>CM024244.1:49534141-49603833 GCA_013421045.1 Propylea japonica | reverse complement strand
GGGAAAAACACTTTCCGCACGAGTTAGGAACAATATTTTTTCTACAAGCGCTTATACGAGATCGATTTCAACCACACAGATCAAATGTGAATTGATGATTCTAAATACACATGAATGACAAAAGTCTCTGACAAGTCTTATCACATGCCGTTTCCATAGTAACGTCGTCGGTTGCATAGAGATATATCATTATTCAGTTTATTCTTTAGAAAAAGCGTGCGATAAAAACCCTTGCTAATCCATTACCACACGCATTTGCGTTGCGGTAATGGAGTAGCAGGGGTTTTTCCCACACTGTTTGGCAATGTGACTCTTTACGAATTGAAATACGTGCGGGAAAGAGAATGAAAGTGCACGCTTGTAGAAAAAAACTATTTATCCGACAGCTTTGTAATTGTGCACCAATAAAGTATATGTTAATAACTACTTAAATTCAGAGCAACTACGCTTCATCTCAGAAATTGACCAAGTTATGAATTTTCGAAGAATTGATGTTTTTTTCCAGTTTCTTGGACTTTTCTCGGAAACTAATTATCCGCTTGAGACGTGTCCACCTCTCATTTTTTTTTGTTCTTTAATTCTCTACAAAAAGTACCTTAACAGCTTTTCGATCAGATCAATACTTCACGTTTTATAAGCGAAAAAGCGAAATTTGGATTTTTTTGGCTATTTTTCGCTTCTCAAATTCTCTCGAATTTATCATGAAAAACATGTAGAAACTATCTATTGCATGACTGCACAGTCAGATTTCAGGTAGTATTTTGTCACGCAAAAAACCTCTATTGCATGGCCTACTCGGCCTTGCGTATCGCAACACCTGTTCGATGCACTAAAAAAAGAAAAGCGTTTCGCATGTTTATAAAACAACAAACCCGAAATTTAAATCAACAAATAAAGGAAGATTAGGAAGCAACCTGTTCACAACACTATGGTTCTGTTAACACTTGTCTTGTCACAACATTGTATGAGGCTCTTTATAAGTACAGTGTGGAATATACCTCACTATAACGAAATCGCAACATCCGCAAAAAAATTTCGTTAAACAGAAAATTCTTTATACAGAAATTTCGTTATACAGATTAATTTTTCTATAGTGTCTAGTGACGAAACAATCAATATTTCCTTGCATTTTTTATTGTGAATTCATATAAAGGGTGTCCCAAAATTAACGCAAGATTTGAATTAAATAGAAAACGCCGTTTTTAGTCTTTTGATAGTTATATTTTTATTGACTCGTAAAGTACATAGGATAGGGTTATGTATGGAATAACACATCGGACAAATGGCCTCCACGGCTTTGCATGCACATGCGCACTCTTTTGTTGAAATTTTCCATGACCATTCTGCATAAATGTGGCTGAATTTCGTTGATGCAGCGTTGAATCTCCTCCTTTAATGCACGGGTGGTTGTGGGCTTGTTGACATAGACTTGTGATGTCAAATAACCCCATAAAAAGAAGTCTACTGGTGTTAAATCACACGATCTAGGAGGCCAATTTTGATCACCGAGACGAGAGAGTACACGACCTGGAAATGTCTCATGCAGTAATTGAATTGTTTCACGGGCTGTATGACATGTGGCACCGTCTTGTTGAAACCACATATTGGACACATCAATATCATCCAATTTTGGCAGAAAGAACTGTGTAATCATGTCGCGATATCGAGCACCAGTAACAGTCACTGTTGACCAGCGTCATTTTCGACATTCACATTTGAACGGCTTGTTTTTGGACGACCAGTGTGTTTGGCGTCTCCAACGGATCCAGTCTCCATGAATTTTTCAATTAATCTTTTCACAGTTGACGAAGTTAAAACACTATTCCGACCATATTTTGTATGAAATTTTCGAACTGCAGCCGCCAAGCTTTCACTATTTTTGAAATATTCTTTAATAATGAAGACACGTTGTTCTATTTGCTCCATTTTTAAAAACCCTATACTGTTAGCTGTCAAATTGCTTTTTTTTTTCAGGGTTGCCAACACTTCACTGCACAAATGGCGGAAAATTCAAATCGTTAATTTTGGGACCCCTTTACATAACCATCAGGTGTGTGAATGCATTTTCAATAGCTTATAGGCATTTTATGTGGGTATACGTATATAATTAGTTATTTTTTATAGAAGGGAAAAAGTATTAGATTTTAGCTCGAGGTAATGTTGTCTCCCGACGCGAAGAGGAGCTAGGGAGACAAAAGACCGATAGCTAAAATCTAATATTTTCCCATGTATAATACACTATTTTTTGTGACAGGAAAAACGAAGATTTAATTGTGAAAAATTTAACGAAATTACTTTTTTGCCCATGGGAAAAAAATTAGTAGGTACTTTTTTCCCGGATACAGTCAATTTTTTGACAGGGAAAAAAGTAATTTCGTAAAATAGTATATTATATTATAAGGATTAAAATAGGCACTTTTAGTCCGAATAATATATACTATTTTTTCTCCAACCAAGTCAAAATTACAATAAAATTGGTTTTAGTGAAAATCGTTCATAATTTGGTTATGAATTTGAACACAGAATCATGATAGTGATTGTCAAGTAGACTTCAAATGCATTTACTTTTAATCCAAGGATTAAAAGTAGCGTTTTTAATCCTAGGATTAAAAGTGTTGCTACGTAACGAGTGAATTTTGTACGGTAAGGAAATTTATGACTTTTGCACCTGAAAATAGTACAAAAATGTCAACATTTTTTGATGTTCGGAGAAAAAAACATTCCGGCATAATTATGGAAAAAAAAGTCTTATACTTTTTATCAATACACAGTCGAAGAGCGATGTCCTTGTTCTTGGAATATTTCGTTATGGAGAGAATTTACTTCGTTCAGAGGGTGTTTTTACATGTAATTTGGATTCAAGGTGCAATGTCTTGTACGAAATTCGTTATACAGAGAAATTGGTTATACAGACGTTCGTTATGGGGAAGTTCCACTGTATTTTAGTAGAACTTTATCGTTTGAGACAATTTTTCAGCTGAAAATTGAAAATTACATCTGGGCCAAACGATATAGCACTCGTTTAAATAGTACGAGCGCTCAAATGACTGATTTTCCGAAATTATTCATTTATTGTGAAAACGGAAAACATAACAATGATTTCTATCTGATAAAATCCTCACAAAATTACTTAAAAAAAAATCTTGAAGAAAAGAGTTCAAAGACTCAATGAAAACTTATCGACAAGATTAATAGTTATTTATACAACAAGTGAGTTTAATGAATGTTTATTCATGAGAAGAAAAAGTTGAACCCACGAGCCCGTAGGGCGAGTGGGTTAATTTCTTCGAGTGAATAAACATTTTTAACTCACGTGTCTTATACAAAATTTTATCCCATTTTGATAAAAATTCAAATAATGAATACTTTTTAGAGGAAATATTAGGTGTAATTCAAATCCATAACGAGATTTCCCTTCGATCGATGGTTGCTAGGGCACTATGCAATTAATTGTTTGCAAGTGTCAATGAAAATTATAAAACAGTCAAAGAATTTTTGTTTCGAAAAAATTTTGAGCGTTGACGACGATGTTGTAATTCCTGAGTGTATTATACAAGAAGCAAATGAGGCAGCAGAAGCAGTAATTCCATTAAAATTAAAAATATTGTACGAAACGCAATATACGGCATTTTGTGCCTGGAGAAATAATAGAAAAGCCTAAGGTGTCAACGGAAAAATAATTTTTGCGTATATTTCCGAACAATCCAAGAAAGTTAAGTCGTCGTCTTTATGGTCCTACTATTCGCAACTTAAGTAAATGTTGGCTCTGAAAGAAAAAATAGACATCGACAGATTTCACCAAGTCATCGCCTGTTTGAAGCAACATTCCACGGGATGCGTAGCAAAGTGAGTGGTGAACATTTTATTCCACTAGTGAATAAAAAAAAAACTTAATTCACTCAGTGGATAAACGTCAACTTACCCTTGTTACCATGGGTTGAATATTGTCGTCTTCAAACGTCAAAATGGGATAAAATAATTAAATGAACTGAAGCTACACTCTG
Source organism: Propylea japonica (assembly GCA_013421045.1). Lineage (NCBI taxonomy): Eukaryota > Metazoa > Arthropoda > Insecta > Coleoptera > Coccinellidae > Propylea > Propylea japonica. The sequence continues at coordinate 49,599,829 of CM024244.1, read as the reverse complement.
ATTACACAAACTGCCTCATAAAGGAATGTTTCGCGAAGTTCGAAACATTGATTTCCCCATTACTTGATTATTGATAGAAACTTGACTGAAAATCTTCGCCCCAAACATCGACTTTCAACTTCTTGATTATGCATTCTTCTTGTACTCGAACTGGCCAGCGTAAATCGTTTTCGAAATTCTTCTTCTTACCCTCTTTCATACCCTGGATCAATGGAATACTTTTATCTAGAAATAACGACCGGAATATTTGCAATTTAATCAGGAAATTGCTGCTTCTTCAATGGCGAAGGAATTCCCGCTGAAATTAACGGTGTTGCCTGTTCTCCGTCTAATTCCTAGGGTACCGCAATCTTTGGTTATTTATAAAAAGCAAAGGGATAACTCTCCAGGGAGTATCCTATAAAGGAGGAAAAAAGTGTCCTGGATATCTTGAATTAATGATCCTGTAGACTCCAGAAGCGAAGAATTCTGGCCATGAATATTTAGTACCTCCAATCTCTAAATAATCTATGTGAATCGGTTTATACCGGGTGAGTTTTAAAGTTGTGAATTAATTTTAAATCCACTTTCTTCTGATGGAAAAAGTACTTACTTTATGTGCGTTCGTTCCAATTGAACGAGTGCTATATCGTATCACACAAATGTCTGTAATTTTCAAAATGCTCTTAAAAACGACTAAGTTTCACACACTGATGACGAATCCGTGGTCAATCAAATTCAATTCTGTCCGTGGGGCTGTCCGATTGTGAACACGATAACTCTAGAAAGGACTGTCCTAAAGTTTTGAAATTTTCTGGAAGGATCGGTGTTTAAGTGCCGTGGTTGATTTTGTTTATCAGCAACATCCTACAGGATGTTCCATGAAAATTACCATTAAATTTTTTGTTTCTTGATAACCGATCAACATTAAATTTCACGGAATCAATAAAATACTTTTATCTAAAAATAAAGACCGGAAAAATTCCAATTAAATCGAGATATAGCTGCTTTTTCGATGGCGAAGAAATTTACGTTGCAATTAACGGTGTTGCCTGTTCTCCGTCTAATTCCTAGGGTACCGCAATCTTTGGTTATTTATAAAACACAAAGGGATAACTCTCCAGGGAGTATCCTATAAAGGAGGAAAAAAGTGTCCTGGATATCTTGAATTAATGAACCTGTAGACTCCAGAAGCGAAGAATTCTGGCCATGAATATTTAGTACCTCCAATCTCTAAATAACCTATGTGAATTGGTTTATACCGGGTGAGTTTTTAAGTTGTGAATTAATTTTAAATCCACTTTCTTCTCATGGAAAAAGTACTTATACGCCAAGCAACAGAGCTACAAATGATTAGTTTTTTGACAAAAATACTACCTGGACGCCACCTATGCCATTCCGTGCAGGACAGTCCGTAGTTTATTCCCATCATGTTTCCAACACGAAAATGCCATTTTCTTATTTGTTATTAACAAAAAACAACAAAAACACGCGTTTTTTTAGTTTTTTCGTTGCAAAATGGAAACTATTGATGCAGTGATAACGTTGCAATGGGATGAATTGTAGAGAATTACATTGTGAAGAGAATGATGGGTCAAACGATCCGATCGAATAATTAAAAACTGGAGAAAAGCGGAAAAAACTTTTAACTCATAACTCTCTCTGCCATTTTGCAATATTAAGAACTGAAACTTCACACGATAGTAGCTATTGACGTGCAAATCATGTGTGCCAAAATTGGATTCGGTCGGGTAATAGTTTTCGCATAATTCCCTTTGAATTTTTTTTGACATATTTTCGCGGAAAGCTGGATGCGTTTGAGGTCGTCCGATTGAAATTAAAAAATTGATTTGGAAAGAAGACTTGATCAGTAACAAAAACGTCTATTCTGATTTTTCGATAAAACGCGAGTTATATGTTGGATTCCCCCTGTATTATTATAATATATATATTTTGCTGACTCCTGTGTTACGATACCAGGAACTATCCCATAGTAGGGGAACACTAGTTTACTTGTTATGTTAATTAGATTAGATAAGACATTATTATACTGAATGTCGTGACTTTAACATTGTCCACTTTGGTTAATAATCAATAAAACTTTTTAAAAATCAAAGTTAATTATTTACAAACATAAGTGGCGCAGTCGGTAGGATACCCAAAACATTTTTTTTGACCAAAATCGCAGAGAAAATTGTTTTCGTATCAACGATTAGTTGGGTATTCCGAAATTTTCAACGAACCTTGGCCCCAAAATTGACCAAGTTCAACCCAGTGGTACAACAAAACCAGCGAGCGGAAGTCAACATCGCGGAAGCTCATAGTTAGGACAACCACACAAAGTCATCAGCTTTCAGGTGGAGAAATTATAGTTTGGTACGGAGTTTCTGGAACGAAACTGCCTGCTATAATCGCTGTATCCCCTGAAACGGAAGAAAAGAAGAAAGAAGAAATCTTTATGAAGCCAGTAGCGTAAGTTTCACATCCTTTTTTCCCAAAAATCCCATCACCTCATTTTCATTCATAGATATATATAATTTTTTTTTGTGAAAACTTGATTATTTTTGTGAATCGATTATACTTCGGTACAAATATATAATAAAATATTCATATGAACGATAATATTAGAGATCGTAGTCCTTTAAGAAGAGAAAACAGACAAGCAATAAGAATGGCAGTTCCACAAGTTCAAAAACATCATATTGATTGCGTACCAGAATACGACGGCAACCCTTCAACTCTAGCTATTTTTATTCAGTCGAGTGAATATCTGATCAATAATTTTTCTGATCCGAATAATGCAGCGAATCCACAAAATGAATTTCTTTTGCGAGCTGTAATAGGAAAGCTAACAGGCAGAGCCCTAAATTTAGTAGGTAGTAGAGGTAATCTCAGAAACTGGTTATCGATTAAAAATTTACTACTTCAGTTCTTCTCAGATCAGCGAGACGAAAACTGTTTAGTGGGAGACTTGATGCATCTAAAACAAGGAAAATTCGAAAACCCTGTAAATTTCGGCTATAGATGTCAGGATCTCCTGAGTTTATTACTGAATAAAATTCAATTAACGGAAGTCGATCCGAATATCAGAGATTTAAAAAAGAATTTATATGAAAATCAAGCACGTAATGCGTTCCTTAGAGGTCTTCACTCAAATTTACCTATTAGATTAAGAAATCCACAAAATTTAGAACAAGCTATCTCGTTCACGATAGAAGAACAAAATTTCATGTATGCCAGACGAAATTTAACACTCCAACATTCTATCAAGCCTCCTAGTCCTCACTATAAAACTTCTCCCCCTTGGAGACAAAATGTACAGCGTCCATTATATCAAAACTTGAGCCCTGTTAATCAAATACCGTTCACACAAACTCGTCAAAATTTAATTCAGCCAAATCACAATAGTCCAAGAAGTGCACAAATTAGAAATCCCTCACAAATACGGCCACAACCGGTACCTATGGACACGTCCTCAGCTAATACAAGACGAACAGAACGACCCCAAAGTAGAATGAATCAATCTAATAGAATACCAAATCAAAGAAATTTCATCTCCGAAGAACTCTTCCAGCAAGAAATTCAGGAAGAAACAGAAGAATATAATAGCGATGATTATAATTACGATGACTATTATACAGCAGATCATAGTCAAACTGATCAATATGAATTCACTGAATACGAAAATGATCAATACTCCGATTTAGCGAATGAAAATTTTCAGTTCCCACAAATTCACCAGCAACAAACGTAATAAATATTTCAAATATAAATACTCCTTCCTTACCATTCATAAAAATTCCAGGAGTTGGTTTTAAATTTATGATTGATACTGGAAGTTCAAGAACTCTAATCAGTCCTCGGATAGTGGATAAATACTATCAGAAATATATTAAATATGCTCCATTCAAAATAAAAACAGCTCATAATACCACAGTTCATGAATATGTTGCAAATATACCACTTCCAAAAATTTTCAAAACTAGAGAATATTTTAACTTTCACATTTTCGAGTTCAACGATGAATATGACGGATTAATAGGGATGGATTTATTGACTCATTTAGGCGCAAATATTGATTTAAAAAAAACGTACTTTATACAAAGAACGGACCTATTCCTTTATATTTCAAGAAAAAATCTTACTCATACGTCTTACCACCTAGGTCTCAAAAAGTAATAAAAGTACCCATAAATTCGAATGAAGTTAATCAAGGTATTGTGGAATACATCAAACTAAGAGAAGGTATCGAAATTCCACAATGTCTAGTCAAAATAGAAAATGATGAAGCATACCTAACAGTAACAAATAGCAATGAAGGAGAAGAACATATTATAATAAACCCTATACAAATTGTCGAAATTAATGAGTCCAATATAACCCCGATATCGATTCCATCAGATGACATCGAAACCGATAACCTTTTGAAAGAAAATATGAAAAATCTCAGGTTAGAACATCTAAATAAAGAAGAAAAAGACGCTATCCGAAAAATCTGTTTCGAATACAGAGACATTTTTCACTGTAAAAAGTTACCTTTGAGTTTCACTAATGTAGTTAAACATGAAATCAGAACTGTAGATGAAACTCCAATTTTCCAAAAGGCTTATAGAATGCCAGAAACGCAAAAGAGAGAGGTCGAAAATCAGGTCAAAGAACTTTTGAAGAACGGCATAATTCAACCCTCTACTAGTCCGTGGAGCAGTCCAGTCGTCGTTGTTCCAAAGAAAGTCGATGCATCTGGACAACAAAAATATCGTTTATGTGTTGATTATAGATTACTTAACAAAAAAAGCATTGATGATCAATACCCTCTCCCAAACATCAGTGATGTATTAGACAAACTCGGAAAATGTAAATATTTTTCTACACTTGACTTAGCATCAGGATACCATCAAATCGAAATGCACCCTAGAGATATTCCCAAAACAGCTTTTTCTACGGAACGAGGTCATTATGAATATAAAAGACTTCCTTTTGGACTAAAAAATGCACCACGAACATTTCAAAGAGTAATGGATAATATTCTTAGAGGTATAATGAATGAATGTTGCTTAGTTTATTTAGATGATATAATAATATTTTCAACATCACTCCAAGAACACATAGAAAAACTGCGTAAAGTTTTTGATCGTATTAGAGAAGCAAATTTGAAGATTCAAATGGATAAATCTGAATTCTTAAAAAAAGAAGTTCAATTCTTAGGTCACATCATAACACCAGAAGGTCTTAAACCTAACCCTCTAAAAATTGATGCAATTTTACGATACCCAGTTCCCAAAACACCAACTGAGTTGAAAGGATTTCTCGGACTCACAGGATATTATCGCAAGTTTATAAGGGACTATGCCAAAATTACAAAATCATTAACCGTTTGTTTGAAAAAAGGAAGAAAAATAGTTCATTCGGAAGAATTCATGAAATCGTTCAACAAATGTAAAGAAATACTCACTAATCCTCCAGTTTTACAATACCCGGATTTTAGTAAAAATTTTATAGTCACTACGGATGCATCAAATGTAGCCATCGGCGCTATCTTATCACAGGGACCCATTGGTTCAGACAGACCAATATGTTACGCATCAAGAACTCTTAATCAATCGGAAGAACGCTACAGCACTATTGAAAAAGAACTTCTAGCAGTAGTCTGGGCAGTTAAATACTTTAGACCCTACATATATGGTAGAAAATTCATAATATGTACCGATCACCGGCCTTTAATTTGGCTTGATAAACTTAAGGAACCAAATTCAAAATTACATAGATGGAAAATACGATTAGAAGAATATGACTACGAACTTGCCTACAAAAAAGGGTCAATAAACAGAAATGCCGACGCACTATCAAGAATTCAATTGAACCCTATTGACACAGAATCTCTAATAAATAACGTGGACGAAAACGAAATCGATAAATTATTAGAAGACGCATCGTCAATCGAAATGTCTGATTCAGAATTAGATGCAATACTAGAAAAACTGGATACCACAGAACAAGGTAATGATAAACAGTCAGAAAGGAGTCAAGACACCATACATTCTTCAAATACGGAGACAGAAAACTCATCACCGATAAAAATATCGAACGATGTAATTGACTCTAAACCTAATCAATATTTTATTCAGGAAATATATAACAACCCAAAACCTGTGAGAAAAGAATCAGTGGGAAACATAAAAAAATTCTACGTACAGATAACTAGCTCGAATAACGAATCTGAGATCACACGATTCCTGAAAGAATACACAGCAGATAAGAAAAGATATTATTTCCACTTCGAATCCGAGAATATGTTTAGAAATTTTAGCAACGTTGTTAACAAGTTGTTCAACAGAAACGGCCCAGAGATCATATATTGCACTGAAAGAAGAGAAGTAATTCAAGACGAAGAGCTTATCATTCAGGCGATAAAATTCCAACACGAAGGAAAAACAAATCACCGAGGTGTAAATGAGACATTGAGGCAACTTCAGCGGAAATATTTCTTTCCATCAATGAAAGAACGCGTTTCGAACTACATAGCGAACTGCGAAATTTGTAAAAAAAATAAATACGAAAGAAATCCCCCTAGAATCGAGATGATGCTAACAGACACCCCTTATAGACCTTTTGAAAAAATACATTTAGACATTTATACACTGGAAAATACAAAATTTTTAACAATAATTGACGCATTCACGAAGTTAGGCCAAGCGATAGAACTAAAATCCAAAAACTCGGTAGACATATTTCATGCGTTAATAAATTATTTTTCTTTTTACGGAACACCTTTACTCATTAGTTCGGACCAAGGAATGGAATTTTTCGGACATGTTGTAAAAGAACTATTAGAAACACATAAAATAAATATTCATTTCACAACAGCACATCACCCCGATTCGGATGGAATAATTGAGAGATTCCACTCAACAATAGCAGAACATTGTAGAATTTTGAGATCACAATCCAAAGATTCTATAGGAATCATTATGAAATATGCCATCATAGGTTACAACAATTCTATTCATTCTGCAACAAAGCTTACCCCACTTGAACTAACTTTCGGTCATACGAAATTGAAAGATCCTCTAGACATTCTCTACGATAAACAAATGTACAGTGACTATTTACAAAAACATAAGGAGAAACTGGCACTAGTATATGATAAAGTAAATGAAAATTTAATTTCCCATAAAAACAAAATTGTCCAAAAAATTAACGAGAATACAAAAAATCCTTTCAAAATTGGCCAAACAGTTTACGAAAAAAGCTATAAATACGCACGTAACAAGAGCGGACCTAAATTTAGCGGACCATTCATTATAACCAAAATTTTACCAGGCAATAAAGCCCTCATTCAAAAATTAGAGGGAAATAAATCAAAACAAAATGTAGGCCGGACAGTTCATTTGAAAAATCTAAGACAACCTATTATTGCAGGATCATCACCCTCGCAACAATCTGCGGGACCCTCGTCCTAGAATGTACAGAAGTGAAGATATCGAAAATCACGGATAACCCCGGCTTGTTACCCATGAAAAAAGGTTTATCTCAAAATGTTGTGAATCATTGGACACTCATACAAATCATCGATTTATCCAACATAACGTCGGAATTTCATAAATTAATATCCAGTTATCAAAAGATGAATATTTTTTTCATAATTCAAAACACGGTAAAAATTATTTACAGGAAATTTCCAATCACAAATATATTTTAGATTATAAAATCGACGAAATTCATAAAAAGCTCAGGCAATTAATACCAAACTCCAATAAGAGAGAAAAAAGAGGTCTGATCAATGGATTAGGTTCCATTTGGAAATCAATAACGGGAAATTTAGACCAAAGTGATGCTGATAAATATGACGAAGCAATAAATAATTTAGAAAACTCGCAGCAGAAATTGATTGAGGTGGCAGATTCACAGATCAGTTTAACAGAAAATTCCATAAACATTTTTAATAATTCTATGAGCAAGTTGCAACATAATCAAATACTTTTGGAAAACAAAATCAACCAAATTAATTTCTGGATGAATACATCGACTATAGAGTCGTGGGACGACTCCGAGTTCATTATTCTCAACTCAGTAATTACACATATTACGTTAGCAATCGATATAATTAATGAAATATTGAATGACATAGAAATAGCCATTTCTTTTGCTCATCTGGAAACTCTTCACACATCTATCATTTCGCATGACGATCTAAAAAAAGAACTACTTAAGATTCAAACGAAAATAAATGAAAACAAATTACCTTTTTCAGTCGAAGACGAAAATATAATTTTATATTATGTTTGTACAAAGGTTAAGGGATTCATAAGTAATAATCAAGTCAAGTTCATTCTAGAAATTCCACTCACAGAAATAGATGATTACAACTATTATGAATTATTTCCATTACCAATCCTGAAAAATAATTTCTATCAAATTATCATTCCCCACACAAAATACCTTTCCTTAAGTGAAACAAAATACGCACTATTCAATAGACCTTGCAAAGAAATTTTTCCTGCTAATTACCTATGTGAAGAAAGTACAAAACCTATATCAGCGAGCAACCCATGCGAAGTCGAACTATTGAGTGTCACCAAGAACTACACACAATGCAACCCAAAAATAACAAGCCTGAAGGGTTCCAGTATTCATCAACTTTCAACCGATTATTGGATGGTCCTTACCACGGAAGAGAAGATCGCCCGAATGAAGTGCGGAAATAATGACGAAAAAACAGTGTTGTGCGGAACATACGTAATTTTCGTTCCTGAAAAGTGTGAAATGAATGTGAACAGACAAATTCTCAAAAACTGGAAACAAAGTTCTTCTAGAGTTAAGATTATTCAACTACCGAACATTAAAATGAATGAAATGAATCATCCAATTGAAAAAATTGATCAAGTTCCTCTAGAATTAGACAATATTGAACTTGATGATATAAGGCATATTGGGCTACAAATAGAACATTCAAAGAAACAAATACTTTCAATAAAAAGCCCAATTTTCCACTATGATAATTTGAGTCTTTATACTTTAATAACATATATAGTACTAGCTATCATTATTTTATTATTTTTAGTCAATAAATGTAACATAAGAAAACCAGAAATAATTCGCACAAAAAGATGTAAAAATAATCCTTTAGAAGATATTGAGCTCAAAAATTAATGTTTTCAAAAACTAAAAACCCCAATTTTTTCTCTTAAGCGCGGAGGAGTTATATGTTGGATTCCCCCTGTATTATTATATATATATATATTTTGCTGACTCCTGTGTTACGATACCAGGAACTATCCCATAGTAGGGGAACACTAGTTTACTTGTTATGTTAATTAGATTAGATAAGACATTATTATACTGAATGTCGTGACTTTAACATTGTCCACTTTGGTTAATAATCAATAAAACTTTTTAAAAATCAAAGTTAATTATTTACAAACATAAGTCGCGTTTGAGGGTGTTAAAAACTAGTGAGAACATGAGGGAAAACGACCGACCAAGCGAGAGTGGTCGAGTGGTGAGGGAATGAGCGAATCGAGAGGAAACGCCGCGGAAGCCAACGGTCGCCGAGTATAAGAATTGTTGCGCGGAGAGCGCACCAAATTTTGTACACATATACGTTTCCCCTCGATTCGCTTATTTCCTCTCCACTCGACCGCTCTCGCTCGGTCGGTCGTTTTCCCTCATGTTCTCACTAGTTTTTAACACACTTAAACGCGTTTTATTGAAAAATCAGAATAGACGTTTTGTTACTGATCACGTCTTCTTTCCAAATCAATTTTTTTAATTTCAATCGGACGACCTCAAACGCATCCAGCTCTCCGCGAAAATATGTCCAAAAAAATTCAAATGGGAATTATGTGAAAACTATTTATCCGACCGAATCGAATTTTGGCACACATGAATTTCACGTCAATAGCTACTATCGTGTGAAGTTTCGGTTCTTAATATTGCAAAATGGCAGAGTTATGACTTAAAAGAGAAAACACGCAATTTTCCGGTTTTTTCCACTTTTCTCCAGTTTTAATTATTCGATCGGATCGTTTGACCCATCATTCTCTTCACAATGTAATTATCTACAATTCATCCCATTGCAACGTTATCACTGCATCAATAGTTTCTATTTTGCAACGAAAAAACTAAAAAGAACGCGTATTTTTGTTGTTTTTTGTTAATAACAAATAAAAAAAATGGCATTTTCGTGTTGAAAACATGGTGGGAATAAACTACGGAATGTCCTGCTCGGAATGGCACAGGTGGATTCCAGGTAGTATTTTTGTCAAGGAAATATCTCTATTGCTTGGCCTATTACTTTATGTGCGTTCGTTCCAATTAAACGAGTGCCATATCGTATTACACAAATGTCTGTAATTTCAAAATGCTCTCAAAAACGACCAAGTTTCACACACTGATGACGAATCCGTGTTCAATCAAATTCAATTCTGTCCGTGGGCTGTCCGATTGTGAACACGATAACTCTAGAAAGGACTGTCCTAAAGTCTTGAAATTTTCTGGAAGGATCGATGTTTAAGAGCCGTGGTTGACTTTGTTTATCAGCAACATCCTACAGGATGTTCCATGAAAATTACCATTAAATTTTTTGTTCCTTAATTACCGATCAACATAAAATTTCACGGAATCCATAAAATACTTTTATCTAAATATAAAGACCGGAAAAATTTCAATTAAATCGAGATATAGCTGCTTTTTCGATGGCGAAGAAATTTACGTTGAAATTAACGGTGTTGCCTGTTCTCCATCTAATTCCTAGGCTACCGCAATCTTTTGGATATTTATAAAACACAAAGAGATAACTTTCCTGGGAGTATCCTATGAAGAAGAAGAAAAATGTCCTGGATATCTCGAATTAATGATTCTGCAGACTCCAGAGGTGAAGAATTCTGGCCATGAATATTTGGTACCTCGAATCTCTGAATAATCTATGTGAATCGGTTTATACTGGGTGAGTTTTTAGGTTGTGAATTAATTTGAATGCACTTTCTTCACATGGAAAAGTACTTTTTTGAACGTTCGATAAGGTTCGACTCACTGATAACGAATCCGTGGTCATATTCGATTCTGTCCATGGGGAAGTTCGTTTGTGAACACGAACAGGATGAGTTCGGGTCCCAAATGCCTCGGTTAAGTTCGTTAACCTGTCAAATCGTACAGGGTGTCTCATTAAATATGGCCATTCAAAATTTTTGTTCTTCAATATCTCAGAAAAAACAGAACCAATCGAAATGAAATATTACGGCCAAATGCCTCATGCAAAAGTTTGTGGCCATGGTGTGAACAGAACCATAGAAAATTAAATTGGAATTTTGAAAAAAAAATCTTTATTTTTCCGAAACAGGATATCCGATTCCAATGAAATTTCTTTTATGATGTAAACTGATATACTGAGTTTTCATGCCCATATGGCCATAATGTGAACAAAACAAGAAAAAATTAAATTGGAATATTTAAAAAGAGATACTTCATATTTCCATAAGGAGATATTCCATTCGAGTGAAATTTATTTTATAGTGTTAACAAAACCATAAAAAATTGAATTAGAATATTGAAAAAAATATCTTCATATTTCCGTAACAGGACATCCGATTCGAGTGAAATTTCTTTTGTGAATGTAAACTGATATACTGAAGTACATCCAAAATTTCGTGGACATAGTGTTAACAGAACCATAGAAATTCAATTGGAATATTGGAACGAAGAATCTTTATATTTGCATAACAAGATATCTGATTCGAGTGAAATTTCTTTTGTGAATGTGAACTGATATTCTGAATTTTCATGCAAATTTTGTGGCCATAGTGTTAACAGAATCATAAAAAATTTAATGGGAATATTGCAAGAAGAATCTTTATATCCCCATAACAATATCCGATCCAGGTGAAACTTATTTTGTGAATGAAAACTGATATACCGAATGTTCATGCAAAATTTCAAGAGGATCGCATCATCAGAATCATAGAATTCAATTCTTCTAATTTATATTTTTTGCATTTTTCATTTTCTGAATAATTTCCAGAAAATGATTCTGATTTTGCCGAGATTCTTGAATTATATACAGGGTGCGGCAGCATAACTTCCTTTTTTTAAAACTTAATAAAACGCATTGTGTGAATCAGATAATTTTCATTCTTTTTTTATAATATAGGCACATACACTTCCTGGATTTTGTTCTTCAAATCTTGTAGTTACTCTTTTTTTATAATATAGGCACACACATAAAGTTTTGTTTTACTCAGTTTTGAAGATAAAATCAGGAAGAAGACGTCCCCCATTCTCCATACACTGAGTAAACCGATTTCTGGCGTTTGTCATGACTCCAGCCCGTATAGCAGGCGTTATCTTGGCCATTTCTTCCTGGATGTTGTTCTTCAAATCTTGTAGGGTCCTTAGACGATTCATGTAAACACGAGATTTCGAAAAACCTCATAAAAAAAGTCACAAGGGGTCAAATCGACAATTGCATCAAAAGCCTTTGCATTCACCTGAAGAGTGGCCGGCCCGCTCTCCCGATTTGACCCCTTGTGCCTTTTTTCTATGGGGTTTTTCGAAATCTCGTGTTTATGTGAACCGTCTAAGGACCCTACAAGATTTGAAGAACAACATCCAGGAAGAAATTGCCAACATAACGCCTGCTATACTGACTTTAGTCATTCGCCAGAAATGCCAGAAATCGGTATACTCAGTGTATGGAGAATGGGGGACGTCACCTACCTGATTTTATCTTCAAAACTGGGTAAAACAAAACTTTATGTATGTGCCTATATTATAAAAACGAATAAAAATTTTTTGATTCATACAACGCGTTTTATTAAGTTTTAAAAAAAGGAAGTTATGCTGCCGCACCCTGTATAAGGTATCAATCTCAAAGCCTATTTTAAATTTTTAGGTAGGTAATATTATTATTCGCTCAAAAGCTCCTGCTCAGAGCTCTCCTTAATTTTTGTTATTTTGTGAGGTATTATTTAGTGTTTACAGTTGTTATATTGTGTTATTCTTTTTAAATTTTGTGTAGATTGTCAGTTGACCTGATGCGTCATGTAATTAATTTATATATTTATATTTTTAAGCTAAAAGAAATAAAATTCCCGAAAGGACTCGAAGCTAAATCAATTTCAAATAACTGTTTTGGGACTGATGAATCTTCATCTGTTTTGAATTATTATTTACATCCCTGGTGATAATGGAATATTTGGATTCGGATATTTGAAAAGATTCCTACTTCTTCCCATTATTCATATTCAGAAATTCACTGAATCTACTCTGTTTTCCATTCCTAAAATACATAAAAGAAGCAGCATATTGAACCAACCCTGTTTAGATATGCAACATTATCCAAAACAAACATCTCAAATGCGTTCACGTTCGGAGGAAAATGATGATGAATATAATGGAGGATTATTTTGTGTGCATTGTTATCTATAGCGATGCATTATTCATCTATTCAAATTTCCGTTTTATCTTAGGGGAACAAAACGTAAAAAAAACTCACTAGCTTATCCAGAAGAAAAAACTACTGAGCCAGAAAATTGCGAAGTTTCAACGTCTTGAGTATCAGCAATATCGAAACTTTGGAGAGAAACAAATAAACTAGTAGAGTATAAAATTGTAAATCGCAATTGGTATATGGCATGATGTTATCAGCGCTTAGGTGGTGAGAATCACAACTGAGCTAAGATGGAAGGTTTTCCAATAAAAGGTGTTTAGATATTCAAAGAAAAATGCCATTTTTTAATATAAATGATCGGATGTTTTTTCATTATAAAGAAGAAGCTATGCGGTTAATATTGGAAAATAACATCAGGCAAATGACCACCACGACCATGCTTACAGAACCATATCCTTCTAATGAAATTTTCCATAACCAAATCGCAAAGTGGTTGCCCTATGACCTCGATAGACTCACGAATTCCATCCTGGAGCTCTTGAATTGACGCTGGGTTATTGGCGTAGACCTTCTCTTTCACGAGGCCCCAAAGAAAGAAGTCCAAGGTGTTAAATCACAAGATCTCGGTGGCCAATTGTGATCACCTCTTCGAGAGATAACACGGTCCGGAAACTTCCAGCAAAAGTTGTTGAAAGTAAATGTTGTTCAGATCAATACTATCCAATTTCGGCCATAAGTGAATTTGTGGAATGCCTAATTCCAAAGAACAACGAGGAATGGGTTTTCTTCAACACTTTCGGCCAGAGCAGCAATATTCTCGGCTGTTCTTGAGCGACGTACACTGGTGTAATTCTTCACATCACTAACTTGTCCCAATTTTTCCACCAATTTCTTCATTACGGCCCGACAAGGTGCTTCACGACGACCCAAAAATGTTCGAGTTTTACGAACCGTTTCTGCCAAAGTTTCATCATTTTATAGTGAATTTTATAAATTTCAATGCGTTCTTGAAGCGTCTATCGTTCAATTTTTTTAATGGCGTTATATCTACTTTTCAATTGTCACTAAATTAAAGCTGCAAACGTGACATCTACAGAAATAGCGGGCTATTCAAAATAAGACCTCTTATTGGAAAACCCTTTTGTAGTGAATGTAAACAATCTTGTTTTGGACCGTTGAGTCATGGGAGTTTGATAGAAATTTTCATAAATCTTCTGGAAATTAATATTGAATTATTTTTTGTTATAAGTAACTGATATTTCGATTCGACACTAGAAATGGATAATATAATCGCTATGATTTTCTGAGGATCTATTATGTCTAAAATAGGTTTGTCTTTAAATCACTGGAAATATCCATAAGAAGAATATCAAGTTGAAAAGCTTGAACTATAAGACCGTATCATTATATTGCGAATAATTTCACGTTCATAGTTATGTGGACGATTTCACAAATGGAAACAACTATTTTCCAACTACAAAGCGAAAAACCCTGCTGCCACTAAATATTTCCAGCTGAAATTCCACAACTCACAAACGTTCGTTTTCACTGGGATACATAAAATACGAGCTGCACATTCCTGAATGAAAATGCAACATTCCTGAAGGTATCAGTGTGAAAAGGACATTGAAATTCATTTTTATTTCGAATACTAGATAAATATGGGAGACACCTGATTTTGATTTCGTTCGCCTAAAAAAGAATCGAAATATTGCATTTTTAAACTGGCCATGCATATTTCAAGTATTTCTGTAAAACTTAGCAACAGTGCATGGCAGAGAAGAATATGTTTTTAGACCTCTGAAAATGTCCATTATAATAATATCAAATTGAAATATTCAAACTATTCACCAAATTATAGGGTGAGAGATTCAGTTGTTGACACCCTTAAATAATCTGATTGACACTGTGCACATGTATACCGATGTAATAAACTATTGGTGCTATCTAAGGTTTTTTCATCTGTCTCTACCTATTTTAAAAATTTTTATTTCTATTTAGGACAAGTTCAATTTCCTCAGGATATCATCCTGAAAACAGTATCATTAGATATTTGATGTGAGATTTTGCAGTATGGTCAATAAGTGTATATGTTAGAGTTTACTTAAGGATAGCGACTGCATACATACAATTGCGTATATTTTTTGATTTTGTAATATTTCATATTCGTTAGAAGTTTCCTATTACTTGAAAGGTTCCAAGGAATATTTAATTGGTGTGAGTAAACCTTTCAATAATTAATATATTAAGTCTAAACCATATGTTATTTTAATTAATAATAATATTGTGTCAATAATATCACATCGAACAGTGATTGACATAAGCTTTAACCTCAATATAATATAAATCATTGAAGGATTTATTAACATCAATTATATATTTCTTGGAACCTTCCAACCAATAAAAAACTTCTGACGAATATGAAACGGAACAAGAACGGAAAATATATGTGCGGACGCTATCCTTAAGTTATACACTTATTGAAGCTACTGCAAAATCTCGAGCCAAATATCTAATGATGCCGTTTTCAGAATGATAACCTGAGGACTCAAATAAAAATAAAATATTCTGAAATATAGGAACACAGATGAAAAACCCTAGATATCACCAATAGTTTATTATATCGGTATATAAATGTCTCAACAACCCAAATAATGAGAATGTATGAGGGAGAGAAAGCAGGATGATATCAGAACCAAAATTGATGCAAAAGTGAGATGAAATTATGTCAATGACATACTGGGTGTCGAATACTATCAAAGTATCAACTAAAACATATGTCATTTCATCGAAATTGGTGTCTCCTCGAATATTCAATCGATGTACATCGAAAGTTTGAACGTAACACCAAAATAGCAACATTCAATTATAGTTCAGTAATTTATTCTTTTGAATTGAGAGCTAACAAAATACAATACATGAAACAAAAAAGTACCCAGCTGAGGTTGGTGCAAAACGGGGTACCATACTATTCTGGCGTATGATACCAAAGTACAGGGAAAAATCTCAGTAAAAATCCTGCCTCGCTGTTTTTACAAAATTGAAACTTAAAACTATTCGAATAAATACCTTCAATATTCAGATACAAAATACTTAATTCATGCTCTTGGGCCAGGAGGATGTTTTAAACCAGGTCTGGCGTTCCAAGTGATGATTTTTCGAATTTTCTGTTCTTCTAAAACCGCTACAGGACCCTATTGAAGGGTAATCATCTCCCATAGATTTAAATAGTGGTAATTTATCCTGAATATCGAAGTAAATTTCGGAATAATGATAAAATACGTGTGACAAACTTGTGTCAAAATAAAGGGTGTCCCAAAATTAACGCAAGCTTTGAATTTGCCGCCATTTGTGCAGTGAAGTGTTGCCAACCCTGAAAAAAAAGCAATTTGATAGATAACAGTATAGGGTTATTAAAAATGGAGCGTTACATGATAGAACAACGTGTCTTCATTATTTAAGAATATTTCAAAAATAGTGAAAGCTTCGCGGCTGCAGTTCGAAAATTTCATACAAAATATGGTCGGAATAGTGTTTTAACTTCGTCAACTGTGAAGAGATTAATTGAAAAATTCATGGAGACTGGATCCGTTGGAGACGTCAAACACACTGGTCGTCCAAAAACAAGCCGTTCAAATGTGAATGTCGAAGCAGTGCGTGAGAGTGTTGCTGAAAATCCAGGGCTGGAGGCATAATTGGGCCATATTTTTTTGAAAATGATGTTGGTCAAGCAGTGACTGTTACTGGTGCTCGATATCGCGGCATGATTACACAGTTCTTTCTGCCAAAATTGGATGATATTGATGTGTCCAATATGTGGTTTCAAGAAGACGGTGCCACATGTCATACAGCCCGTGAAACAATTCAATTACTGCATGAGACATCTCCAGGTCGTGTACTCTCTCGTTTCGGTGATCAAAATTGGCCTCCTAGATCGTGTGATTTAACACCATAAGACTTCTTTTTATGGGGTTATTTGAAATCACAAGTCTATGTCAACAAGCCCACAACCACCCGTGCATTAAAGGAGGAGATTCAGCACTGCATCAACGAAATTCAGCCACATGTATGCAGAATGGTCAAGGAAAATTTCAACAAAAGAGTGCGCATGTGCATGCAAAGCCGTGGAGGCCATGTGTTATTCCATACATTACCCTATCCTATGTACTTTACGAGCCAATAAAAATATAACTATCAAAAGACTAAAAACGGCGCTTTCTATTTAATTCAAATCTTGCGTTAATTTTGGGACACCCTTTATAATGAGCATGGTGTAACTTGTGACAGTAAAATAAGGAACCGATTTCCCCTACTGAAAGTATCCATGCCCTCAAGGTGTCAATCATTATAGCTTTCACCCTAGAACTAAGTATATCATTAAATTGCGAATGATGGCACATTCATCATTGTGTGTACAGTTTCAGAAATGGAAACAACTACATATTCCCCGACAACAAAGCGAAAAACCCTGCTCCCACTAAATATTTCCAGCTGAAATTCCACAACTCACAAACGTTCATTTTCGCTGGGATACATAAAATACGAGCTGTAACATTCCTAAATGAAATACAACCTAGTATGACCGAAACTTGATATTTATGGATAGAGGGGCATTTCAATTTCAATTCGAATTTACGCAACATATTTTGAGGACGATCAAAACGTAGAATACGTGGAACGTTTAATTGCTCCGCTGAATCAAAAGGAATGATTCATTGGGGTCGTAACGTTAATTTGTGGGACCTCGCATATTTTTGGTATGCGTTTTTGGAATTTCGGGATGTCCTGAACGAATTTTAGGGGTTGCAGAACTTGTACAGGTTGAAGTTTCTATTGGAACTGCGCACCAAATGATCTAATGTTCCATCTGCAAAACTTTCACATTCCCTACTTGAATGAATTGGTGAAGAAAACCGGATACGATAAAATTCAGCAGGAGCTCTTGAGCGCTCGTTCTTTGGTCGAGCAATAAGACTATTCCCCCAAAATTTTATATGGGATTTGAGATTGATACCAAATATATAAATGCCGAGTCTCAGCACAATCGAAATTATATTCTGAAAATTATTTAAAAAATTATATATATAGAGATAAATAATAACCTAAATTGAATTCTATGGTTCTGACGATGCGATCACCTTGAAATTTTGTATGATCATTCAGCATAGTAGTTTTATTCCCGAAATATATTTCACTCGAATCAGATATTCTGTTATGAAAATATAAAGTTTTTCTTTCCATATTTCCATTTGAATTTCCTATGGTTCTGTTAACACTATGGCCACAAATTGTGCATGAAAATTCAGTATATCAAACATTATCCACAGAAAAAATTTCATTCGAATCGAATATCTTGTTATGAAAATATAAAGATTTTTCCTTTCAATATTCCAATTAAATTTTCTATGGTTCTGTTTAAAGTATGGTCACGAAATTTTGGAAAGACATTCAGAATAGCGATGTACATTCACAAAAACAATTTCACTCGAATCGGATATTTTTTTATGGAAATATAAAGTTTCTTCTTTTCAGTCATCCAATTGAATTTTCTATGGTTCTGTTCACACTATAGCCAAAAAATTTTGCATCAGGCTTGTTATCAGCACCTTACATTTTATTCCTATAGGTTTCGAATTTTCTGAGATATTGAGGAACAAAAATTTTGAATGACCATATTTTATGGAACACCCTGTAAAATTTGGCTGGTTAACGAACTTAACCGATCCATTTGGAAGCCGAACTCATCCTGAAATTTCAAGTTTCTAGGAAAATCCTTTAGAAAGTTATTTTGCTAACGGACGGCCAGAATTGAATTTAACCACGACTTTGTCATCAGGAACTCATCATTTGAGAACATTTTCGGCTCAAAATTCGAAAATTACAGACATTTGGGCAAAACGATATAGCACTCGTAGAACGAACGCTCAAAAATGTAATAATGTTATATCTTATTTTCTGTAACTATATCCATTAAATATTTTCAATCCTTATCATAATCCGATTTAAGCTCTCGTTTTACTTTAACGAGTTCTATATCGTTTTTCCCGAATTTCTGTAATTTTCGAATTTTAAGCCGATAATGGCCCCAAATGGTAGGGTTCGACTCGCTAATAACGAATTCATGGTCGAATTCAATTCTGTCCATGGAGCTGGCCGTCCGGCTGTGAGCACGATAACTTCCGAAAGGAATTGTTCTAGAGACTTGAGATTATCAGGATGAGTTTGGTTTTCGAATACAGCTGTTAAGTTTGTTAGCCCTTAAAACCGTACAGGGTATTCCATAAAATATTGCCATTCAAAATTTTTGTTCCTCAATATCTCAGACAAAAAGTAACACCAATCAAAATTAATTGTTGCGGTCACATGCTAGATGCTCATTGTTAGCCTCATGCAAAATTTTGTAGCCATAGTGTCAACAGAACTATTAGAAATTCAATTGAAATATTGAGAAGAAGAATCTTCATATGAAATTTATTTTGTAAATTAAGATTGATATACTGAGTTTCAATCTTTTTTAGTTATTGGCTGCGAAGTTATCACTATTTTCGATTAAAAATGCCATAGTATTGTTGTTTCTCTCATGATGAATTGAAGAAAGAGCTGATTGTCAAATAACATAATTGATTCTATAGTAAGTAGTTTTGTAAAACTTGTATCGGCTGTTTTTTGGTACAGTCTAGTGAAACCTAATTAAGCACACAATCTCGTCAAAGAAGTTAAGATAAAAATCAACCCTTCTTCGAAGCTCTGAAACGCAAGGACCCAATTAAAAAGGTCGCAAAAATCGCAGCATTTACTGCCCTAAACCTCCCCATTTCCACCCCAATTGTCCGAGCCACTGACTCCGTCCCAAAATAACGAAGCCTGTCCCTCAGTCCCTAATCCCGAACATTTCCCGACATCAGACAGACTGGAGAAATTCCTGGTTTTTCCAGGAAATGAAACGTTGTCGCCGCCAATCCCCAGTGAAGTTGCTTAATTAGTACGTCACGTGTACAATACGCCATATACGTCAATTTGAAGTTTGGAGCTTCGCTAGTGCAGACAGGCTGCTGGCCCGAATTAAGGGCAGTCAGCTCGGCACTTGTTTGGTTAATTAACTGGAATAACCTTGACATACGTCTATTTTGTGTTTGCTCGACCCACGACTGGTGTTTTGGCAGCCCTGTCTGTTTCGCCTGTTAATTCTGAGTAATTGCTCGTTCGGCTTGAAACCGGAAAGATAAAGCGTTGGTAAGCTAACATTGTCACAGAGAAATGACTTTATTTGCACCTCGTGCTGATGCAAAATTGTGAAAAAACTCCTACTTAGAGACAGACGCTTTCCTACAGAGGAATTACTTTATTTGCACCTCGTGTTGATGGTATATTTTAAAAAATTGCCCTGACCAGGAGCTTTTGAGCGCTCTTTCTTTGGTGGAGCAATAAGACTATTACATCAATTTTTATATGGGTTTTGAGGTTGATACCAAACATAAAATGCAGAATCTCGTTACAATCGGAATTATATTCTGGAAATTATTCAAGAAATGAAACATGTAAAAAATATAAATTGAAAAAATTGAATTCTATGGTTCTTATAATGCGATATTCCTGAAATTTTGCATGAACATTTAATATAGATACCTAAGTTTTCATTCTCAAAAAAACTTTCACTCGAATCGGATAGGTATTCTGTTATGTGAATATAAGGATTCGTATTTTCCTTGAGTTGTATAGGGTATCCTCAACTGTTATTTTGTAAATAATAATAATTATAATTTTCCAATTGCATTTTCTATGGTTCTGTTAACACTATAGCTACAAAATTTTGCATGAAGATTCAGTAGGTATATCAATCTTCGAAATAAAAACCCTTAGACCTAATTATGCACTTATGCTAGCGTTTTTTTCAAATCCTCGAAGTTTTCTTTTCTGTATGACCATCGATTCTGACATTATCTTATCAATTGTGGTAAAACGTTTTTCTTTCATTTGTCTCTTCAATATTAGGAATAGGAAAAAGTCGTAGGGAGCCCAATCTAGAGAATATGGTGGTTGAGGCATGATTACGGTATTGTTTAGTTGTTTATGGCTAAAAAATCACAAACAAGTTAGTGTGTGAGCTGGTATAAACCGTGATTTCTTCTGCCACACGTTTCATGCCCAACACATTCGATAAAATTGCACGGCACGGGCAGATTAATATGCCACAATCCTCTGCATTCTTTCAAATTGTAATTCGACGATTTTCCAAAACAATTTTTCTCGCTGTTTCGATGTTTTCTCAGCTTTTTATGGCGTGGTTTGCAACTTCAGAACTCTCATCGTCATCAGCTTCTTCCTGGCTTGCTGTAAAGCACCTTTACCAATCATGAACAATTTTTGAAGACAAGGTGGACTTGCCGATCGCCACAGTCGTCATTTCAAGTATCTTGGGGCACTCTCATATTAACGTAATTTTCAATACAACACACGCAAAGAGTACGTGACTAACTGTTTCAATTGACAACAACTAATACAAATTGACTGATAATACCAACGTAAAATTAACGTATATGCAGTATGCACCAACAAATCAAAAAAAACTAACGGGTGTTTTTTAGGAGGTTTGTTTTTCCGATAGATGTCGTTTTATTTTATGACAGTTGTTTTGACAGCTCAAAGTGGCATTTCTACTCAGTATTGTTTGGCAAATCATTATGAATAGGTTAACTCCAGAACAACGTTTTCAAATCGTGGAAATTTATTTTCAAAATCAGTGTTCAATTAAAAATGTTTATAGAGCACTTCGTGAATTTTATGGTGCACAGAATCGTGCGTCAGAGACCACCATAAAGAACGTAATTACCGAATTTCGGTCTACATTCACTCTTTTGGATGCCAAGACACCGACAAGAAAGAGAAAAGTTCGTACAGAAGAAAATATTGCTGTCGTTGAGGCCAGTGTCGAAGAAAACGACAATTTATCGATTCGTCGTCGTGCAAATTGGACTTTGTCCATCGACTTTATGGAAAATTTTTCGTAAAGATTTAGGTTTGGTGCCATACAAAATTCAATTGGTGCAAGAATTAAAGCCACACGACCATCGTTTGCGCCGTGAATTCAGTGATTGGTCGTTAAATTAATTGAACATAGATCCATTTTTTTACCGTAAAATTCTCTTCAGTGATGAGGCGCATTTTTGGTTAAATGGATACGTCAACAAGCAAAATTGTCGCATTTGGAGCAAAGATAATCCACACGCCGTTCAAGAATTACCAATGGTGCGGTCTATGGGCTGGTGGGATCATCAGTCCATATTTCTTTAAAAATGAGGAAGGACGACGCGTTACCGTGAATGGAAATCGATACAGAACCATGATCAATGAGTTTTTGTTGCCAAATTTTGAAGATATGGATGTGGATGAAATGTGGTTTCAACAAGATGGTGTCACTTGCCATACAGCACGTGAAACAATCGACTTTTTGAAAGAAACTTTCAACGACAAAATTATTTCGAGAAATGGTGCGGTGAATTGGCTTCCGCGTTCGTGCGATTTGACGCCACTCGATTACTTTTTGCGGGGATACGTGAAATCATTGGTTTATGCGGATAAACCTCAATCGATTGACGCTTTGGAAACCAATATTCAACGTGTCATTGCTGACATATGCCCTCGAATGCTTGAAAAAGTGGTCGAAAATTGGACCCCCAGAATGACATTTGTGAAAAATAGTCGTGGTGGCCATATGCCTCAAATTGTGTTTAAATGTTGAATGCCAAAAAATTATTCACCAAATAAAAAAATATTGGTCATTTCATAATTTTATATTTGTTTTATCCAAAAAAAAATCGACAACCTCTTAAAAAAACACCCGTTATAATCGAATATACACAGCTCGCGAAAATTCAAAATTCACCATTTCTTCTGAACGAACCTGGTATATTTCGGGTATGGACATTTTTGATATAATGCAAAGAAAAATAAGAATATATGATACATTGATCAAAAGTACCCTGGTTTACGGATCTGAAACATGGCGGTTGAAAGAACAATTGAGGAGGAGGATAAAGGCCACAGAAATGGATGCAATTACAAAAGCATGAAGGACTTCTATAAAAGAGAGGGTACCTAATTTGATGATAAGGGAGAATATGGAAATAAATGAGATAGTCACGGAATATATAGAAAGGAAGCAGCTGGTATGGTATGGACATGTGCAAAGAATGGCAGAGAATAGATTACCAAAGGTAGCGATGAGAAGGATACCACCGGAAAATAGAAAAAGAGGAAAACCAAAAACGACATAGATTAGTGGAATAAGAAAGTCAATGAGTGAGGGAGGACTGAATGATGAAGACTGCAACAATAGAAGACACGGGCAATTGGGCATCGGACAACGTCCTAGGATGTTTAAACGTTTAAACCGAATGGATAATATGTATGCATACTTGAAGATTGCATCATACGAGCGCTGTTTATGCTGTTCAAACTAACTTCAAAAACATTTTCATGCGATTATTTTTTATCACTTTCGTCTTGAATTAGCTCAGCAACAGTGTGAACTCGATTGAATTTCTGGCAATAGAGCTCCATCGAGGACAAGTATTTTTAGGGATTCATCAAGTCAAGTAGCTTGATTTTTTAAAGAAGAACTTGACT
Organism: Propylea japonica; assembly: GCA_013421045.1. NCBI lineage: Eukaryota > Metazoa > Arthropoda > Insecta > Coleoptera > Coccinellidae > Propylea > Propylea japonica. The sequence continues at coordinate 49,575,840 of CM024244.1, read as the reverse complement.
TGGAAGTCAAGCTTGTAACGAATACATACTTGACTCTTGACTTGACTTGATATGAGATATTTATTACTTGACTGCTACTTGGTATTACTTGATCTTGATACGATACGTACGAGTCGTACTGCGCTTACTTCTGCAAATTCATGCGTGTTCAGGGGGTTCCCCGAGCTCCGAGCTGAATGAAGCGATCGCGCAGTCTTCTTAAGGCGTTTTCGGATACTTACTCGGGTTAACTCGATCCCTAACCTTGGCGTTCGTTTACCTAACCCGAACATCCAACCCGTGTTCGGAAAGTACGGGGCTATTAACTCGATCGCTGACCCAGGTTGATTTATCGTAACCCTACTCGGGAGTAGGGTTCTAGAGGCACCGCATGCGCACTGCAGTTCAATTTTGTATTTGAAAAAAGCGGGAATAAGTCTTCTACTCCTTTCTTATTAATTTCATATATTCTATTCCTAAAAATTATGGAAAGAGAAGAGAATTTGGCTCATTGTAAAATGAGTGGTTCCTTGAGCCGAGAAAATAATGTACAACAACTTCTTCATAACTTTGTATGCACATCTTTCTGCGTAAAAGATAAAGCCTTATTTACTTCTATAGGTACTCGAACATAAAATTGAACAGTTGTGGACACATCAGAAATTATAAGAAAGATTTTACAGAAGCCAATAAATCCAAGCAAAGCTAGAGGAAATAGGTGAATAAATTGGAACTGAAAAAATAAATTCTCTACTTCTCAAACATAGGTAGTCAAAAATGTTATTAAACATGGTAGGGCACACGAGAAATTATAAGAAATAATCAACAGAAGCCAATCAATGCAAGCACAGCTAGGGACAATCCGAGAATAGACTGGGATCGAAAAAATAAATTCATAAATGTGTTTGGTTATGTTATTGATACGACTGTCACTTCAAATCCTAAACCTGATGTGTTCGTATACACAGAACCCGGGTCCGTGACCCGAGTAGATCCGTCACGTGACCCGATGGATCGAGTCAGTAACTCTGAGTAAGTTTCCGAAAAGGCCTTTAATGTTATCTAGGTGAATAGAGAGGTATTTTTGTCCAAGTGTGTGAGTCGTTACGTCACATATTTATATTAGTGTTCGAACCTGTGCAAAAAATGAGTATTACATCAGAAATAATGGAATTAGAGACCAGCGGGTCAGAATATGTGATTGATGAAAATGCTCAATCCGGAGATCGTAAACTTTTACAAGAGACAACACACAAAAAATCTAAAGTAATGGAAAAAATCACAGATTATTTTACAGTTGAACAAGATCCGAAGAGTTCGCGAAAAAACTGATAAGCAAGATAAATGCACGCTTTACACAACGAAACCCACTGTACTAAAAAAATTTTTGATTCTCATATTCAAGTTTAATAAATAAAAGTATTTTGCAAGGTTCATCCTCGTTCCATAATTTATTCATGTGAACACTGAAAAAAAAAATTTTAAATTAAAAATCAAGTAGCTTGGTAGAACTAATTGATTTTTCGAGTACTCGATAAACTAGTATTTGACTTGACTTGACATTGAAAAACTACTACTTGACTCGAACTTGAATTGATTTCAAGTCAAGCCAAGTCAAGTAGCTTGAATATCAAGTCAAGTAGTGAATCTCTAAGTATTTTTCTATGGTATGGTGAATCCAATCGAGAAGTTACTGGAAACCGTATAAATTCTATATAGCATGAACATTTTACTGCCTTACTGGACATGTTGCAAGTCGCAGTTCTACCACTAGAACAACGCAAAACAGTAAATTCTGAATGATTCACAAGAATCCCCCAAACTTTGTATATTTTCGCGTTTTGGAGAACAAGTACTTTCGAACACCAGCCGCCACTGGATCCAACATCTTTAATCTGTGTGATTCGTTAAAAATGTATAAATATCCTTATCAAGTTCTGCACGATTGGTCAGAAAATTAGATCAGTTGTCGTACGGAAATCAAACTTCATCGTATTATCTTGACAGACAATAATCACAATGTTACTATTGATTTTCTTCACTATTGCGATCTTATATTTTTTTATTGAATTTATCTATCGAAAATCCGACGAAACGAAAACTAATTTCGAAGAAATTCCGGGACCTAAAGGATTACCACTCGTTGGAAATATTGAAGAACTCTTTCTTGAAGGAGGTAAGTTGAAGAACTTTTGAACAGATATAGTCCGTTCACGAAAGGTTGAGCCGTCGGTTGGCCATGGAAATTTGGCATATTCCACTGTGTATATTAAAATTTAGGTTATGTTCTTGTCAGATTGATACGCAATGTTGTCAATATTGCATAGAGTTGTCTGATAACTCGCATTCTCGTCGAACGAGGCCGGTTACATTCGGCAACGTTGACTTTATTTTACGTTATGACAGCAAATACTGGCAACTTCAGATAAATAAAAAAACGCCTACTATGTGCTCAACCTTTCGTGAACGGACTATAGATTATGTTATAACATATACTACAAACTGAGTAAAAGCTGCACTTCAGAAGTATTCTTCATGTCAAAATTTTTCCAAAAGTAGTCGTCAATCCACAATACTTATATCTATGAATAAAATGAACCACCTTTCGGAATTAGGAAAGTTCTTTCCAAAAAGCAAAGACACACATATCTTCAAGTCAATGATTCATCAGATGTCGAAGATTTTAGACCTATATGAATGAAAATAAATATTGTATTCTGTATGCTTCTAATCTCTTATGCATTCATTTCTCGAAAAAATTCAACACATTCCATACCAGTAAGCCTGAAAGAGTTAATTAACGATTTACACTGAAACTACATAAATATTAGAAATTACACTGTAACTTTCAGTTATTTAATCAACTAGGTTATTAAAGACAGTGACTAATGGTCAAAATATTTTAATGCGTGAGCGGAGCGAACGCGTTAATAGTTCGAGACCATTAGTCGCTCGATTAATAACCGAGTTGATTACAAGATTTTTCCAACGATCTCAATATGAATTGTGTATGAATTCTTGATTAAAATACATTCCCATTTTGCACAAGACTTACATTTGACATAATATAATTTCTATGTATCAATATTCCAGTACAGTTTTGATATTTCTTGTAGAGCTTCTGAATACTTTGTGAACGGTTGCCATGAGGATTGCACATTAAAATAGCCCAAATCGAGCATTGAAATGTGTCATTAATGATCAATTTTGTACACATTAAAATCACCTTTTATTTCGAGGTCGGCGGAAATTTCGAAATTCAACAAACGATATATGAGTAAAAAATATGAATTCAGTTTCTGTTGACTTCTGCTACTTAATTTATTTCCTTAACGCACATATAAGAGAAGTTATTTCATTTTGTTTTAGATGAAATATGGCTTAAAAGGAGAGCTAGAGCAGACAAGTATTACCCGATATATAAAATGAAGGTTTTAAATCAAAGAATTGTACATATTTTAGATCCAGTTGATGCAGAGGTAAGAATTTTACAATATGTTCGTAGCTCTATTGATTCAAAGAAATAAACTTAACAATATTGTTGTCAATTCTAGAAAAACAGCGTGCTATCGTTTCGCCCAAATGTCTGCATTTTGCTAATTTTGGGTCATAAGTGCTCTCAAACGACTTATTGATGATTAATCCGTGATCATTTAAAATTCTTTCTGGCCAGCCGTACGTGAACACGATAACTCTCGAACGGATTAAGTCAGGGTTCTGAGATTTTGAGAGTTGCCTAGTTGGTCAACTAATTTATTAATTCCTAGATTCATGAACGAGATTTTTCCCTCGACAGCATTATAAATTGAGTATGAATTCTTGATTGAAATGCATTCTTATTCTACATAAGAAATAGGTTTGACTACGAGGGTAGTTCAAATATAAACGAGACTTTTCGATTTTCAGGCACAATAGTGGGGGGGAGGAACCTTTTGCTCAAACATCGTCACAGTGGACACCGAGAGGGTCGATGAAGCAATCCGACGTGCTTCCTTTACTCCTGACAAACCCACCCAAGAACAGCAAAAAATCAGGAATGTTTTCCCCCCACTATTGTGCCTGAAAATCGAAAAGTCTCGTTTATAGTTGAACTGCCTTCATATATAAATTTTTAGTAGAGTTGTAACCTCACTTGTATTATTCCTAATTACTTTATGTTCGATTGTCCATAAAAATTACACATTAAAGGAGTAGAAATTGAGCAAAATGAGTCATTTCTGACCAATTTCGAATACATTCAACCCACACTTATTTTGAGGTCCACGAAAAGAAGTTAAATGTATCAATATTTTTTTCCATGATAACAATTATGATTGAAATAATTCATTTAATTCCATTTTTTATTTTACAGGTAATTTTAGATGATCCAAAAATAACTAAAGGTGCTTTTTATGAACCTATGAGATATTGGTTAGGAAATGGATTACTTCTATCTGAAGGTAAGAATTTTCGTTGGGACACCCTGTACTGATGAAAAACTGTTACAATCATTAAATATTCCACGAAAAATCATTAATGAATCCTTCTTCAAAAAAAATTTTCAGGAGAACATTGGAAAAAAGCTAGGAAGCTACTAACAAAAAGTTTTCATTTCGAAACTCTCACAAACTACATGACTTCTTTCAACAAAGAAGTCGAATATTTACTAAATTCCTTGAAGGAAGAGGAAAATAAAACTTTGGATCTCTCTCACTTCCTCAATGTTCACACTTTCAAAATAATAATGGGTAAGGAAAAAATTCACATTGAAGAACTTCTTATAGTTTACACCAATTCTATTCAGAGATCTTGTGTGGAGAAAAAATAGACATGAGGCAAGAAATATCAAAATCATTTTTGGAAGCTTTCGAAACTATGGATACAATTTCTGCGCGTAGAATGATGGTACCACTTATGAACGTCCTGTATAAGTTCACGCCTTTGAAGAAAAAAGAGGATGATGCCTTGAAGATTTTCAACGATTTCAGCACTCACGTTATCCAAAAAAACAATGGACGCAAAAATAACGAGGAAAGTGTAAAGTCGAAAATGATGGATATATTGTTGAAACATTTCGATGATAAGGGAGTACAAGATGAAATTAACACCTTTTTATTTGCGGTGAGTGGTAATTTTCAGAATAGAATTATTGACATTCAGTGAACAAATAATTTTCCTGCAAAAATTGGAGAACACATCAATAATGTGTTTTCTCATTTGCAACACGACAGAGAGGAATTAAATGAGTTTTTTTGATTACATCAATAATAAAGAACCAACTATTGAATTTACGATGGAATAAGAAGACAATAATCAAATTATTTTTCTAGATGTTCTAATAAGAAAATTTATAGATCATTTTGAAACAAGTGTATTTCGGAAATAAACACACACCAATAGATACCTAAATTTTTATTCTAATCATCAATTAAATGTAAAAACAGGTATTATAAAACATTTAATGATAGGACCTTTTTGATTTCATCTACACCTGAAATTAGAAATAAAGAAATTTCCTTCATCAAAGAGTTTCTACTATATGTATGATCAATACAAACCAAATTTCATAGAAAGAACAATTTCCAATTTAGAACGAAAAATATCTAATAAAAATTCTAATGATGATCAGGAAGAAACAGAAAACCGCCAAGAACAACCAAATTTGTTGAACGTCATTCCTTATATTCCTGGCCTTTCAGAGAAAATGAGAATAATAATAACACAATTCAACATAAGAACTGTTTTCAAAACACAAAATGATTTGAGATCCATTCTAACCAGAACGAAATCAATGAATGGGACACAAAAATCAATAACTTGTGTTTACAATACAGGGTTGGGATAAAGTTCGGCACCAAATTAATATCTTTAAAACGAAACGGGCGATATTTTTGAAATTTGGCAGCTGAGTGTAATGGACCACAATGCATTTGATGAGCATATTTTCACTAATGAGATACTTCCGGTTTAACCGGAAATGACCAAAAATTTTTTTATTTAAATGGGACACCCTGTATATTTCTGCAGATTCTGAAAGTGCACCTCGTTTCGGATCTGTCCATATCGGGTTCCATGTAAAAATTCTCTGTAAATGTCTTTTTGTACGTTTGAGAAAAAATCCATTCAAATAAATAAATCGTTGTTATTTGTATCAATAGTGAGAAATAAAACGAAATACTTTGTAGTAGATAACTCTTTCTGCTTTTCATGATGTATTTTTTATGAAAATCTATAAAAGGAAGAAATTACTTTACTAGTAGAAAAAATTTATTGAAAATAATTTAAAAAAAATCATTTAATTGTTCGAAGTACTTGCCGTTCACCTCCTGACAATATGCCAGTCTATTAACAAATTCTTGAGTATTTTTTCTCAAGACTTCTCTATGTATTAATGCACATTCATCAAGAATCCGTTGTCTCAATTCTTTTTTTTACAGATAATTTTTACATGGAACCTGGTATGGACAGATCCGAAGCAAAGTGCTCTCTCAGAATCTGCAGAAATATACAGGGTGTCCCATTTAAATAAAAAAAAATTTGGTCATTTCCGGTTAAACCGGAAGTATCTCATTAATGAAAATATGCTCATCAAATGCATTGTGGTCCATTACACTCAGCTGCGAAATTTCAAAATTATCGTCCGTTCCGTTTTAAAGATATTAATTTGGTGCCGAACTTTATCCCAACCCTGTATATTTCCTGTACATGTGGAAAATCTTATACAGGAGAGACATCAAGACTTTTAGAGATAAGAAAACGGGAACATAAGAACAACATCAATAATAGAGACATTACAAGATCACAAATCGCTGATCATGTATGTTCAAATAGCGGAGATCATATGATGAACTGGAACAACACAAAGATCCTAATGAATGAACCTTATAATCATAAAAGGAATCCACATGTATTTTGTTAGAAGAAATAGATAATTTGGCCAATTGTTCTGTTGGAATAGATCGTATTGGGATTGATTTATTGAAGAAAGAAATGACATCAGGAAATTTCAAAATGAAATTAATCAACACATTAATAGTTTCTTGATTCAGGTGAATAACTTCTATTTTAGGGTCAGGATACTACTTCAACTGCACTTAATTTCATCTTTTATATACTTGGCAACAAAGCGTATTATCAAGTAAGTATACTTCATAAAATCTTATTTCTTTTTGCTCTCGTTTTGCCAAAATGTCTGTTATTTTCGAATTTTTAGCCGGAAATTGTCTCAAACGATGGGGTTCGACTTCCTTATGACGTATCCGTGTTCAAATTCAATTCCGTTCGTGGGGCCGTCCGGCCTGGCCGTGAGCACGATAACTTCGAAATGATTGTCATAAAGACTTGAGAATCTCAGGGTTATTTCGGTTCCCAAATGCCACAGTGGAGTTCATTAACCAGCCAAATCGTACAGGGTGTTCCATAAAATATGGCCGTTCAAATCTTTTGTTCCTCAAGATCTCAGATAGACCGAAACCAAACGAACAGAAATTTTGTGGCCACATGCAGGATTCTCATAATAAGCCTCGTGCAAAATTTGGGGCCATAGTGTCAACAGAACCATAGAAAATTCAATTGGAATATTGAAAATAAGAATCTTTATATTTTCATGACAGGATATCCAATTCAAGTGAAATTTATTTCGTGAATGGAGACTGATATACGGAATATTCTGTAATGAAGTTCAATTTTATAACTGAGTTAATGAGTAATTGATCTTCATTTTAAAATAATTTATTCAAGTTTTCGTTTTAAATTCGGGAATTTTTATTCCGTTCAGAATTAATTCACAACAATCAGGAAAAACCGTAGTCTTCATTTAATTTATCCGAGTTTTCATTTTGAATTCGTGAATTTTTATTCCGTTCAGAATTAATTCAAAACAATCGAAAAAAACCGAACATTTAGCGATTGATGTTGTTTTTCATACATAAAACATCGTAGAATCGTCCGCAAGAACAACGCCGATCGCCGATAACGCCGTTTTTTGCATATACGTACGATAAGCCAGTTTTAAGATGTTTTTACCGAGGTACTCTCCTGAGAATTTTAACGTTTCTGCGCCTACCTTTTCCACCCCCCTCCGGAAGATTATAAAAGGCGAGGTTTCCCTACATCGGGAATTAGTTCCGAATCAGTTCTGCTTGAGTTAGTTAGTTCCGAAATATTTTCTGCTTTACCTTTTTAATTAGTTCCAAATTATTTTCTGTTTTAGACGCATACCTTATTAAATTAGTTCCGAATTTTTCGTTGACCTATACTTTTCCAAATTTTTTCCAAGCTTCTAAATTTTCGCGTTTTCTTTAAAGTGAGTGCAAGTGCATTTGAATTGTAAGTACCGAACCGATTTATTGCAGTCCTATTTTTTTTATTCCTCGTTGAGTCTACCTAAATAGCTGTTCCTCAGATTCCTTAACAATACCTTTCCTAGTTTGTCCAGGTGCCTGCTATAGTACGTTTGTCCGTATAACCGGTGCCTGTAGTTAGTCTGTCCAGGCCATGGTCAGACCGGAGGGCTGATGCAAACCAATGTTATAGTACGTTCAACCGAATAACAATCCTGCTCTGTCCTGATCCTTAGGGCCTGTAGTTAGTCTGTCCCTCATGGCGAGTATTCCCATGGTCAGACTAACGGCATAGCCGAACCACTGCTAACCTAGCAAGTTCGACATATCCTGTTTAACCCTCTAATTTCACCTGGCCAAACCCCAACCTGTTTATACGAGAAACAAGCAAAGTGGTAGACAACGTGGTGAATTCTAGGACTGAAAGAATATCGGACAAGTGCACTCTTATACTGACCCCTTTTATTCCTGTTTTCCTGATTTTATCATATATATTTGAATTAACCGTTTAAATTTAACTTTCTTTCTATTCTGGCTGACTCGTACCGGGAAAATATTTGTTTCTTATGAAAGTGCTCGCAGTCAGACAAGACTGACCAATTTATATTTTGTATTGATTTCATATAGCGTCTTATTTCACTGTATTTTATATAACTATTTTTCGCTATCTGAATAAACTGTGTAAATTTGCTCTATTTCTGATTTTCTCTGTTATCGCTAATATCCTAGATAACGACGAACTCTGTCTCTGACTAGCAGCTGCCCTGGTAGGTTTGCTATTCTCCCTTATTAGAAAAAAGAATAGCTGGCGCTCGAGGTAAGTTTCGCCGAGAAAACCGCGTTACAAAAATGGCGCCCGAGCAGGGACCGTCAGAAATGGAGTTTCAGTGAAATTTTGCGCCCCGAGTTAATACTGTACAGTTTATACCACCCGAAAGTGATTCGACTTATTCATTGGTGAAGTAAAGAGAATATTCTGAGTTTTATTTTTGACCGCTGAAAACTTTTAAACCCGTTATTTCTAACCTTTCCTTCCTTGAAACCTGTGTGAAATAAACAAATTGTTCTGAGTTTTATTTACTGCAATTTATTAAACTGATATGAAATCTTGAATTCTTTTTCTGATAGTGTTTTATTTCTGAACAGTGTTGAACTTGTTTTTGATATTGTTGGATTTTTTTTTCTTTCTTTGATTTCCATACAGGTACAATTGAATTGATTATTCCGAGGTAGGTGGATTTGTAATTTGTGCTTGAGACTGAACATTTTCCCTTGATCTGAACATTTATTGGTGAGTGAAATAAAGAACTTGGTGTTTCATTCCTGTTATTTAGTCTGGTAACTGTTACGACCTTGATATTTTGACTATTACTTGTGCGATTGAACTGAACCGCTGGGACAGTGAATTTTTCGGTCAACGGTTTATGAACTATTGCTATTTTAGTGATACCTGATTATTACCCAAGTGCGTCGTTTTAAACCTGACATTTGTAAACTGTTTGAATTTTGGTGCATTTTAGCAGTGGACTATATTGCTATTGTTATATTTTCTGATTGCTATTTAACCTGACACCGTACACCAAAATACTCTGAAATTATTTGAACATTGCTGTTAATAAGACCTTGGTATAATATTCTGTTGTTGTTGGACTTTGAATTTATCTGGACTTGACCTATCTGTTTCATTTATGCTATTCTATTTGATTGCTGATTGATTACTTGTATACTGGCTACTTTTCTTTTTTGATAATTCCTTTACAGCTACACGTAGTGCGTTGTCTCTGGGGACAATTTAAACAATATTCGGCTAACTTGTGACGGGACTTCGTTGAACTCTGTGCGAGTGAACAAATAGTTGATAGTTCGTGAGTGATATAACCGGGAACTGTATATACTTTTAACCGAACCTTACGTAGAAAGACTTAACCGCGAATAGTGAACATGGATGTGAATCGGCTATTGAGTGATGAGTTAACCTACGAACTTCAACTCAGAGGACAAACAATACCAGGCACAGTGATGCCTAAGCGAAATTTACTATACGGGTCATTCAATCAAATACAACGTTACAATCTGTGACATGGATGGATCCTACCTTGGATATAGAGATATGCCAGAATAAACTGACCGATTTAGTTGAATCAATTCAACACTTCAACCACGACAATGCAGATAACGAATATTCGCGCATTTTCACAAGGCTAAAACACGTTCAAGGAAGATTGAACTTTATTGACACCACTGATGAATCACAATCACAATTGGTCAGTCAGCTAAAAGGAGCTACAGCCAGAGCCTTGGATGCGTTGCAGGAAGTTCATAAGGGCAGCCTTCAACAACCTCTCTTAGACCTGGAGGTCCCGTCTTCCCCTGGGGTGTCCCCTATGCAGCCCCAGCGAGCAGCAGCAGCCGAACCATCACTTGTTGACCTCGGAGAAGACATCCGTCCACCGTCCACTGGTGCAGTCTCACGAGCTCACACACCTGAAAGAAATTCTATATTAGATCGAGTTATAAATGACACCAGAAGGACATGCAGAGAAATACTACAGGAGATATCTTTTCCGGCAAAGATACCGCCAAGAAACCCCCTCAGACCGTTGGCACAAGGCAATTACCGACCTGAGCCTGAAGCCCGATTTACATCAACACCATCTGTTCCCCTGTACAAATGGACAATTTCATTTGATGGTACCAAAAGTGTCACCGATTTCATCGATGAGGTGGAAAGACTGGCTGAGTCACGCAAAGTACCACTAGGACAGGTGTTCGACTCTGTATACGAACTCCTGAGGAAAGACGCCCGGGATTGGTTCATCCCCCGTAGAGGAACGTTTCAAAACTGGGACGACTTCAAATTCCAATTGAAAGACGCTTTCCTACCGGTGAATTACGAAGAAAACCTGTTGGAGGAAATAAAAAGGCGAACGCAGGGCCCGGATGAGAAATTTCTGCTCTATGTTACAAGAATGCAGAATCTGTTCCAGAAATTATCCTGCAACCGACCGTCCGAAGAGGAACAGATCCGTCTGATTAGACAGAGGTTACTACCGTCTCTGCAACAAGCCCTGGCCTTCCAAGAAACTAGGACTTATGATGAGCTCCTACAGAAGGGAAAAGTGGTTGAACTGGTTCAATGGCAGATGAACCAATACACCAGGCCACCCTCCAAACCGGGCCTCATTGATGAACCGCACCTGACCTACAACACACAGCAGCGAAACTGCTATCAGGCCAATTGCTCGCTGGACACCGACAACCAGACTGAGACCTCTGCCACTCCGGACTGGACCGACCGACAGAAAGAAAGAAATTTGAGGGTCTCTTACCAGACTCAATGTTTCCGCTGTGGTGGATACGGCCACATGCGCCGAGAGTGTCGCAGACCGCCGAAACTGTTCTGTTCCAGGTGCCAGAGGGAGAATGTTCTCTCCCGAGACTGTCCGTGTTCGAGAAATGGAGGTGTGGAATTGGGGTCGGCCATATCTCTGGGGACATTGACTCCACTGTCACCGTCCGTCTGTAATGAAAATCGTCCGTTAATAGACATTCATATAGTTAGTAAATCTTTCCAGGCACTAATAGATACAGGAGCCACCAAGAGCTTCTGCAGCCAGAAAGTGGCCGGGCACTTGGAAGAGAGAGGAATAAAAGGAGAGCCTATGATCAATAACTTTGTAGTGATAGCCAATGGTAAGACCACCGTCACACCTAAACGCTACACCACTCTAGTCAGGATAGACGATTATACCCTGGCAGACTTAACATTCCTACTAATTCCTGACCTACCGGTGGACGTCATACTGGGAATGGACACACTGTCAAACTACAACTTCAGCATTAATCTGAAAACCGCAGAATGCTATCTAGAAGGCCGACTGATCTCCAAACCGACTCCTGTCAACGAACCAACCCCTGAAGTGCATCTCGCCAGTGAACATCTGCTAGAACTGACCTGTGAACAACAGAAGAAACTAGATGAATGTGCCCCTCCTGCCGACACAGTTCCACTGCCGTTGGGAACCGCCAAACAAGCTGGTTCACCGTCTACTTCTGGGCAACACCACCAGGGTGAACCGTCCGGCATGAGCAAAGATGGGGAAACCGCCACATCAAACCGTGGAGCAGTTCCTATGGAAGTGGACACCTGGGAAAAACCTAGAGGTAATAATCTAAAATCCCGTCCTTTCATTCCCAAAAAGCCCCGAATTAAACCTAGAGGTAATAATCTAAAATCCCGTCCTTTCATTCCCAAAAAGCCCCGCATTAACTTACCTTCCAGAATCCGTACTGTTGGTACCATGGGCCACAATGTGTACCTGGAACTCCGTCCTGGCATGTGCTGGAAATGTGGCCAAGGAGAACACAGCAGAGCTAACTGCACAGGAATACCGTTACTGTTTTGTAGTCGTTGTGGTTTGCTAGGCACCCTCACCCGGAACTGTCCCTGTCACACCTACCAGAGGGAGGTGGCTGTTCAATGTAATCTTCCGTCCCAGTCCAGACCAAGAGGGACCGCTACGAGAATCCAACGGGTGCAACCAGCTCACAGGGGTTCCAGAGAAGTGAGAATCCCCACCAGCAGGGAGTTGGCTCTCCGTGCCTGCCCCAGATGCACAAAGCTCGCTGCAACCTGCAGTCAGGAAAACTGTAAGAATTAATATTATCTTGTCTACCGTTATACTGTCATTTCCAACCAACGTTTTATTTTCCGTCCAACTACTACCTGAAAACCGTTCAAAATAACCTACTACATGATAGTGACAGTTTCATAACAGTACCTGGTAATTTTGTCTGATCTTAATTCTTTCTCTACCTGAAAACGACAACAAATTGGGTAAACTGTCTGAAATATTGTATTAAAACTTTAAAGGAATATTTGTTTTCGTTTTCTGCATGACTGAAACTAAATATAGTTGTCTGAACTGTTACCGTTGAATGAAACAAGGTTATTTCTAATTCAAAACTGTTAAATCCGTTTATGATTCCAATGGGTCCAACCCATTACACCGTTTTCATTCTGAATCAGACATTATTGTTTTACCGTTCATTATTTAACCGTCTATGGAAATGGAAAACACAGTTTCTCGAAGAAAACTCGCCAGGAAACCGAAGAATATGGGAGAAATTTCACTGGAATCAAATGGTTAGAACTACCTGAACTACCCACCTGTAAGTCATCTGTCTGGGCCGACGTCGACATCCACCCACAGTCCACACCGACGCTCCACCTATTGCACCAGTCCCGGACGCCGACTACACCATGGGACATTAGAACATCCACCCCTGTACACATGAATGATGGGGCTGTCGTAATTGTGCTTTCACCATCTGCGAAGCACTATTTTGGAACCACATCGAGTAAGACTTATAATTACAAACTTACTGTACATCAAGTGTAAGAACAATCCTCGGCTTTTATCCATCGCCAGTCCACTTTACACATTTACTAATTAAATTAATTCACTGTTCACAAAACCACGAGAACAGAATGAAGTAAACAACTTATGACATGGCGGCGACACCTGCGCTGAGCGATGACAACTGCGCACAGAATACCAACTACGACTTTGAACCACAGAACATAATATGGAACTACGAATTGGACTTGGACCTGCTTGGTTACCCAGGAACTAAGAAGAGGAACTACTAGCTGTATGATTATTGTAAGTCTGATTTCGAGCACAGGGGCGTCTTAGTTCGTTGACTTGTTTGTCGCGATAGTTGGGAGCCGCGAAAATTCAAATTGTTATTGATTGAATTTTCTTTCCGTAGCAGGGGGGATGTAATGAAGTTCAATTTTATAACTGAGTTAATGAGTAATTGATCTTCATTTTAAAATAATTTATTCAAGTTTTCGTTTTAAATTCGGGAATTTTTATTCCGTTCAGAATTAATTCACAACAATCAGGAAAAACCGTAGTCTTCATTTAATTTATCCGAGTTTTCATTTTGAATTCGTGAATTTTTATTCCGTTCAGAATTAATTCAAAACAATCGAAAAAAACCGAACATTTAGCGATTGATGTTGTTTTTCATACATAAAACATCGTAGAATCGTCCGCAAGAACAACGCCGATCGCCGATAACGCCGTTTTTTGCATATACGTACGATAAGCCAGTTTTAAGATGTTTTTACCGAGGTACTCTCCTGAAAATTTTAACGTTTCTGCGCCTACCTTTTCCACCCCCCTCCGGAAGATTATAAAAGGCGAGGTTTCCCTACATCGGGAATTAGTTCCGAATCAGTTCTGCTGAGTTAAGTTAGTTCCGAAATATTTTCTGCTTTACCTTTTAATTAGTTCCAAATTATTTTCTGTTTTAGTCGCATACCTTATTAAATTAGTTCCGAATTTTTCGTTGACCTATACTTTTCCAAATTTTCCAAGCTTCTAAATTTTCGCGTTTTCTTTAAAGTGAGTGCAAGTGCATTTGAATTGTAAGTACCGAACCGATTTATTGCAGTCCTATTTTTTTTATTCCTCGTTGAGTCTACCTAAATAGCTGTTCCTCAGATTCCTTAACAATACCTTTCCTAGTTTGTCCAGGTGCCTGCTATAGTACGTTTGTCCGTATAACCGGTGCCTGTAGTTAGTCTGTCCAGGCCATGGTCAGACCGGAGGGCTGATGCAAACCAATGTTATAGTACGTTCAACCGAATAACAATCCTGCTCTGTCCTGATCCTTAGGGCCTGTAGTTAGTCTGTCCCTCATGGCGAGTATTCCCATGGTCAGACTAACGGCATAGCCGAACCACTGCTAACCTAGCAAGTTCGACATATCCTGTTTAACCCTCTAATTTCACCTGGCCAAACCCCAACCTGTTTATACGAGAAACAAGCAAAGTGGTAGACAACGTGGTGAATTCTAGGACTGAAAGAATATCGGACAAGTGCACTCTTATACTGACCCCTTTTATTCCTGTTTTCCTGATTTTATCATATATATTTGAATTAACCGTTTAAATTTAACTTTCTTTCTATTCTGGCTGACTCGTACCGGGAAAATATTTGTTTCTTATGAAAGTGCTCGCAGTCAGACAAGACTGACCAATTTATATTTTGTATTGATTTCATATAGCGTCTTATTTCACTGTATTTTATATAACTATTTTTCGCTATCTGAATAAACTGTGTAAATTTGCTCTATTTCTGATTTTCTCTGTTATCGCTAATATCCTAGATAACGACGAACTCTGTCTCTGACTAGCAGCTGCCCTGGTAGGTTTGCTATTCTCCCTTATTAGAAAAAAGAATAGCTGGCGCTCGAGGTAAGTTTCGCCGAGAAAACCGCGTTACAATTCATGCAAAATTTTAGGGGGATTCCATCATCAGAACCATAGTATGCAATTTGTTTAATTGTCAAGTTTTTACATATACCAGTTCTTGAATAATTTCCAGAATATTATTTCGATCATGCTGAGATTTTGCATTCATATATTTAGTATCAATCTCAATTCCTATATCTATCAAATTTTGAGGTAATCTCATTGATCCACCAATGAACGACCGCTCAAAACCTCATGCTCAGGGTTTTCCTTGAATTCTTCAATTTATGACTATACAAAAATTGCTTCATCATCGGCAAAAAAAAATGAGAAAAAATCAAATAAGTATAAAAAGCTGTTGTACTATCAGATGTTTCGATAACTCTCTACATTCGGAACGATGCATGAAAAATTATACTTGAAAAATTGTGCAATTAGGAACAAAATTTCTTTTTTCACAAAAATAGCCAATAAACGATATATTATACACTAGCTTTTACCCGCGACTTCGTCCGCATAAGTTTTTGTTTTCTCCCGGCTGTAAGTTCCCTGCAACAATGTCCCACTATCGTGTTCCAGTCCTCAACTTCACATCAAAATTTGTTCAAAAGCAACCGTAAGCCTTAAGCTTAAAGTTCGTATAAATGTCTACTTAATTACCTCCTCAAGTTAAAAGCGTTACTAGTTATGTAGTACTTTATTAATTATGTGGTGTAGGTAATTAGATTTTATCTGTATGTAATGTAACAGTCAGTTGAATAAAAAACCGTAGATCAATAGTTTTGGCGTAATGTGATTCTAGACAGAGTTTTAATGTTGTAGATAGGTAGCTGTGTATAGGTTACTGTGGGAATGAGATATTTTCCCGAAGTAAAAAGTAGTCTGAATTTGGGTGTTATGTTAAGTAGTGTGATGGAATGTCGCTAAGTTTCGATCCAAGTAAAACTGTTAAATAAAGACAGTTGCATCAAAATTTTATCATAAATTCCCTAAATTATGGCGCCTACCGACCCTCTAAGTTAGAAAAGTGATAAAATACTAACTTGAAGTCTTAGTAACACTCAGTTTTAAAAAAACATCAAAATCATTTCAGTAGCTATGACTTCATGCGCTTCCTGACACGATCACGCTAGATTTCTGCGGGAAAGAGGTATTTTCCCACCGTAAAAAGTAGCCTGTGTCCGTGCCTAGAATCCTATCTTTATATTAACCAAGTCTTATAAAAATCTGTTCAGACGTTAAGGCGTGAATCAGGTAAACTTTTAAAACAAACGATTAAAAATCACTAACTTAATTATTTTTCTGCCTACTGCCTACGCCTTAAGTACGATAGCATGAATATTAATAGCCCATATCCTTTTCTAGGTTACTATCTATCACCTAACTAAATTTCATCGAAATCCGTTCAGACGTTTAGGCATGATAGAGCAAAACTCCCAGCAAAAACCTTAAAAAAATCACTGACTCAATTCAGTTTTCTGCCTACTTCCTACCCCCTAAGTACGAAGACATGATCATTTTGATCTTATTTCCTTTTTAAGGTAACCATCTATTACCTTACTAAATTTCATGAAATCTGTTCAGCCGTTTAGACGAGAAAGTGCAAAAGTCCCAACAAAGACGACTAAAAATCACTAGCTCAATTTAGTTATCTGCCTACTGCCTACCCCCTAAGAACGATGGCGTGATTATTTATAGCCTACTTGCTTTTACCCGCGACTTCGTCCGCATAAGTTTTTTTGTTTTCTCCCGGCTGTAAGTCCCCTGCAACAATGTCCCACTATCGTGTTCCAGTCCTCAACTTCACATCAAAATTTGTTCAAAAGCAACCTGAGGTACATAATGGATAGCTCCGAATGTTTCCTCCGTAAATATAAAAATCAAATAATATAAATTGGTTTAAAATACTACTAACTGCCTACCTGCCAACCCTATAAATTTCGATCCAAGTAAAACTGTTAAATAAAGACAGTTGCATCAAATTTTTATCATAAATTCCCTGAATTATGGCGCCTACCGACCCTCTAAGTTGAAAAAGTGATCAAATACTAACTTGAAGTCTTAGTAACACTCAGTTAAAAAAAACATCAAAATCATTTCAGTAGCTATGACGTCATGCGCTTACTGACACGATCACGCTAGATTTCCGCGGGAATGAGGTATTTTTCCGGAGTAAAAAGTAGCCTGTGTCCGTGCCTAGGATCCTATCTTAATATTATCCAAGGTTTATAAAAATCCCTTAAGACGTTAAGGCGTGAATGAGGTAAACTTTTAAAACAAACGAATAAAAATCACTAACTCAATTAGTTTCTGCCTACTGCCTACGCCATAAGTACGATAGCATGAATATTAATAGCCCATATCCTTTTCTAGGTTACTATCTATCACCTAACTAAATTCATCAAAATTCGTTCAGCCGTTTAGGCATGATAGAGCATAGCTCGCAGCAAAAACCATAAAAAAATCACTAACTCAATTAAGTTTTTTGCCTATTTCCTACTCCCTTAGTACGATGACGAGATCATTTTTATCTTATATCCATTTTTAGGTAACCATCTATTACCTTACTGAATTTCATGAAAATCTGTTCAGACGTTTAGACGTGAAAGAGCAAAAGTCCCAACAAAAACGACTAAAAATCACTAACTCAATTTAGTTATCTGCCTACTGTCTACCCCCTAAGAACGATGGTGTGATTATTTATAGCTTATGACCATTTCTAGGTTATCATCTATCACCATACCAAATTTCATCAAAATCCGTTCAGCCGTTTAGGCGTGAAAGAGTAACAGACAGACAGACAGAGTTACTTTCGCATTTATAATATTAGTATGGATGACCATTTAGATTATCATCTATCACCATACCAAATTTCATCAAAAATCCGTTCAGCCGTTTAGGCGTGAAAGAGTAACAGACAGACAGACAGAGTTACTTTCGCATTTATAATATTAGTATGGATATTCTAATTACACTTCCTTCAGTTCTAAACATGACTCTCATTTATTTCTAGCATGAAACCAGGAGTTATTATTTAGACTGATGCTAGTGAAATTGAGCAATTGAAATGAACCTTTCATACAATAGACGATTAAAACATAAGAAATGAATTCAATACGACACTTTCAACTCTTTCTCGTTGCTTTTAAATTAAATTTTTTCTTAGGAAGAACTCCTGAAGGAAATAACTGAGATAGCAGGTACCGAAAATGCTACTTATGGTGAAATAAGCCAGATGAACCTACTGGATAGATTCATCAAAGAATGCTTCAGGATATGTCCTGTAGCCACATTAGTTGGCAGGACCTTAAACAAAGACATTACTGTACCGAGTGGTTATACAATTCCTGCCGGAACTACAGTTATTATTGACATATTCGACATTCATCGGAATCCAAAGTGTTATCCTAACCCTGAGATCTTCGACCCTGATAGATTTCTACCGGAAAATATTCGGAAAAGGCATCCATTTTCTTTCATTCCTTTCAGTGCTGGACCCAGGAATTGTATTGGTGAGTTCAAGTGAAAATTTTTGAAGAAAATGCAGGCAATTTTATTTCAGCTCAAAGGTTTGCCATGTTGGAAATAAAAACCGCCTTATGTGGTATACTGAGAAAATACCGAATAGAAGCTGCAGGTTCACTTGAAGATATGGTTTGTTCCTGATATGTTGCTGAAGACCAAATATCCATTGAAAGTTAGATTAATACCGAGATCATAAAGATAGTTTTTATAAAGTTACTTTTATCTTTTTTCACATACACATTTTATTCACGAAAGCCATATACTTAACTCTTAAGAAGAATATATCTTATGCTACATCTGATGTGTATAAATTTTTGCCTTCATTAGTGACAACCAAAATTACATAGTAAATACTAGGTGGTCAACTAAGGAATTCAATTTAAAAGAGAAAAAAAACCTATCAAGTCAATTTTAATTTTTTTTACAAGTAATGCTCAGCTCTTTGAGAATTCATCACCCAAAAATTACGCTGTCCAATGTCCACCGTTTTTCTGCTGGCACTCTTGGAGTCCAACCCCCAAATTAAGAAAAACACGTCGCAAAGTTTCTGGACCGATGGCTTGAATTTCCTGGCGGTCATTTTTCTTTAACGCAATCAGAGTGCATGGATTGTTGCGGTAC
The DNA here is from genome assembly GCA_013421045.1 of Propylea japonica. Taxonomy (NCBI): domain Eukaryota; kingdom Metazoa; phylum Arthropoda; class Insecta; order Coleoptera; family Coccinellidae; genus Propylea; species Propylea japonica. Next base: position 49,556,127 of record CM024244.1, on the reverse strand, counting down.
ACTACACTTTGAGGTATCCCCATAGACAAAAGTCGCAAGGTGTCAAATCCGGTTTCTGGGGGCCATGAAAGGTCTCACGCCGAGAAATCAATTTTTCAAAAAAAAAACCTTAATAACAGGTTAAAGACCGATTTGAAGTGTGACAAGTGGCCTCGTCTTGCTGAAACCAAGTGTCCCGATTGTATGCATGAAAGTCTTGAAGAGCTGGTTCAAAAAACTGTCAACATGTCCACATAACGAACAGATTCACTGTTACAGCTCGGCTGCGTCCGTTTCGAAGAAATACGGGCCAATTATGCCTGTGCGTTTGTTGTACACCTAACTGTGAGCTTCAGCATATGCAAGTGAGTTTCATGTTTCTTTGGGGTTTTTCTGAAGACCAATAGCGGCAATTTTGTTTTTCACATAGCCGTTGAGATGAAAATCGGCTTCATCAGAGGAATATACAGGGGTTTTCATCATAAACTGGACAAACATAATTTTCGTGTAGAGGACATCGGGAGAATCATTTTTGCCTTATACATATATCCCGTTTTCGAATCATAAGCGAGATACAGGGTGTCAAACGTCATTTTTGAGCAAGATTCTATGAGTGTAGTCAATTATGTATAACACTTAAAGTAACGGTTTTTGGTCAAATCTCAGTATTTTTGTGTCCTCTATTCAGAAAAGTTGACGAACTCCGAAAAAAAAATTACAAAATGGCGGAAGACCTGCAATGTTCCAATTTTTTTTGCGGTTGTCAAATTGACTTTTATCTTCTGAATGAACACAATTTTCTAAGAATTTCTGTAAAAAAAAGTTTTCAAAAATCGAACGCAATTTTTTTTTACATGTCTACAGCGATAAAAAAATTTCACTCGAAATGGATGAAATTTTGTACAATTGTACTTCTTAAATTATCAACCATGAATATGAAAACAGAATTGTGAAATATCGAACGGTTTCGTTACTACAGTCATTCAAATATTTCGTTCAGACCTCTGAAATAATGAGAAAAACTTTGGTTTGAGTTCTAGAGTCAACATAATTAAATTATTGGCAGGTACAAACATTCCAGATGAATTTATACAAAAAAAACAGTGAAACTTAGTTGGGACTCGAACCGACGTAGGTATCAAATAGGGAAATGACACTGTTCTAAGGATATTAATATTCGTTGCCAGGCAACGGTAGTTCGTAGTTCATAGAGTTGGACTGGTATTTGAATTTCAGTGAATATAATTTAGCCAGTAGTCAAACTCTATGAACTACGAACCACCGTTGCATGGCAACGAATATTATTATCCTTAGAACAGTGCCATTTCCCTATTTAATACCTACGTCGGTTCGAGTCCCAACTAAGGTTCACTGATTTTTTTCGTATAAATTCATCTAGAATGTTTGTACATGCCAATTATTCAATTATTTTGACTCTAGAACTCAAAACAATTTTTTTTCATTATTTCAGAGGTCTGAACGAAACATTTGAATGACTGTAGTAACGAAACCGTTAGATATTTTACAATTCTGTTTCCATATTCATGATTGATAATTCAAGTAGTACAATTGTCCAAAATTTTATCCATTTCGAGTGAAATTTTTTATCGCTGTAGAAATGTAAAAAAAATTGTGTTCGATTTTTGAAAAATTTTTTTACAGAAATTCTTAGAAAATTGTGTTCATTCAGAAAATAAAAGTCAATTAGACAACCGCAAAAAAAATTTGGAACATTTCAGGTGTTCCGCCATTTGTAATTTTTTTTTCGGAGGTCGTCAACTTTTCTGAATAGAGGACACAAAAATACTGAGATTTGAGCAAAAACCGTTACTTTAAGTGTTATACATAACTGATCACACTCATAAGAATCTTGCTCAAAAATGACGTTTGACACCCTGTATCTCGCTTATGCTTCGAAAACGGGATATATTGTATAAGGCAAAAATGATTCTCCCGATGTCCTCTACACGAAAACATATGTTTGTCCAGTTTATGATGAAACACCCTGTAGGTTTATTTCGGTAATAAGCAGAACGAACGCTCCTCACCCGTACAGCGAACCACGGCGACTGAATTTCCATGAACTCCTCCTCCGTTTAAGACCAACCCTACTTCTCTATTCCTATTCAAAACAATTTCACAGCGCTTTTAAATCGGAATTCCTTAATTGACCACCCAGTATTTATTTCTGCAAACCTTATAATGAATTCTCAGTTCTGGAATGAAGTGTCTCCCAACGTTAAGAAAGAGAGAACACTACATAATTGCAATCGGACAACTGGATTCAGTTAGTTACGTAGCACGTAAATCTTTCGTATTCTCAACAATTCAACTGGACCGCAAAATTTTCTGTCTGATGGATTGTATATCATATGTTTTCGATGTAAATTTTCGAACCTATCTGTACTTATATAACAAAAAAAAACTCCGATAATGGAATGTACATTGTACAGGGGTTTTCACTATAATTTGACCCCCCCTTCAACTTTGTTACTAAAAGAGATACAAAAATTGTTTCATACGAAAGTTTCACGAAATCAACTGAGGTCTTATAATATGGATTTATAAACTAAAATATATACAAGGTGGTCAACATATTGATGGCAACTTCATTTTTTCAAATGGAACACCCTGAATATTTTTCCATATTTGGCTAGCTCTTCTTCTCCTGATTTCGAATATGTAACATATGTTTGTCTCTTTTATTCTGAGTACCACAGAGTTTCAAATTTTAAGAACCACCTGGCAAGCTCAGACATCATTTTTCAAGTGACAGACTGCGTTTACTGACCCATTTTTGGAATTGTGATAACGTCAATTGGAATATATATAGGGTGAACAACATTTTGAATGCAACTACATTTTTTCAGATTGGACACCCTGTCCTGTATACCTATTCTTCCATCTTTTGAGGCTATTTCCTACTGATCTCGAAATGTATATGCTTTGTGAGTGAGTCTCTTCAATTTTCAGAGTTTCAAAGTTTTGAAATTTATATCGTTGTCTCAAGTTGTTTAGACTGTTTGATAGCATTATTATGGCTCTGGTTCAAATCAGAAATTTAAGCTTCAATTTTGTTTTTAATCATTACAAAATATTATCATTATTGCTGAAGTGATTTTTTTCCTTCAGGAACGGCCATAAAAACGTGTCCAACGGTGTTAAATCGGGAGTATTTGGTGGCCATGAAATGGGTGCGCCATTACCAATCCAAAAATCAAATTGGCCACTTAAATGTTTACGAATTTCCAAAAAGCTATGCCAGATGGTTCTTAAAATTTGAAACTCTGCGGTGCTCAGAATAAGAAAGATAGACCAACATATGTTATATATTCGAAATCAGTATAAATTTCAGTTTCTGTACTTATATCACAAAACCTCAGTTGATTTCGTGAAACTTTTATACGAAACATTTTTTGGTATCTCCTTCAGTAACAAAGTTGAAGGGGGCCAAATTATAGTGAAAAACCCGGTACATAGCTCGCGATTTATCAAAATCTACGTTTTTTTTGAATTATGAGTGTTATACAGGAATTTTTTATAAAACAGGTAATTTTGAACACCAGCCGCCACTGGATTGAACACCATTAATCTGTGTAAGTTATTAGACAAAACAAATATCCTTATCAAGTTTCTCATGATTCGCCAAAAAAAAAGATCAGTTGTCGTACGGAAATCATACTTCATCGAATTATCTTGACAATATATACAATAACCACAATGTTACTATTGATTTTCTTCACTATTGTGGTCTTATATTTTTTATTTGAATTTATCTATCGAAAATCCGACGAAACGAAAACTAATTTCGAAGAGATTCCGGGACCTAAAGGATTACCACTTGTTGGAAATATTGAGGAACTCTTTCTTGAAGGAGGTGAGTTGAATAATTTTTGAAACAATAGATATGTTATAATACATTATGCATTGTGTGTTCATATTCAAAATAGTTCAATTGAATTTTTATGGCAAGAACTGACCAAAGTTAGCACTTATATCGTTTATGTCTAAATAATTCAGGGAGTCGTCGTCAATCCATTTATATACATGGTGAGTCGGAAAGAACGGGCCAACCTGCAGGAGCGTATTGAACACTTGGACATAATACAAGAACACTTATATGTTCTTATACGATACTCATTTGTTTTCGAGATACGGGGTGTTGAAGTTTTAATAAACTTCTTGTTAAGATTATAAAAATTTATCGAATCATAATGATGCATTGCTACAGATCCGAAAAATAAACATAAAAACTAATATAGATAATTTATTCAACAACTTACTCCATTTTTCCTGACAATTTCTTTTTTTGGATTTAGAGAGAAAAGTTTAAACATTTTACGCAAAATCGGTAACAAATAAGTGCCTCACCAAAAAAAATTCTGGGGAAAAGTGTTCCAAAAGAATATCACTCTGTGGATTTGCTATCAAAATTGGCATATCGCATGGTGTGAAAAAAATCTAATTGTAACACCCTGTACCTCGAAAGCAAATGGGAATCGAATAAGAACATATGAGTTTCTTCAATTATTTTTACTTGTACAAAACGCTTCTGATGTTTGGCCCGTTCCTCTAGGGTTGCCAACCGTCCTTTATTTCAAAGGGCAGTCCTTTATTCTGAATCTGAATGTCCTTTGTCCTTCTGAAAGGTGTCAAAGGACTGCGAATGTCCTTTAAAATCCGAATATATGAATAAAAACATTCAAGTAACCACAATACCACAAACGGAATTTCAAAATTCTCCTCATACATCATGATACGCCATCCAAAACAATATACAACAATAAATAGATGGAAATTGTTTTATTTTTTCTATAAACTTTCTAGTTATCTTGGAGAAACTAAGTAAACCAATTCTTCACACAAAAAACCTGACCATAAAGGGTTACTCATATTTCAAAACTTTTTATTTACCCATGAAATTTTCTTTTTCTTTGCTAATACTTTCCTCGTACCCGGTTGTCGAATCGTTGATGTCCTTTATTTCAATAGCTCAGAGTTGGAAATCCTAGTTCCTTCCGTCTCACCCTGTATATTGAAATCAACCACCTTTCAGAACCAAAATTGTTCTTTCTAAAATGCAAAGACTCTCATGATTTCAAATCAGAATATGTCAAAGATTTCGAAGGTTTGTGAATGACAACATAAATATATAGTACGAGAGCTAGCAACGTCAAAAAAACAAGAATTTCAGGAAGGCCAGTTTTTAGATATGCTATCTCTCTCACTCTCCCGGATGTCATACGGGCCATCTGGCTGGCGGTAGTGGTTGCGTTCATTAGTGCGCATCGTACTTGTACAGGTAAAATATCAATTTTTCAAATAATTTCAGAAATGTTTTTTTTCTTTTTATTATTTTTATTGAAATTTTTGCAACTTAAATTTATTATTGCCAGATATTTTTATTGTTGTTTAAACTGTGCCAGACACTGATTTGAATAAAAAAAATTTTTTTTTTCGAATTATTTCAGTATGGCTGAAATTTTAATATAATGATACTCAAACATCTAAAAACCCAAAACTAATTTGCCAGACAGTAATTCGATTGTTAAACCTTCAGCCAGACCGATCTAAAAGTGATAAGTGATGTGGTATCATTTTGCTTGGTCTAGAAATAGTTGTCGAATAAATTACATAGAAAGGATTGAAAACTATTGAATTAATATGCGGATTAATATGGTATCAAATAATAATTTATTGTTGTATAAAAATAAGATGAGGATCAATCTAAGTATGAAAAAAACAAAAATTGGATGGTTATATGAAAATTGAAGTAAGATTTTTCAATCCATAATTGTATCACAAAATTGAGGCATTTTGATATTTCTGTCTTTACAAAATACATTTTAATTTTTTACTCGACATTGTAAGACAATTTTGTTAAAAAAACATTAAAACAACGGCAACGAATAAACCAATGTGACTGAACTGACGCCATCGTGAATACAAACAGCTGCTGTCGTTTATCTCGCTTGCGTAACTAACACGAGATTGTCTATATAATATACTCTTCGAACATGCCCAATCACTTATCACTTTTAGATCGGTCTGGCTGAAGGTTTAACAATCGAATTACTGTCTGGCAAATTAGTTTTGGGTTTTCAGATATTTAAGCAACATCATATTAAAATTTCAGCCATACTGAAATAATTCGAAAAAAAAATTTTTTTATTCAAATTAGTGTCTGGCACAGTTTAAACAACAATAAAAATATCTGGCAATAATAAATTCATGTTGCAGAAATTTTAATAAAAATAATAAAAAGAAAAAAAACCTTTCTGAAATTATTTGAAAAATTTATATTTTACCTGTACATTTACGATGCGCACTAATGAACGCAACCACTACCGCCAGCCAGATAGCACGTATGACGTCCGGGAGAGTGAGAGAGATAGCATATCTAAAAACTGGCCTTCCTGAAATTCTCCCTCAAAAACGTTGCTAGCTCTTAGACTAATAGGTATATTTATATTTTGTATGCCTTTGTTGAATGCAATTCATGAAAAAATGCAAGAATATACACTCTAACTTCAGTTTTTTACCTACATGGGAAAAAGTTATAAGTATGGATTAAGTTTTTGTGGCCTTCAGCTACTCAACGAATTTTCTTCAGGAACATATGAGAGCAGTTATTTCATTTTGTTTCAGATGAAATATGGCGTAGAAAGAGAGCTAGAGCAGACAAATATTACCCGATTTATAAAATGAAGGTTTTAAATCAAAGAATTGTACATATTTCAGATCCAGTGGATGCAGAGGTAAGAATTGTATCATAAGTTCGTAACTCTATTGATTTAAAGAAATAAACTTAACAATATTGTTGTTACTGTTAGAAAAAACAGCGTGCTATCGTTACGCCCAAATGTCTGCATTTTTCTAATTTTCGGTCGTAAATGCTCTCAAACGACTTATTGATGAATAATCCGTGATCAATGAAAAATCTTTCCAGCTACCCGGACGTGATAAAAGACACAAAAGACCTTATTGGTCGCAGTGCAGAAGGGTAATCAACGTGCCGATCGACCACTATCTAATCTAATCTACCCGGACGTGAACACGATAACTGTCGAACGGATTAAGTAATTTTAATAGTTGGTTCGGATTCCAAATGCCGTGCTTATTTTCGATAAGGAGCAAAATCGGTTCAGTATTCGAGGTGTCATTGATATTAGAAACTATTTTATTATTTTCCCGATATTTCGGAAACCACATGCCCGATCATTTTAAAATTTGGTATTTTGAAAGGGAATAATGACGTGCAGACTTCTGCAAAATGTTGCTGGAAACGTTTCGTTGAAAAATTTTAAATAAATATTTTTGCTGTGCGTGGTTAACTGACAAAATTCTACTCGCTATCGCTCTTCAAAGGAACGTATTAAGGACTTGAAATTTCCATGCTAAATTTGGGACAACTTCATGTTTGTAGTCACGATAATTTCCGGCATGAACGATTTCAGAACTTGAAATTTTCAGGCTAGGTTGAAGATTTAAAATTAAAGATGAATAAATTCCTGAATGAAAGGAATAAAAGCAATAGCCCTCAGAACATTCAGATTGTTTTCCCAATATGAACAAAAATGAGTTCAAAAGCTTCTGACACGTTTTTTTACACATCAATAATTACCTATGAAAAAAAAAACTAATTTAATTCTTATGTTTTATGTTCAGGTTATTTTGGATGATCCAAAAATAACCAAAGGTGATCTTTATGACCTATGAGATATTGGTTAGGAATGGATTACTTCTCTCTGAGGTAAGGGCATTTTTTAATGGTTATTGAAACTTACTAAGGGGTTTTCCAAAAAGAGGTATTATTTTGATATTCAAAGAAAATGTCATTTTCCAATATAAATGATTATGTTCATTTCATCATAAAGAAAAAGCTATGTCATTAATAGTGGAAAATAACATAAAGCAAATGACCACCACGAATACGCTTACAGGACCATATCCTTTTAATGAACTTTTCCACAACCAAATCTCAAAGTGGCTACCCTATGTCCTCGATAGCTTCACGAATTCCATCTTTGAGGTCTTGAATCGACGGCTATTTGCGTAGACCTCCTCCTTCACGGGGCCCAAAAGGAAGAAGTCGCAAGGTGTTAAATCACAAAATCTCGGTGGACAATTGTGATCATCTCTACGAGAGATAACTTTTCCTGCAAAAGATCAATGGTTTCCTTGGTTGGTGACACGTAGTGCCGTCTTGTTGAAAGTAAATGCTGTCCAGATCAATACTATTCAATTTTGGCCATAAAAAATTATCTCTAATTCCAAAGAATGACGAGGAATGGACAAACCTGGGTTTTCTTCAACACTTTCGGCTACAACAGCAATATTCTCGGCTGTTCTTGAGTGAAGTGCACGGGTTTTATTCTTCTCATCACTAACTTGTCCCAACAGCTTGAATTTCTTCACCAATTTCCTTATTGCGGTCCGAAAAGATGCTTCACGATGACCCAAAAATGTTCGAGTTTTACGAACCGTTTCTGCAAAATTTTCGCCATTTTTATAGTGGGTTTTAATAATTTCATTGCGTTCTTGAAGCGTGTATCGTTTCATTTCAATGAATGGCGTAGTTTCTACTGGTCAAATGTCAACAAATGACTTCAAACGTGACATCTACCGAAATACTGGCTATTCGAAATGACACCTCTTATTGGAAATCCCTTTAGGCCTTTTGTAATCAAGGGTAGTATAAAAAGTGTTCCATTCGGTTGTGGTCACTATTCACTGCTCGGTCAACAATTAGCATTGCTGTGCCTTAGGTGGCCAGAAACACAGTAACAAAGCAATTTCGGGATGGGTCAAATTTTCGTTGAGACACCCTGTTCTGACAAACAGCTGTTACTTTATTATCTTCGATATTTCACGAAGTAATGAATCCTTCTTCTAAAAATGTTTTAGGAGAACACTGGAAAAGAGCTAGGAACAAAAAGTTTTCATTTCGAAACTCTCACAAACTACATGACTTCTTTCAACGAAGAAGTAAAAATTTACTTAGTTCTCTGAAAAAGAGGAAAATGAAACGTTGGATCTCTCTCACTTCTTCAAGGTTCACACTTTCAAAATAATAATGGGTAAGAAAAAAATTCAAAAATCTTCAATTCACATTGAAGAACTTCTTATAGTCTACAACAGTTCTATTCAGAGATCTTGTGTGGAGAAAAAGTAGACATGAGGCAAGAAAAATCAAAATCATTCTTGAAAGCTTTAGAAACAATTTCTTCGCGTAGAATGATGGTACCACTTATGAACGTCCTGTATAAGTTCACGCATTGGAAGAAAAAGAAGATAAGGCTTTGAAAATTTTCACCGATTTCAGCGCCCATGGTATCCAAAAAACAATGAACGCAAAGATAATGAGGAAGGTGTCAAGTCAAAAATGATGGATATACTGTTGAAAAATTTCGACAATAAGGGAGTTCAAGATGAAATCAACACCTTCTTATTTGCGGTAAGTATTATTTTTCAGGATAAAAGTATTGAAATTTGGTTAGTAAATAATTTTTTCCGCCGACCTCGAAATAAAAGGTGATTTTAATGTGTACAAAATTGAGCATTAATGACCCATTTTAATGCAAAATTTTTCAGATATTTCAAAGTGCAATCCTCATGGCAACCGTACACAAAGTATTCAGAAGCACTGAGAGAATGTCAAACTCTACTGGAACATAGAAACATAGAAATTCCATATTGTCAAATGTATGTCTTGTGCAAAATGAGAATGTATTTCAATCAAGAATTTATACACAATTCATATTGAAATCGTCGGAAAAATCTTGTAATCAACTCGGTTATTAATCGAGCGACTAATGGTCTCGAACTATTAACGCGTTCTCTCTGCTCACGCATTAAAATATCTTGACCATTAGTCGCTGTCTTTAATAACCTAGTTGATCAAATAACTATTGTTGGAAAAAATTTGAACTGACATTGATAGTTTCATCATTTTGACGGAGTAAACATTTTTTCAGGCCAGGACACAACTTCAACTGCACTTAATTTCATCTTATACATACTTGGCAATAAAGAGTATTATCAGGTAAGTTCACTGTGAAAAATTTATTTTTTCCACAATTTCAATGCTATAATTTTAACTTTTTTATTTTTGCTCTCATGTTCCTGATTCTCCTGTTTATCTATAATTTGCTAGTATAAGTGGGAAAAAGTTCAAATTCATTTACTCGGTATCGAATTGAAGGGAAGGATTTAAACGTTTCATGACAGAAATGACTAAACGATGGAAAGGATACACTAATTCAATTCGTAAGACATTTTTTTTTGTATTTTGGTTAGAAAATTTAATTTTAAACTTAAATTCACTGAATAAAGAAAGTAATTCATTAATTTCGGTAAATTACGACATTTATTTCAAATAATTAATCAATGATTCCGTACCAATATGATGTTGGCGATAATATTTCAGAAAAATCGAACACTTCTAAAGTCATACACCTGAGATGAGAACAACTCATAAATTTATTATACAAAAAATCTTTTTTCTGAATTTACTGGTTCTGCACCGACTGATGTAACTATTCTAGAATGAAAGACATATTTCAAATGCAGAAACTGCTTGATTATATCAAAACTATTCAAAAAACTTGGGCCTCCATTCAAAACAGAACTTCTACTTCTTCTTTAGGGCAGAATAAATCTTAGCTAACTCCACCTAACCTAACCTAATAAAATTGCACCTTTCACAAAAGAAACATAAGATATTAATCAATACGATACTTTCAGCTGTTTTAATTTCAAATTAAAAGGTAAAGGTGATTGGAATGTATTAGAAATGGCTCATTGAATAATGAATACCCATTCTAATGCTCAATTTATAATATTTTAATGTGCAATCCTCATGGCAACCGTACACAATGTATTCAGAAGCACTACAATAAATATCGAACCTCTACTGGAAATTATATTATGTCAAATGTATGTCTTGTGCAAATGAGAATATATTTCAATCAAGAATTTATACACAGTTCATATCGAGATCGTCGGAAAAATCTTGTAATCTTGTCAATCTTGTAATTAATCTAGCGACTGATGGTCTCGAACTATTAACGCGTCAGTGGGGCGAAATCTTGGCCATTAGTCGCTGGCTTTAATAACCTAGTTGATTAAATAACTATTAATTGATAGGATGAACTTCTGAACGAAATAACTGAAATAGCAGGAACCGAAAATGCTACTTATGGTGAAATAAGCCAGATGAACCCACTCGATAGAATCATCAAGGAATGCTTCAGAATATGTCCTGTTGCCACATTAGTTGGCAGGACCTTAAACAAGGACATAACCATACCGAGTGGCTATACAATACCTGCCGGAACCACTGTTATTATTGACATATTCGACATTCATCGGAATCCAAAGTGTTATCCTAACCCTGAAGTTTTCGATCCTGATAGATTTCTACCGGAAAATATTCGGAAAAGGCATCCATTTTCTTTCATTCCTTTCAGTGCCGGGCCCAGAAACTGTATTGGTGAGTTGAAGTGGAAAATTTTTGAGAAAATGCAAGCAATTTGATTTCAGCTCAAAAGTTTGCCATGTTGGAAATAAAAACTGCAATATGTGGTATACTGAGAAAATACCGAATAGAAGCTGCTGGTTCACTTGAAGATATGGTCTTTGTTCCTGATATGTTGTTGAAGACTAAATACCCATTGAAAGTTAGATTAATACCGAGATCATAAAGATGGTTTTTGTATTGGTAGTGATGTTTTCACACTCATTCATGAAAGTAATAAGATTGAGGCTTATGAATAATGTGTATTTTGTACCATATGCTATTAAATATCTAATTATTGAGTGTTTCTCTTGTTTTCATTAGTGACAAACCACATGTAAACCCATATCATTGAGCTTGAAAATAATATTTTTAAACTCAATGCCCATATTTATACCTATTCAATTAATTATTTATAGGTCATATTTCTTACCTCTACTTTTTCTTGCGCGATTAAGTTAGGGTACTGAAATTTTGAGAGTTGCTTCGGCTTCGGAATACCGTAGTTATGTTAGTTAGCAGTCTAATTGTTTCGGAGTTATTAGCATTTGAAATGTTTCTATTATTTCAATTCAAAATTTGGTATTTTGAAGGAAAATCATGAAGCTCAAACCCCTGCAAAATGTGTGTGGAACGTGTTATTGTTGTTGTTATATATATTTTGTCGTGTCTACTCGTGAACACGATAATTTCCGGAAAAAACGACTTCCAAACTTGAAATTTTCAGAGATAGCGATAAATTGAATTTGAATATCCATTAGGCTATTGATTTCATTATATTCATTCATGGATTCATCTTTTTTTTCAATTCTTTAAATATTGAACAGAGATGGCAATTTTTCAAAGCGATTGGTAGCTTTTCGAAGCAGTTGGAAAAATTATGAAAACAGTTGGCAATTGTCAATGGAGTTGCTCTAGGGGTGTGCCCAATATTGATCAGAGTTGGAAAATTCTCGAAACAGATGAAAAAATTGTCAAAATACTTGGTAAAGTTTGAAAATAGTTGATCAAAGTTGGCAAGTTTGCAAAGCAGTTTGGTAGTTTTTCGAAGCAGTTTGGAAAAGTTTCAGACCAGTTGGAAAATTTTCAAAACAATTGGTAAAATTTTGAAGAAGTTGAACAAATGTTAATGTAGTTGGTCTAAGTTCGTGCCAAATATTGATCAGAGTTGGTAAATTCTTGAATCAGTACTTTTAAAATAGTATCACCACAGAATTTTGAATTATAATTCTAAATGCTCTCGAAAAAATTTAATCGCAAACCAAAATATCACTCCCTTTCACCATCGGTTTTCCAAGGCATCAATGCACAGTTAACAAATTTTCGAAATTTTGCCCCGCCCAAGAACTTTGCTTCGGCCCGTCCCTATAAATACTTCGAAAATCTAAATCTTCATCAAGTCATGGTGATATTCTGCTTTTCATCTGCAAGTTACGATACTGTAGCGTACGATTGATTTCTAGCTGGCCGACTTACAGATTCGGAAAATGCAATTCTGGAATGGTTTTTCTAACTTTACAGTGTCACTTTTGAACTACTCATCGAAAACTTAACCTTCAATCGTAAGATTTGATCATGAAACTTTATGTATTATGTAATGAATTATATTAATTTGAATTCGAAAATACATTAATATGAATGTAGTTTACGTTTATTTTGTACATCTAATAAATGGAACAGGAAAGAAAAAATGTCTTGTTCACAATTGCTGTAGAGCATTCAATATGTTTATAGTACACTGGTTCTTTAATCTGAACATGTTCACAAACTGAGCATTCGGCATTTCTTCAAACTGAACATTTTCTGCATTTCAGATGGATCAATTTAATCACGCAACCTTTTCCTTCCAATCCTCATGAAGTTCCTATTTGAAAAAGAATGATTTTCAGGTCATGTATATAAATGAACAATGTTTTACCTGTCATGATTTTCTTCCGATAATAAACAAAGCCATATTATTTTTATTCATCATAAATTTCTCATATCAAAACGTTGGTTTTCGTCCTAAAATAAACAAACCATTCAACGTAACCTCACAATAATGTCATTCGATAATGCTTCACCCGTCGAGTACTCGTTAATATTTAACGATTTCTGTAAGCTACAGATCACTTAAAGAGGTCCAGAATTGCAATTTCCTGTAAGCTATGAAAAGTTACAGATTGGCTCACAGATGGAAGCAGAATACCACCATAAACCTCACTCGAATGCAACATTTATCTTAGATTAGATACTCAGTTCCATTAGGGAGCCCTCAGATATTCAAAGCCCGATATTTGATCAGTTCCTTGTATATTCGAAGCTCATCCGAAATTATCGTCATCACGGGAAATCCCGATTAAGCTCCTGTAAACTCGATATCGAAATTATAAACGATTCAGTACTCACCAACGAGATATGTTTTTTTCCTTTCATATATTTTTTTTTAGTTTTACTGTTAGGCAATAATTTTTCAAACAACCAATTGCTTCTGACAAATAAGTGCAAGGATTTAAGCAGGAGCATTCATCCTTATTTGAAAGAAAATTTCAATTATATCTGTTTAATAGACTGGGAGTGGAAACCTAAAGAAATTTTCAAGAAATTCAGAATCCTCCCAGATTATATTTCAATCGATAATCTAAAGAATACCTATTCTGATATTTCCTGAAATACTTCTAAAATCTAAACCTTCACATTAACTCAGTTCTCAAATAGAGAAAACAAGTATCGGCAACAAACAAAATCCTATTTACATTCTATCCAAAATCGAATTCCGATGTAAGGGTTGCAGACAACGGATGATATCAAGATTACGCCGTTGTGCAAAATCATCCACACCCTGTATAATGAAACGTTAGCGCTTTCCTTCAATTTCAATATCAATACGAATTTACATGTAATAGTAATAAATAATTGACTACTACTTAATATATATGAACGCGAGTTATAACTCACTAGTGAGTTATATGGATTATAACATACGATAATGTATTTGACATCAACCAAAGTTTGCACGCTTGTTCATATATGAAAAACGGTCATTCAAATTCAAAATTTCAAGAACTATTTTACCCTCATTCTTCATTCAGAAATTCAACATCAAAAGATAAACATTCGTTAGGAACCCTTTATGATTCATAAATTTCACAATCCAAACAATAAAAATTCACAAACCCTTATATACAAACTGAAAAACCCAAACAGCACTATAAAAACCATTCTTCCAATATTAACTCAGTTCTCAAATAGCGAAAACAATCACCGAATTTCCGCTGCGAGGGTTGCAGACAAGGGATGATATCAAGAATACTGCCAAAATCTAAACCTTCACCAAGTAAACCTCCATCTGAATGCAACATTTGTCTGAGATTAGATACTCAGTTCCATTAGGAAGCTGACAGATATTCAGAGCCCGATATTTGATTAGTTCCTTGTAAATTCGAAGCTCATCTGAAATTATACTCATCATGGGAAATCCAGATTAAGCTCCTCTAGACTCGATATCGAAATTATAAACGATTCAGTACTCACCAACGAGATATGTCTTTTTCCTTTTCATATACATATTTCCTTTTTAGTTTTACTGTTCGGCAACATTTTTTCAAAACCAATTTGCTCCTGACATAAGTGCAAGGACTTAAGCAGGAGCATTTCATCTTAATTGAAAATTTTGGTAAATATATAGTTCTAAAAGAATCGTGTTGGAATTGTGAAAAAATTGTACTCACTTAGTTTGGGTCCCAGATTACGAAAATGATAACGAGAAGTCTGCAATCCTTTTAGTTTTTTCAAAAAAAAAATCCAAAGTTTCAGTCAGGTTAGGGAGGTTAAGCATAGTTCTAGCCAATTTTCCTCTATTTTCTCAATCAATACTCGTTGGAAATGTTTTATTTATCATTTCCTGAAAGTATCCTGCAAAATAAAGCCTTCGTTTGGTCGAAATCGACGATTTTATTAATTGTTTATTATCTTCACGGCAGCCATGATAATTTGCCCTTGGGCTGTCAACCGGCGCGAATTGCGCAACGTTGCCAATGTTTCAAACTTGTAGTTAAATTTAGGTTGCCTAGTTCGAATATTGTTTCAAGAATGTGTTATCAATTGAAATGATTCATTTCGCACCCTTTTTTTGTGAAACACTCGGCAAGAGTGAATTTGCTATACGAGTCTTAGGAATAATATTCCAATTTGAGATCCGGCAAATTAATATGTCCCGTGAAAATGGAAAAGAATATCTATTAATTTAGTATGACAGAAATTATAGAATAGCTTGAGTAGGTTAGGTTAGGTTAGGTAAGATAGGAACAGTGCCAAGTATTAATAGGAGTGTGAATCACTCAAAAACACTTATTTAAAAAAAAGATTTCGCTCGTATTAAGAGAAATGGTACTTAAATATTCCATTCATAATTCAATGGCCATTTCTCTTCCTACGAGCCTTTTTTAGTGTGAAATAAGTGTTTTGAGTGATTC
Organism: Propylea japonica; assembly: GCA_013421045.1. Classification (NCBI taxonomy): domain Eukaryota; kingdom Metazoa; phylum Arthropoda; class Insecta; order Coleoptera; family Coccinellidae; genus Propylea; species Propylea japonica. The sequence continues at coordinate 49,540,176 of CM024244.1, read as the reverse complement.
CCACTTATTAATACTTGGCGCTGTTCCTATCTTAGCTAACCAACCTAACCTAGCAACCTAACTCAAACTCTTTTATAATTCCTTTCATACTAATATTGGAAAAGTTAACAAAAATGGGCTTCCCAATCTCATAATAATTTGAAAGTAACTGGTTCTGGTTATACGATTTGAGACATTGGCAACGTTGCACAAATCGCGACCGATGACAACCGAAATACGCCGAAAGGCAAATTATCATGGCTGCCGTGAAGATAATAAACAATTATAAAATCGTCGATTTCGACCAAACGAAGGCTTTATTTTGCAGGATACTTTCAGGAAATGATAAATAAAACATTTCCAACGAGTATTGATTGAGAAAATAGAGAAAATTGGCTAGAACTATGCTTTACCTCACTAACCTTACTGAAACTTTGGATTTTTTTTTGAAAAAACTAAAAGGATTGCAGACTTCTCGTTATCATTTTCGTAATCTGGGACCCAAACTTAGTGAGTACAATTTTTTTCACAATTCCAACACGATTCTTTAGAAACTATTAATTACCGAAAATTTTTTTTCAACTATTTCTGTATCAGAGACTGGAAGTAAAAACCTAAAGAATTTTCAAGAAATGCAGAATCCTCCCAGATTATATTTCAATCGATAATCGAAAGAATATTCTGACAATTTCCGAAATACTTCCAAAATATAAACTTCACATTAACTCAATTCTCAAATAGAGAAAAGAAGCACCGGCAAGAAACAGATTCCTATTTACATTATATCCGAAATCGAATTTCCGATGTAAGGGTTGCAGACAACGAATAAATTCAAGATTACACCGTTGTGCAAACTCCACCCACACCCTGTATAATGAATCATTAGCGCTTTCCTTTAATTAATATAAATACGAATTTTTCATGTAATAGTATTAATATAATTGAATACTTCTTAAAATATGACGTGAGTTTATAACTCACTAGTGAGTTATATGGATTATAATGAAATTGTTAGTAATCTAAGTATGTGAATGATTTTGACTCAATAAATAACACACGATAATGTGTTTGACATCAACAAAATTTTATCACTATACAACATTATCAGGTAAGAAATGTTTGCCGCTTGTTCATATATGAAAAACGATCATTCAAATTCAAATATTCCGAGAACTATTAACCTCAAAATCTCAAACTTCACCAAATGAACCAAACTCGAATGCAACATTTATCCAAGATTAGATACTCAGTTCCCATTAGGAAGCTGTCAGATATTCAAAGCCCGATATTTGATCAGTTCCTTGTAAATTCGAAGCTCATCCGAAATTATCGTCATCATGGGAAATCCAGATAAGCTCCTACAGACTCGATATCGAATTATAACCGATTCAGTACTCACCAACGAGATATGTCGGTTTCCTTTTCATTTAGTCCTTTTTTTAGTTGTACTGTTAGGCAACAATTTTCAAAAAACCAATTTGCTCCTGAGAAATGAGTGCAAGAATTCAAGCAGGAGCATTTCATCTTAATTAAAAAAATTCCATATTTCTGTTTCAGAGACTGGGAGTAAAACCTAAAGAAGTTTTCAAGAAATGCAGAATCCCCCCAGATTATATTTCATCGATAATTTGAAGAATATTCTTACAATTTCCGAAATACTTCCAAAATCTAGACCTTCACATCAACTCATTTCTCAAATAGAGAGAAACAAGCACCGGCAACAAAAAAAATTCATTCTATCCAAAATCGAATTTCCGATGTAAGGGTTGCAGACAAGGGATAATATCAAGATTACGCCGTTGTACAAACTCCACCCACACTGTATAATGAACCGTTAGCGCTTTCTTTAATTTAAATATGTGAATTTTACATGTAATAGTAATAAAATAATTGAATACTACTTAAAATATGAACGTGAGTTTTAACTCATTAGTGAGTTATATGGATTGGAACACACTAAAATGTGTTTGACATCAACCAAAATTTCATCACTGTACAGCATTATGGCTTGAGAGCTATACATGAAATAACCGTGTCGTTTTTGCATTGGGTTGTTAATTTTAAATAGATTCAATAGAGTTGCAATCATTTTATTTTTCTGTTCCTTTTTTTCGATTTTTTTGTTTCAGATTTAGAATTCCGAAGGCATCGTGGAGAGGATTTCCGGTTGGACACAATAAAGAAGAAATCCTTCAATATTCAAAATAGGTTTTAAGTTTTATTTTTGTAAAAACGGCAGAACAGGGTTTTTTTTCTACTGAGGGTTTTCCCTGAGCTCTGTTATACGAAAAAATGTTATGGTACCCCGTTTTGGACTAACCTCAGTCAGGGATTTTTATTTTTGTTTTAGTATTTATACCTATGTTAGCTCTTGATTTATTATTATATTATTATTATTACAAAAATTAGAGTAAAGATATAAAACCTATAAACTCAAAACTAAAATAACATTCAAACAAAATTTTTCATACAGATGAGAAAAAAAAAATTGGGGATATGATAAAAAATATACAAAAATAACGAAAGATTATTCTCGAAGTTGACTGGTCCAGACGTCATATCCATTCTTGAAACCATTGGTGGAATGTGAAGTAACTAGATCCCCAGGCAATCCATTCCACAGATGAAATACCCTGTTCGTGATGAACTGTTGCCTCTGAGACGTCCGGAAATTCTCTCTTTCGAGCTTGAATGAGTGTCCTCTGAGATGGTTACTGTTTTAAGATAAAGAGGCGACGGACATCATCGCCAAGTGCCGTGAAGGGCATTGAAGGTGAATATCATATCGCCCCTGGTTCTCCTCTCTTCAAATGATGGCAATTGAATATTTTCAGTCTCTCCATAGCAGGGACGCACATATAAGTTTGACCGTCAATTTGTATTCGAGGAAAGGGTTGTTTTTTTACCAATGTGAAGCACGGAACATTTGTCGACATTCAAAGGCAACATCCATGTAGAACACCACCGACTCAATGTATCCAGATCCTGTTGGAGAGTGATGTAGTTGGAAAGAGGATTGTTGTATAACTTGGTGTCGTCAGCAAACATAAGGCAAGGAGATCCTATAATGCGTGGTAAATCAGAGGTATACAACAGAAAGAGATCGGTCCCAAGACTGAACCCTGTGGTACGCCTGATGTAACTGCTCTATCCAAGGAAGAGTAAGAGTCGCCCACCCTCACTCGAAAAGTTCTACCCGACAGAAATGCGGAAATCCAGCCGAGAAGTTCTCCCCTTATTCCAAGATGCTCCAACTTGAGATGAGACGTCTATGGGGAACTCGATCGAAGGCTCTAGAGAAGTCAAGATATATTACATCCACTGGAATACCACGATCAGTAGACTTTGTCCAATCAGACAAGCAAGACAAAAGATTTGTTAGCGTGGAGCGACCGGGGATGAAGCCGTGTTGTTCAGGCGGTATGATAGAATGTTTCATCGAGAACTCCACCAGCTGATCACATATAATCCGTTCCAGAACCTTGGCGACCGAGGACACCAAACTAATTGGACGGTAGTTCGTTGGTGAAAATTTATCTCCTTCTTAAAAATTGGTGTAACCGTTGCAGATAACCAATCAGATGGAAGGCAGGATTCAGAAAGTGACTTAGAAAAGATAACGCATAAAGGCGCAGCCATCGCTCCAGCACAACTCTTGAGCAGACGTGGAGTGATACCGTCCCGACCCGGAGAAGCATCCAGCTTCAATTTTGAGAGATATCTTACGACGATCTCTTCATCAATAGCAACACCTGAAATATCTGGAATAGAACGTTCTGTCTTACAATCTGGAACGGGTCCTGGTGGCTCCAAAGTGAAAACCGATGAAAAAACCTCGGCAAGGACTTCCGCTGATTCGGCAGCACTCTCACACATACCTCCATCCAGCTTTCTTATCACCGGAGTGCCGACTTTAGAGTTAAGGAATGATCTTATATACTTAAACATTTTTTTCGAATTCTTGGAGGAGACCAATTTACTCTCGAAAGCTGCCTTGGATGATTGTAAGCGGTTGCTGACAAAATTGGAAAAATTACGGTTTTGTAGTCTGAACTGGCTCTTGTCCTCAGGTACCTCTGCCAGAGGGATTTCTTTCGCCTTATCAAGGTCAGAGCACGGTCGTCAATCCATGGTTTTCTAGGGTTATGTTTATATGTCTTATAAGTGTGTTAGATTGCAATAATGTCATCAAGGGTAGATAGGAAGGTAGACCACATTATATTCACTGATTTATCCGCCAGGAGTGCGTTCCAGTTCTTTGACGATAGGTCAGCAGAGATGCTATCGTAATTTACTTTTTTAATAGTTTTGAAGTGACACTGTTGGGAGATGGGAACCTGCAGCTGAATCTCAGTTGTTAATGTCAGATGGTCAGATTTTCCGAAGGGAGGTAAATAATTTATCTCTGAAATTATATTCGCATCAGAAGTGAAAAATAGATCGAGTATTGATGGGTTCTGGCCAGGACGATATCTGGTGGGGTTATCGACTAGCTGTAGAAGTGCAGACTTAGCCACAATATCAGCGAATGGAAAGGATGGGGAGTTGACCGAGGGTAAGTGCATCATAGGCCATTTAATGTCAGGACAGTTGAAGTCTCCTGTAATCAACATATTACCATATTCCAGGGATGATTGGTGTATGAAGTTGGCGCAGTTTTGATCTGCGGAACTTTGACGAGGTCGGTAATGCAGCCAACCAACAGAGAGAATTGTTTTCGTGTAATCTTAAGGAATAAATTGTCAATCCCTGACCATTCGTGATGAATCACGTCAATCTTGAAAGCCTCAGATATGAGAGAACTAACGTATATACAAACTCCCCGATGACCCAGGCTGTCAAGGTTGTCATCGCGAAAGATTGTGTAGCCGGAATATCAAAAACAGAATTAGGTATGGAAGGTTGCAACCAGGATTCGGAAATAAAAATCATATAAAGTTTGTGTAAATGGGCAAATGCAAGAAGTTCAGAAAATTTGGAAGAGAGAGATTGTATATTTGTGTACAAAACAGGCCAAGCATTTAGACTCATTCGTTTTTTGAAGCTTCCACTTTTTTCTTAGGTGATGTCACTACAACAGAAGGCACTCCCCTGATATACTTTATGGTAATGTCATTCTCCCCCGAAGCCTGTCTTCCTCTCAGTTCCTCGCGAGCTGAATGGAGTGCTGCAATTTGCCCTTTGTTTTATCATCCTGGATCTTGATATGACGGAACTCGGGATTGCCATGAAGGGATGACTTGTTTCTCAATATACTCGATACGACATCAGGGTGAGAAAAACTGAGTTTGGTCACGTGGTCTAGTCCTATCCTTAGATGGAATCCTTGCAGCATTAGTTAAATGTTGACTAGAATTGGCAGAAACAAAGTCAACAATTCGGCCCACAACGGGCATATCGTCACCATCAGTTGACTCGGGAAGGTTGGTGATTATGATATTGAAGGACTTCTTCACCCTCTCCAGGATCTCCGGCAGCTCGTTACTAGAAGCGTCCTGATGTACGGTAGACAACTTCGACTCAACACTGAGCATCTTATCAGTGATAGATGAAACGTTATGTGAGAGAGGTATGAGCGCTTTGGAGGAGGATATTTCTGACTTGCATGCATCGATGGACGACCCGTGAGCAGTCAGAATATTAGAATGTCGTTAAAGTGGCAGAGCATACATCAAGTTTAGCGACTAAATCATCCACCCTCCTCTCGACCCTCTCCATACCTGCAGTCACAGCGCGCATCTGCTCCATGAGCTCATTGAAATGCTTGAGTGTAATGGCCCCGTTCATACTAGTGTCCTGTGACTGGGAAGGGGAAGTTGATCGGCCCCCGGTGGCGGCAGAGCCGCTACGAAGTAAACGGCCGGAAGAAGTGCAAGAAGGACAGGTCCATTTGGAGTCAGATTCCCTCAAATACTCAGAGTCTTGTGATGAAATATTGACACAGGTAGGTGGAAGACGCTCCTGCACTTACTGCAGGTGACGGGCACATCGGCTGCGGAGAGTGCTTTACTGCATTTGACGCAATAGTTCGGCATGATTTTTTTTTTTTTTTCAAA
>CM024244.1:49401012-49534041 GCA_013421045.1 Propylea japonica | reverse complement strand
AATTATTCGTTGTAGAGAAGAAGGTATGTATTTCATTCAACGGATACGAAATAAGCCCGGACTAAGTATCACAAAAACATTCTTGGAAGTATCTACATAATCAAATACCATTTTAAATCAAATTTAGAATGCATGGCTTCAAGAAAGGTGTACTGAATTTTGAATAACTACCTGAGACTTCTTACCTAGTTGAAGCCCTTAATGACATTTGAATATGCAAATTACGGCAGATACATAACCGATATTATTATCAAAATATCAAATGAGCAATAGTTATATGTGAAAATGCAGTTGTTCATTTCATTGCCAAAAGTCAGGATTTTCCGCAGATAATGCCAATACTATTTTTTATATAAACCACTTCTCAGAAAAGTACAATTATCAAAAGTTACTGTTGAAATAACCAATAAAATTGAGTATCGAGAATTATTTCAACTTTTTGTCAATACATGGTAGCGAGAGAAAAACCATATGGAGAAAATTCAACATATACAGGGTGTTCGAAGATTAGAACGACAAAAGCCGAAAAACTGTATTGACTCCTGACTTTATTGCGCTATGTTTCAACAACGCGAATACATCTTTTGTTATGTCTAGTAACTATTTGGTACCAATGTTCATTATTGGTTTATATACTATAATAATTTTATCCACGACTATTGTAAATTTGTTCATTTTATGTCTCTGTGCTCGGCCTTAATAATACCCATTAATCACAAGGAAATAGAGAGATTATAATTCACTGCTGCCAGATGCTTTATAGATTCAGCTTTGATATATAATATTTTCAAATTGGTATTTCTTCAGTATTCTAAAGTACTCCAACTAACAAATATGGGCATACCTTGTTAATCGAGGGCCAAATCTACTTTCATTACATCAAATATAGTTTTTTACAAAATATACAGTTCTCCAAAAATTTGTCATGTGTCAACTTGTTAAATTGACAACCTTGTTATTGAATTTTGATTGAGTATCAGTAATTATTAATATTAGTTTTTTAACATAGCAAACGATTCAATTAAAATTTGGTTAAATAGCAAAAAAACTGATATCTGTTATAAAGTTTTTCCGTCTACCTCAAAATAAAAGGTGAGTTTAATGTCCACACAATGGAACATTAATGACCGTTTCAATGTTCACTTTATGCTTTTTTAATGCGAATTGTCATGGGCAACCGAACACAAAGCATTCAGAAGCAATACGAATAGTTTCAAAAATATACTGGAATACAGAAACATAAGAGTTTTATTCTTTCAAATGTAGGTCCTGTGCAGAATGAGAATGTATTTCAATGAAAAATTCATTCTCAATTCTAATCATGTCGACGTAAAAATCTTGTAATCTACTTGTTCAAGAATATAGATACTAATGGTTTCTAACTATTAACGCATATCGCCTTAAAATATCTTGACCATTAGTCGCTGTCATTAAAACCAAGTTGATTGACTAACAATTATCTGTTAAATTTGAGCTTTAAGTTGTAATTTCCGAAAATTGAACTTAGAATGAAAATATTTATGCAAGGTGTGGAACGAAAAATATACATAAAGTAAAACAAAATGCCTCGATTTGAGAATATGCTTATGAGGATTTTTTTTATATTTACATCGATTTTTTGGGGATCATTAATTATATTGTTATCTGATTGATTTTCGAAGAAATATTTTTAATTTAATGAAATGATTATTGACATAATATATGAAATAACGTATGGAAGATGTCTTTTTGTAAGAAGCATTTTCGTGCACTGTGAAAATGAAGAACTAAAATTAATTTCTAAGCTGTCTGAACAACTATATACAGAGTTAAAAAAATGCTCCAAGGAGGTTTTAGCTTGTTGTTGGTTCATAATTCGACAAATTTGAAATTTGACTAGAACACAAGTGGAATTGAATGAATTTTATATAATTTCATTAAAATGGCGAAAAGTTCTTTTAGTGTAGATTATACACTATTGTAGATATATGGTGAATCTATAGAAACTGAAAAATGAAGCAACGAAAAGTGAAATTTGAACCGGTGATAATGAGAACAATAGTTTAGTACGAATATTAAATTTTATTCTTGATTAAAGTCACATGTTTTTCAATCTGAAAATATTCCAGTGTGGATAATACTAAAATTTTCAATTGAAGAATAATATATTCGTTGTGTAGAGACAAGCAAATAGTTATCACCATTCAGTCAAGAGGATCATTAGAAAGATGTTAAATTCAATTTTACCTAATTTGCCCCTCTTAGGTACCACCTTTACCAACTGACAAAGAGGCTGAAGGGAGCATGTCAAAAATCGTTACTGACAACGAGGTTAATTTTCAAAATTTTACCTATATATACAGAAGTAAAATTTATTTTCTTCAGTTTGTGTTGAACACTTTCAGTTTATCTTAGCGACTTTAGTGTCCTAACAAAGTTTTATTTTCAAAATGGCTTTCTTTTTTGCTGACCACCATTGCGATTTGTTGGCAGATGTGGACATCGAGGTCACAAGCTCTGGTGGCCGTTTACCTTATACGCAAATATTTAATGCAATTGCTAGAAGAGAAAACGAGTTGTTGAAAAGTGCCGAAGATACCCCACACTGATGATCAATAAGATCAGAGAAGCTGCCATCAAAATAAATTAAGTTGATACGTCTCGCAGGATATCCTGGGCTTCTTCTTACAAAACAACCTCTGCAGTCCTTTGATACTTGGGTATGCAATGGCCCATGGGGCAGATGTTTTCGTCAAAATGAGTGTGCTAAATCCAACGACCATCGCAGCTCAGATAATGAAGTCAAGAGGTAAGTTGAAAAAATCACCATATAAGGTACCTGATGCAAATAAGGTATATGCTCGAATAAGGCCTATAGTGCCTATAGATATAGAGAGATTATAATTCACACTGCTGCCAGATGCTTTATAGATTCAGCTTTGATATAATATTTTTCAAATTGGTATTTCTTCAGTATTCTAAAGTACTCCAACTAACAATATGTGTGTGTCAACTTGTTAAATTGACAATCTTGTTATTGAATTTTGATTGAGTATCAGTAATTATTAATATTTGTTTTTAACATAGCAACAATTCAACTACGATTTGGTTAAATAGGAAAAAAATTGACATCTGTTATAAAGTTTTTCCGTCCTCCTCAAAATAAAAGGTGAGTTCAATATTTATGAAATTGAGCATAATTGAACCCATTTAATTCAATTTATGCTATTTTGATGCGAATTGTCATGGCAACCGAACCCAAAGCATTCAGAAGCAATACGAGTAATCTCAAAACGCTACTGCAACACAGAAACATAAGAATTTTATTATTTCAAATGTATGTCTTGTGCAAATAAGAAAGTATTTCAGTCAGAAATTCAGCATGAATTCATAATGAGGTCGAAGGAAAATCTTGCAATCAACTTGTTCATGAATCTAGCAACTAATGGTCTCTAAACTACAACGCGTGAGCGGAGCGATCGCGTTAAAACATCTTGACCATTTGTCGCTGTCATTAATAACCTAGTTGATTGACTAACTATTATCTGTTTAATTTGAACTTTAAGTTTTAATTTTCGAAAATTTAACTTAGGATGAAAATATATTATGCAAGGTGTGGAACGAAAAATATACAAAAGGTAAAATAGAATGGCTCCATTTGAGAATATGCTTATGAGGAGTTTTTTACATTTGCAACGAAATATCTCAGATATTAATTACACTTTGAATCTAGTGTATGATAGTCCTGTAATTATAAAGTTGTAATTGATGACAATTTTTCTTATAATTAATAGTTTTGTTATCTGATTGATTTTCGAAGAAATTTTTTAAATTAATGGAAAGATTATGGTCATCAGTTCGAAATAACGTATGGAAGATGTGTCTAATTAGAAGCATTTTCATGCACTGTGAAAATGAAGAACTAAAATTAATATCTGAAATATCTGAAAAAACCATATACAGAGTGAAAAAAATGCACAAACTGGAGGTTTCAGCTTGTTGTTGATTCATTATTCGACAATCATTTGAAACCTGAATAGAACATAAAATTGAATGAATTTTATATAATTTTATTGAAATGGCGAAAAGTTCTTTTCAAGTGTATATTATACACTATTATGATACAGTGTAACTTCCCTATAACGACGTCTGTATAAAGAATTTCATAACGCCTTTCGTACAAGACATTGCATCTTGAATCCAAATTCCATGTTGAAAACATCCTTTAAGCGAAGCAAAATTCTCTCTATAACGAAATATTCAAAGAACATCACTCTTTGATGGGTATTGTTAAGAAGGTATAGGGTGGGTTTTTTCCAAAATGTTTCCGGACATACGTAAGAAATCCTGACCTTGAACTAAAATTACGGGTGGCCAAAGAGATCCTTCTGAAACAGTTTTAATTACAACCCTGGCTGTTTGGTTCCAATCTAACCATTACGCTAGTGTGAAAGTTGTGCGAAAATGTCGAAATCGAAAAGGAAGTGCTTAAGTTGAATGATAAACTTAAATGTATCAGTGAAGTCAACCGTGACATTGCCGACTATATAAACAAACCTTCTGTATAACGAAATTTCTTTATAACGATTTTTTTTCGCGGATTTGGCGCTTTCGTTGTAGGGAAGTTCCACTGTATATGGTAAATCTATCGAAATTGAGAAATGAAGCCACGACAAGTGGCTTTCTGAACCGGTGATGATGAGAACAATAGTTCAGTACGAATATTGAATTTTATTCTTGATTAAAGTCACATGTTTTTTAATCTGAAAATATTTCAGTGTGGAATAATACTAAATTTTCAATTGAAGAAATATTATATTCGTTTTGTAGAGACAAGCAAATAGTTATTACCATTCAGTCAAGAGGATCATTAGAAAGATGTTTAAAATTCAATTTACCTAAGATGCCCCTTTTAGGTACCACCTTTACCAACTGACAAAAAGGCTGAAGGAGCATGTCAGAAATCGTTACTGACAAGGAGGTAGTTTTCAAAATTTTACCTATATATACAGAGGTAAATTTTTAATTTCTTCAGTTTGTGTTGAACACTTTCAGTTTATCTTAACGGACTTCAGTGTTCCTAACAAAGTTTTATTTTCAAAAATGGCTTTCTTTTTTGCTGACCTCTATTGCGATTTGTTGGCAGATGTGGACATCGAGGTCACAAGCTCTACTCACCGTTTACCTTATACGCAAATATTATTGCAATCCACTAGAAGAGAAACGAGTTGGTTGAAAAGTGCCGAAAATACCCCACACTGATGATCAATAAGATCAGAGAACCTGGCAGCAATAAATGAAGTTGATACGTTTGGCAGGGACTATCTGGCTTCTTCTTACAAAACAACCTCTGCAGCTTTGATACTTGGGTATGCAATGGCCCATGGGACAGATGTTTTCGTCAAAATGAGTGTGCTAAATCCAACGATCATCGCAGCTCAGATAATGAAGTCAAGAGGTAAGTTGAAAAATCACCATATAAGGTAGCTGATGCAAATAAGGTATATGCTCAAATAAGGTTATAGTGCGAAAAATAGGTTTAAATATATCACACATCAAAGATTTTAGCCGAATTATAGTGCCCCCCCCATTGGCGAAGGTCGAGCGTTTTCATTGCGCGTTATTAACTTGTCGTCATTTATATGAATTCTTTGAAGTTTTGTTTCGAATAATTTATTCATATCATCATATAACTCATCAAAATGGTTAAGTATTATGCTTTTGAATTGGGATATCGGAAATTTGCGAATTAAATATCGTTTTCAACATTCATGAAGTACAATGTAGGTACTTAATAAGGCCTTCTTTCAAAATGAACGTCATTTTTTACCCTAGAAGTATCGAAAAATTCTATTTTACACCATTCGATAATGTTCTTGAAATTAATGTTAATTTTCTTTTTTTGTTTGTTTGCAAAACTATTTTTTTCAATATTATTCATTATTTCTTGTTAATATGGGACTTCAAGTCTGACTTGCAATTTAAGCATTACATTCTGTAACATAAATCAGAAAGTTGTTCAAGGATATCCTGAGAACACTCGATGAAAGGTTCGGGAATATATAATTTTTATTCTTTTAACAATATTCCTATGATTTAAGAATATGGGCTTTAAAAGATTTAAGAAGGCCTAAAGCTAAGGTTTTAGAATTATCTCTCTCAAAGTAATTCGCGATCAGAGAAACTTTATATTTTTCTTGAAAATTCAAAATATATAGAACAGAAAATAATATCTTGCGTTCATTATCAACTTTCCGAATAATTAATCGAGATATGAATGGTCTAAATTGAGTAGGACTTATTTGTATCACATACTATATTTCGAATTGTTTGCCTGACTATTCAAACTTTGTTCAGAATTTAAACTTTAATACCACTTCTGAAATTTATTCTTTCTTAATCTGTTCGAATTCTTATAACTTTAATAATATTTTTTTATTCACGACTCCTATATAGTCTAGCCATTTTATTATTAATTTCTAAGAAAAAAGGTTCGTACGCTGGTTTAAATGGTATGCTGATTTTATGTAATTCAAAAATTATTCTCGAGGTACATATATTTCAAAACTTCATTTTGAATCGCGGAAGAGGAAAATATTACTGAAATTATTACTTTCGTTGAATTGATTACTGTTCGTTTGTAGATGTCTCTATGTTCTATATCAAGAACTGAAGAAAAATAAGAAACTTCATTCATCAATACTACTATTTATTTATCTTGTTCCATTTTTAGAGGGTTTATTTCGACACAAATGAAAATAATCTTAAAATTGCATTGTATCGAGCTGAGATTACTTCAAAAATCTTTCTCCGAGTTCATGAAAAATTTGGTAAATATATTGTTTCTGAAAAATTCTAGAAATGTGTGCTAGAGCTTTGATTTTGAAATAATAAATTCTCAGGAAATCATAACGATTATTCGGTTCATGTTCTTGTCGTTCAGTTTTCGAAAAAAAAATATTGGTCCTATATCCTAAATAATATTTTTCAATACATCATAGATTTTCAAGTAAAACAATCTAACTCTTTTCTATAGAAATAAATAAAACTGAAAAAAAAAATCGTACGCTAGTTGTAAACGATAGACTGATTTCATATTATCCAATTATTTTTCGAAGTATATTTCAAACTTTATTTTTAAATCGCAGAAGAAGAGGAGAATATTACTGATATTATTACTTCCGTTGAAGTAGGTACTATAAGTTTGTAGATGTCTCTATGTTCTATATCAAGAACTGAAGAGAAATAACAAACTTCATTCTGGTTGATAAAAAAATGTGTAAGCCCTCAAATTTTTTATAATACTTTCATTTAGTATCTTTGTTGATTATAAAGGGTGCTTCAAAAAAAGGTGATTCCCTCTCTAAGATAGATAGAAAACTGAAAAATTATTGGGTTTTTCAGTAAAAAAATTCGAAGAGCCATCCGTATTCAAAATCCCGAGCGTTAAAAAAATATACACATCTTTTGAGATTGTTCAGAAACTACTGGAACCATTGCAATGAAATTTTTCACGAATATTTCCTGGAGTTGATACATCCAATGAATTTGTTTTTATGCCTGACTCTCATAGAGATCGTTAGTTACACGGTTCGTATCAACTAGTAGGTATCGAACATAGCTTCTTCAATATAAGATTTATTGAGCATAATTTTCAGTGATCTCAAACATCATTTAATTTTACACCAAATAGGTATTCTTGAACAAACTCGATAATGTTTACCGTTTTCGAAATATTTTGAATTGAAAATGACTTCAATAATCTCATAGTTAACTTCCAACCATTAAGAAGATTGATGAGTTCTTTAGAAAAAAGGATAGACTTGTTTATTCGTGGAAATGGGGGACATTTTGAATTGTATTTTATGTTACTACCTATTTTAATTTTTCATCTCGACAATTTTGCTCAATTACTACAATCATTACTTCATACAAGCATAGTGTAATCTCCATAATTTTCAAATCAAAATATCTTGAAATCGGGCACATTATCTATCTATAATATATCGTTTAAGTAAAGGAGCGCTCGAAAAAAAATTCTATGGTTTAGATGGTGCATTCCTCTCAAAATTTTGCATGAACATTCAGTATATCAATCTTCACTTACAAAATTGATTTCACTTGAATCAGATTTCTTGCTATTGAAATATAAAGACTAATCTTTTCAATATTTCAATTAAATTTTCCATAGTTCTTTTAACACTATGGCCACAACATTTTGCTTGAGGCTTATTAGCATCTTGCATGTGGCCGCAACATTTCATTTCATTGGTTTCGTTTCGTCTGGGATATTGAAGAAACGACATTTTGAATGACCATACGGTTTGACTGGTTAAAAAACATAACTACGGCATTTGAGAAACGAACTCAACCTGAAAGTCTCAAGTCTCTAGGTAAATTTCTTCGAACGTAATAGTGCTTACGGCCGGATGGCCCTACGGACAAAATTGAATTTGACCACAGGTTCGTCATCAGGGAGTCGAACCTTATCATTTGAGACCGTTTTCGGCTCGAAATTCGAAAAAACAGATATATTTGGGTAAAACGATATAGCACTAGTTTGAGTAGAATAAGCGCTCAAAATCTGATAAATGGTAAAGGAAAGTCGCCTTATTTTGGACAGTTGCCCAATTTTGGATACTGCATCACCTCGAATTCATGTTTCTGATTTCAGCAATCATTATTATTTTGGATAGGGTATCCAATATGAGGAACCTATTTTTGAAATTACGAAAATGGCATTTCTCAGTTAAGCTCTATTATACAGGGTGTCCGTAATTAGACCGACAAACTTCTAGTGGACTTATAGATCGTATTTTAGACAGATTCGACCCAAATCATATAATGCCAAATTGCTTCGTTAAGGAGCTAGTGCCCTTTGAAGATGACGTCCTGTCCACACTTTTTGCCACATATTCGCAAAACGGAGTTACATAAAGTGCTGAAAATTACACATTGGCTAATATCAAAAATACGCATCGATTGGATTGAGTGCATTTCTTTCATGTCAAGCACAATCGTATCATTTGGGGGGGGGGGGGTTGAAGGGTATTTTTAGTTGAAACTTTTTCAACTTTATTATTTCGCGAGATTTACATCATATCTTTAAAACTTCTGATGTTTTTTCTTGAAAAAAGATGCTCTTGTATAATAACGTCCAGATGCACCATTTCTGAAAAAAATAGATTTGAAATTTTTCTCTCTTTTCACTAAGTGCTCAATGTTCACTTTTGTTTTGAATTTATTTTCACTTGATAATGGTTAGGCATCTTTTTTCAAAAAAACATCAGAGTTAATGAATATGATGTAAATCTTGCGAAATAATGAAAGTTAAAAAGTTTCAACTAAAATACCCTTCGCAAACCCCCCCCCCCCAAATGATACGATTGTGCTTGACATGAAAGAAATTTACTCAATATATCGATGCGTATTTTTGATTATTAGCCAATGTGTAAACTTTCAGCACTTTATGTGATTCCGTTTAGCCAATATGTGATATGTAATCATTCAGGTTATGTCATATTTAAGGGAGGAAAAAATAATCAGAACATGAATATCACTAGCAAACAAGTACCAATCAAATATGGGCTTGTGCAAGTGAAGAGAATAAGTTATGAATCCTTAATGGAACAATATTTCGAGAACCATTGATCACAATCTAAAATTCGTAATTCAAACTTTTTCGCTGAAACGTTAAAACCTCCCTGAAAATTTCGAATGTGTTTTGATCGTCAGTTCAACATTGCTTTCTTGCTTTCAGACCAATCCTTGATGAGGTGTCTAATCGACAAATTGGAAAATAAACAAGCTCCGTTAGATGACTATAACAACACCATACTTCACTACTTAGTCAAGTATAGCTATGCAGACCTTTTGTGCGAAGTAGCCGAGATTCTCGGTGATATGAACCCGAAGAATACGTCAACAAGCTCCTCTGCATTTGGCCGTGCTGAATAAAAACTACCCCATGCTTAAACTTCTACTGAAATCGAAGGCTGACCCAAACGTCCGGGATGGTGATAATAATACCCCACTCATGTTGGCTGCAAACCTAGACAGCAACTGTGATACGGATGTAAAGCGGATTATTTTCAAAGAACTGATATTTTATAGAGGAGACGTAAATGCACAGAACGACAACGGGGTACAGCACTGGCGATTCTGTGTGGACGGATGGACACGAATCTGGTGCTGTACGACCTCCTGTTGTCAGCTGGAGCAGATTGTAACCTCAAATGCTCAGAGGGATCTGCGCCTCTGCATTACGTTTGCTTAGAGGACATGATTGATTGCACCCTGCTGTTAGATGGTGGTGCTGGCATCAATGCCAAATTTGGGGATAGAATCACACCATTCTACATGACAGTATACAGGGGGTGCAATTACAACCTGGAAATGCTTCTCATCTTTGGAGCAGAAATAAGCGATGTCCTCGAAGCCATCAAATCTGGGCATTAAAATGTAGAAACTGACGAACTTCTCTTGAAATACATAGTCTTGAGAAGATATGGTGGGGAAAAAGTGTCTGATGATGCACAAGTCCACTACTTGAACGTCATATATAAGAGTCAATATCTCTTTAATTACGGTTGTGATGCTGAGCGAGAAGATAGAGAGTTAAAGCAAATAAGAATTGGCAAGACAGAATACACCATGTTCGATGTAGCAACAGCCAGTGTTACAAAATCGCCCGTTGGTACAAGAATAGGGAATTCCAGCGAGCTCTGGAAATGCATGAAAAGTTCAATAAGATGTATATATACAGGACATGCGTGGCCAGAAAAGCTCAAAGAGCTGCGAGAATGAAGAGTAACTACGAAGAAGGTGTGGAAAACTTTCAGCTGTATTCAACAATAACCTACCATTAGGTTGTATAGAAAAAACAATGGATTGTTTAGACGTTAAAAGTATCAGGTGCGTGAGAAATTGTTTTGCTTTGAGAGCATAGCTTTCATAAACTTTGCTCGATTCATCATTATGTATATAATTTTATTACTATTTTATTGTTTTTTACATTTTCATTCATGTAAAAGTGTAGTGACTGACCATATCTGTTTGTGTTGAACACTTTCAGTTTATCTTAGCGACTTCAGTGTTCCTAACAAAGTTTTATTTTCAAAAATGGCTTTCTTTTTTGCTGACCACTATTGCGATTTGTTGGCAGATGTGGACATCGAGGTCACAAGCTCTAGTCGCCGTTTACCTTATACGCAAATATTTATTGCAATCACTAGAAGAGAAAACGAGTTGGTTGAAAAGTCCCGAAAATACCCCACACTGATGATCAATAAGATCAGAGAAGCTGGCAGCAAAATAAATGAAGTTGATACGTCTGGCAGGACTATCCTGGGCTTCTTCTTACAAAACAACCTCTGCAGTCCTTTGATACTTGGGTATGCAATGGCCCATGGGGCAGATGTTTTCGTCAAAATGAGTGTGCTAAATCGAACGACCATCGCAGCTCAGATAATGAAGTCAAGAGGTAAGTTGAAAAAATCACCATATAAAGTACCTGATGCAAATAAGGTATATGCTCAAATAAGGTCTATAGTGCGAAAAATAGGTTAAAATATATCTCACATCAAAAATTTAGCCGAATTATAGTGGCTCTGCACCATTGACGAAGGTCGAGCGTTTTCATTGCGCGTTATTAACTTGTCGTCATTTATATGAAATTTTAATACGTTATTCTTTGAAGTTTTGTTTCGAATAATTTATTCATATCATCATATAACTCATCAAAATGGTTAAGTAATATGCTTTTGAATTGGGATTTCGGAAATTTGCGAATTAAATATCGTTTTCAACATTCATGAAGTACAATGTAGGTACTTAATAAGGCCTTCTTTCAAATGAACGTCATTTTTTACCCTAGAAGTATCGAAAAATTCTATTTCACACCATTCGATAATGTTCTTGAAATTAAATGTTCATTTTCTTTTTTTGTTTGTTAATATGGGACTTCAAGTCTGACTTGCAATTTAAGCATTACATTCTGTAACATAAATCAGAAAGTTGTTCAAGGATATCCTGAGAACACTCGATGAAAGGTTCAGGACTATATAATTTTTATTCTTTTAACAATATTCCTATGATTAAGAATATGGGCTTTAAAAGATTTAAGAAGGCCTAAAGCTAAGGTTTTAGAATTATCTCTCTTAAAGTAATTCGCGATCAGAGAAAACTTTATATTTTCCTGAAAATTCAAAATTTATAGAACAGAAAATAATATCTTGCGTTCATTTATCAACTTTTCCGAATAATTAGTCGAGATATGAATGGTCTAAATTGAGTAGGACTTATTTGTATCACATACTATATTTCGAATTGTTTGCCTGACTATTCAAACTTTGTTCGAAACTTAAGACCACTTCTGAAATTTATTCTTTCTTAATCTGTTCGAATTCTTATAACTTTAATAATATTTTTTTATCCACGACTCCTATATAGTCTAGCCATTTTATTATTAATTTCTAAGAAAAAAGGTTCGTACGCTGGTTTTAAATCGTATGCTGATTTTATGTAATTCAAAAATTATTCTCGAGGTACATATATTTCAAAACTTCATTTTGAATCACGGAAGAGGAAAATATTACTGAAATTATTACTTTCGTTGAATTGATTACTGTTCGTTTGTAGATGTCCCTATGTTCTATATCAAGAACTGAAGAAAAATAAGAAACTTCATTCATCAATACTACTATTTATTTATCTTGTTCCATTTTTAGAGGGTTTATTTCGACACAAATGAAAATAATCTTAAAATTGCATTGTATCGAGCTGAGATTACTTCAAAAATCTTTCTCCGAGTTCATGAAAAATTTGGTAAATAATATTGTTTTTGAAAAATTCTAGAAATGTGTGGTAGAGCTTTGAATTTTGAAATAATAAATTCTCAGGAAATCATAACGATTATTCGGTTCATGTTCTTGTCGTTCAGTTTTCGAAAAAAAATATTGGTCCTATATCCTTAATAATATTTTTCAATACATCATAGATTTTCAAGTAAAACAATCTAACTCTTTTCCATAGAAATAAATAAAACTGAAAAAAAATCGTACGCTAGTTGTAAACGATAGACTGATATCATATTATCCAATTATTATTTTCGAAGTATATTTCAAACTTTATTTTAAATCGCAGAAGAGGAGAATATTACTGATATTATTACTTCCGTTGAAGTAGGTACTATAAGTTTGTAGATGTCTCTATGTTCTATATCAAGAACTGAAGAGAAATAACAAACTTCATTCTGGTTGATAAAAAAATGTGTAAGCCCTCAAATTTTTTTAAATACTTTCATTTAGTATCTTTGTTGATTATACAGGGTGCTTCAAAAAAGGTGATTCCCTCTCTAAGATAGATAGAAAACTGAAAAATTATTGGGATTTTTTCAGTAAAAAAATTTCGAAGAGCCATCCGTATTCAAATCCCGAGCGTTAAAAAAATATACACATCTTTTGAGATTTTCAGAAACTACTGGAACCATTGCAATGAAATTTTTCACGAATATTTCCTGGAGTTGATACATCCAATGAATTTGTTTTTATGCCTGACTCTCATAGAGATCGTTAGTTACACGGTTCGTATCAACTAGTAGGTATCGAACATAGCTTCTTCAATATAAGATTTATTGAGCATAATTTTCAGTGATCTCAAACATCATTTAATTTTACACCAAATAGGTATTCTTGAACAAACTCGATAATGTTTACCGTTTTCGAAATATTTTGAATTGAAAATGACTTCAATAATCTCATAGTTAACTTCCAACCATTAAGAAGATTGATGAGTTCTTTAGAAAAAAGGATAGACTTGTTTATTCGTGGAAATGGGGGACATTTTGAATTGTATTTTATGTTACTACCTATTTTAATTTTTCATCTCGACAATTTTTGCTCAATTACTACAATCATTACTTCATACAAGCATAGTGTATCACTCCATAATTTTCAAATCAAAATATCTTGAAATCGGTGCACATTATCTATCTATAATATATCGTTTAAGTAAAGGAGCGCTCGAAAAAAAATTCTATGGTTTAGATGGTGCATTCCTCTCAAAATTTTGCATGAACATTCAGTATATCAATCTTCACTTACAAAATTGATTTCACTTGAATCAGATTTCTTGCTATTGAAATATAAAGACTAATCTTTTCAATATTTCAATTAAATTTTCCATAGTTCTTTTAACACTATGGCCACAACATTTTGCTTGAGGCTTATTAGCATCTTGCATGTGGCCGCAACATTTCATTTCATTGGTTTCGTTTCGTCTGGGATATTGAAGAACAGACATTTTGAATGACCATACGGTTTGACTGGTTAAAAAAACATAACTACGGCATTTGAGAAACGAACTCAACCTGAAAGTCTCAAGTCTCTAGGTAAATTTCTTCGAACGTAATAGTGCTTACGGCCGGATGGCCCTACGGACAAAATTGTATTTGACCACAGGTTCGTCATCAGGGAGTCGAACCTTATCATTTGAGACCGTTTTCGGCTCGAAATTCGAAAAAAACAGATATATTTGGGTAAAACGATATAGCACTAGTTTGAGTAGAATAAGCGCTCAAAGTGTCAGTTGCAGAACGTCCATTAAAATTTAAAGGTCCATTAAACTTTAATCCTCCATTATTACAAGGAACTAATGGAGGAATTAAGGGTTTAATGGACCTTTAAATTTAATGGACATTCCTGCAAACTGAGCAAAAATCTGATAAATGGTAAAGGAAAGTCGCCTTATTTTGGACAGTTGCCCAATTTTGGATACTGCATCACCTCGAATTCATGTTTCTGATTTCAACAACATTATTATTTTGGATATGGTATCCAATATGTGGAACCTATTTTTGAAATGACGAAAATTGGCATTTCTCAGTTAAGCTCTATTATACAGGGTGTCCCTTAATTAGACCGACAAACTTCTAGTGGACATTATAGATCGTATTTTAGACAGATTCGACCCAAATCATATAATGCAAAATTGCTTCGTTAAGGAGCTAGTGCCCTTTGAAGATGACGTCCTGTCCACACTTTTTGCCACATATTCGCAAAACGGAGTTACATAAAGTGCTGAAAGTTTACACATTGGCTAATATCAAAAATACGCATCGATTAGATTGAGTGCATTTCTTTCATGTCAAGCACAATTGTATCATTTGGGGGGGGACGAAGGGTATTTTTAGTTGAAACTTTTTCAACTTTTATTATTTCGCGAGATTTACATCATATTCTCAAACTTCTGATGTTTTTTCTTGAAAAAAGATGCTCTTGTATAATAACGTCCAGATGCACCTTTTCTGAAAAAAATAGATTTGAAATTTTCTCTCTTTTCACTAAGTGCTCAATGTTCACTTTTGTTTTGAATTTATTTTCTTTGATAATGGTAAGGCATCTTTTTTCAAGAAAAAACATCAGAGTTAATGAATATGATGTAAATCTTGCGAAATAATGAAAGTTAAAAAAGTTTCAACTAAAATACCCTTCGCCCCCCCCAAATGATACGATTGTGCTTGACATGAAAGAAATTTACTCAATCTAATCGATGCGTATTTTTGATATTAGCCAATGTGTAAACTTTCAGCACTTTATGTGATTCCGTTTAGCCAATATGTGACAAAAAGTGTGGACAGGACGTCATCTTCAAAGGGCACTAGCTCCTTAACGAAGCAATTTTGCATTATATGATTTGGGTCGAATCTGTCTTAAATATGATCTATAATGTCCACTAGAAGTTTGTCGGTCTAATTACGGGACACCCTGTATATCCCTTTGGTCAGAAATAAATAGTTAAGTTTGTTTGATATGTAATCATTAAGGTTATGTCATATTTAAGGGAGGAAAAATAATCAGAACATGAATATCACTAGCAAAAAAGTACCAATCAAATATGGGCTTGTGCAAGTGAAGAGAATAAGTTATGAATCCTTAATGGAACAATATTTCGAGAACCATTGATCACAATCTAAAATTCGTAATTCAAACTTTTTCGCTGAAACGTTAAAACCTCCCTGAAAATTTCGAATGTGTTTTGATCGTCAGTTCAACATTGCTTTCTTGCTTTCAGACCAATCCTTGATGAGGTGTCTAATCGACAAATTGGAAAATAAACAAGCTCCGTTAGATGACTATAACAACACCATACTTCACTACTTAGTCAAGTATAGCTATGCAGACCTTTTGTGCGAAGTAGCCGAGATTCTCGGTGATATGAACCCGAAGAATACGTCAACAAGCTCCTCTGCATTTGGCCGTGCTGAATAAAAACTACCCCATGCTTAAACTTCTAGTGAAATCGAAGGCTGACCCAAACGTCCGGGATGGTGATAATAATACCCCACTCATGTTGGCTGCAAACCTAGACAGCAACTGTGATACGGATGTAAAGCGGATTATTATCAAAGAACTGATATTTTATAGAGCAGACGTAAATGCACAGAACGACAACAGTGGTACAGCACTGGCGATTCTGTGTGGACGGATGGACACGAATCTGGTGCTGTACGACCTCCTGTTGTCAGCTGGAGCAGATTGTAACCTCAAATGCGCAGAGGGATTTGCGCCTCTGCATTACGTTTGCTTAGAGGACATGATTGATTGCACCCTGCTGTTAGATGGTGGTGCTGACATCAATGCCAAATTTGGGGATAGAATCACACCATTCTACATGACAGTATACAGGGGCTGCAATTACAACCTGGAAATGCTTCTCATCTTTGGAGCAGAAATAAGCGATGTCCTCGAAGCCATCACATCTGGGCATCAAAATGTAGAAACTGACGAACTTCTCTTGAAATACATAGTCCTGAGAAGATATGGTGGGGAAAAAGTGTCTGATGATGCACAAGTCCACTACTTGAACGTCATGTATAAGAGTGAATATCTCTTTAACTATGGTTGTGATGCTGAGCGAGAAGTTAGAGAGTTAAAGCAAATAAGAATTATCAAGACAGAATACACCATGTTCGATGTAGCAACAGCCAGTTTACAAAATCGCCCGTTGGTACAAGAATAGGGAATTCCAGCGAGCTCTGGAAATGCATGAAAAGTTCAATAAGATGTATATATACAGGAAATGCGTTGCAAGAAAAGCTCAAAGAGCTGCAAGAATGAAGAGTAACTACGAAGAAGGTGTGGACAATCGTTCAGCTGTATTCAACAATAACCTACCATTAAGTTGTATAGAAAAAACAATGGATTGTTTAGACGTTAAAAGTATCAGGTGCGTGAGAAATTGTTTTGCTTTGAGAGCATAGCTTTCATAAACTTTGCTCGATTCATCATTATGTATATAATTTTATTACTATTTTATTGTTTTTTACATTTTCATTCATGTAAAAGTGTAGTGACTGACCATATCTGTTTGTGTTGAACACTTTCAGTTTATCTTAGCAACTTCAGTGTTCCTAACAAAGTTTTATTTTCAAAAATGGCTTTCTTTTTTGCTGACCACTATTGCGATTTGTTGGCAGATGTGGACATCGAGGTCACAAGCTCTACTCACCGTTTACCTTATACGCAAATATTTATTGCAATCACTAGAAGAGAAAACGAGTTGGTTGAAAAGTGCCGAAAATACCCCACACTGATGATCAATAAGATCAGAGAAGCTGGCAGCAAAATAAATGAAGTTGATACGTTGGCAGGACTATCCTGGGCTTCTTCTTACAAAACAACCTCTGCAGTCCTTTGATACTTGGGTATGCAATGGCCCATGGGGCAGATGTTTTCGTCAAAATGAGTGTGCTAAATCGAACGACCATCGCAGCTCAGATAATGAAGTCAAGAGGTAAGTTGAAAAAATCACCATATAAGGTACCTGATGCAAATAAGGTATATGCTCAAATAAGGTCTATAGTGCGAAAAATAGGTTAAAATATATCTCACATCAAAAATTTAGCCGAATTATAGTGGCTCTGCACCATTGACGAAGGTCGAGCGTTTTCATTGCGCGTTATTAACTTGTCGTCATTTATATGAAATTTTAATACGTTATTCTTTGAAGTTTTGTTTCGAATAATTTATTCATATCATCATATAACTCATCAAAATGGTTAAGTAATATGCTTTTGAATTGGGATTTCGGAAATTTGCGAATTAAATATCGTTTTCAACATTCATGAAGTACAATGTAGGTACTTAATAAGGCCTTCTTTCAAAATGAACGTCATTTTTTACCCTAGAAGTATCGAAAAATTCTATTTTACACCATTCGATAATGTCCTTGAAATTAAATGTTCATTTTCTTTTTTTGTTTGTTTGCAAAACTATTTTTTTCAATATTATTCATTATTTCTTGTTAATATGGGACTTCAAGTCTGACTTGCAATTTAAGCATTACATTCTGTAACATAAATCAGAAAGTTGTTCAAGGATATCCTGAGAACACTCGATGAAAGGTTCAGGACTATATAATTTTTATTCTTTCAACAATATTCCTATGATTAAAGAATATGGGCTTTAAAAGATTTCAAGAAGGCCTAAAGCTAAGGTTTTAGAATTATCTCTCTTAAAGTAATTCGCGATCAAAGAAAACTTTATATTTTCTTGAAAATTCAAAATTTATAGAACAGAAAATAATATCTTGCGTTCATTTATCAACTTTTCCGAATAATTAATCGAGATATGAATGGTCTAATTTGAGTAGGACTTATTTGTATCACATACTATATTTCGAATTGTTTGCCTGACTATTCAAACTTTGTTCGAAATTTAAACTTAAGACCACTTCTGGAATTTATTCTTTCTTAATCTGTTCGAATTCTTATAACTTTAATAATATTTTTTATCCACGACTCCTATATGGTCTAGCCATTTTATTATTAATTTCTAAGAAAAAAGTTTCGTACGCTGGTTTTAAATGGTATGCTGATTTTATGTGATTCAAAAATTATTCTCGAGGTACATATATTTCAAAACTTCATTTTCGATCGCGGAAGAGGAAAATATTACTGAAATTGAAGACCTCGGAGCAATAACCGGGTAACTCCGTTTTCATAAAATGTTGAGAAATGAGGAAATACTTCAGGACTTGCCTGATTTTTCCGCCGGAATATATATTCAAGTAATTCCATTTTGATTGAAACTCCTTACAAAATCGCTGGATTTGCCCCATTGTTGCACCGAAAGTTACGTACGTTGGATATTAGCAGATTGAATATGATATATCGGTATCATTAGAAATTGGAGTTACCCGGTTATTGCTCCAAGCTCTTCAATTATTACTTTCGTTGAATTGATTACTGTTCGTTTGTAGATGTCTCTATGTTCTATATCAAGAACTGAAAAAAATAAGAAATTTCATTCATCAATACTACTATTTATTTATCTTGTTCCATTTTCAGAGGGTTTATTTCGACACAAATGAAAATAATTTAAAATTGCATTGTATCCAGCTGAGATTACTTCAAAAATCTTTCTCAGAGTTCATGAAAAATTTGGTAAATAATATTGTTTTTGAAAAATTCTAGAAATGTGTGCTAGAGCTTTGATTTTTGAAATAATAAAGTCTCAGGAAATCATAACGATTATTCGGTTCATGTTCTTGTCGTTCAGTTTTCGAAAAAAAATATTGGTCCTATATCCTTAATAATATTTTTCAATACATCATAGATTTTCAAGTAAAACAATCTAACTCTTTTCCAAAGAAATAAATAAAACTGAAAAAAAATCGTACGCTAGTTGTAAACGATAGACTGATTTCGTATTATCCAATTATTATTTTCGAAGTATATTTCAAACTTTATTTTAAATCGCAGAAGAGGAGAATATTACTGATATTATTACTTCCGTTGAAGTAGGTACTATAAGTTTGTAGATGTCTCTATGTTCTATATCAAGAACTGAAGAGAAATAACAAACTTCATTCTGGTTGATAAAAAAATGTGTAAGCCCTCAAAATTTTTTATAATACTTTCATTTAGTATCTTTGTTAATTATACAGGGTGCTTCAAAAAAAGGTGATTCCCTCTCTAAGATAGATAGAAAACTGAAAAATTATTGGGATTTTTTCAGTAAAAAAATTTCGAAGAGCCATCCGTATTCAAGATCCCGAGCGTTAAAAAAATATACACATCTTTTGAGATTTTCAGAAACTACTGGAACCATTGCAATGAAATTTTTCACGAATATTTCCTGGAGTTGATACATCCAATGAATTTGTTTTTATGCCTGACTCTCATAGAGATCGTTAGTTACACGGTTCGTATCAACTAGTAGGTATCGAACATAGCTTCTTCAATATAAGATTTATTGAGCATAATTTTCAGTGATCTCAAACATCATTTAATTTTACACCAAATAGGTATTCTTGAACAAACTCGATAATGTTTACCGTTTTCGAAATATTTTGAATTGAAAATGACTTCAATAATCTCATAGTTAACTTCCAACCATTAAGAAGATTGATGAGTTCTTTAGAAAAAAGGATAGACTTGTTTATTCGTGGAAATGGGGGACATTTTGAATTGTATTTTATGTTACTACCTATTTTAATTTTTCATCTCGACAATTTTTGCTCAATTACTACAATCATTACTTCATACAAGCATAGTGTATCACTCCATAATTTTCAAATCAAAATATCTTGAAATCGGTGCACATTATCTATCTATAATATATCGTTTAAGTAAAGGAGCGCTCGAAAAAAAATTCTATGGTTTAGATGGTGCATTCCTCTCAAAATTTTGCATGAACATTCAGTATATCAATCTTCACTTACAAAATTGATTTCACTTGAATCAGATTTCTTGCTATTGAAATATAAAGACTAATCTTTTCAATATTTCAATTAAATTTTCCATAGTTCTTTTAACACTATGGCCACAACATTTTGCTTGAGGCTTATTAGCATCTTGCATGTGGCCGCAACATTTCATTTCATTGGTTTCGTTTCGTCTGGGATATTGAAGAACAGACATTTTGAATGACCATACGGTTTGACTGGTTAAACAAACATAACTACGGCATTTGAGAAACGAACTCAACCTGAAAGTCTCAAGTCTCTAGGTAAATTTCTTGAACGTAATAGTGCTTACGGCCGGATGGCCCTACGGACAAAATTGAATTTGACCACAGGTTCGTCATCAGGGAGTCGAACCTTATCATTTGAGACCGTTTTCGGCTCGAAATTCGAAAAAAACAGATATATTTGGGTAAAACGATATAGCACTAGTTTGAGTAGAATAAGCGCTCAAAATCTGATAAATGGTAAAGGAAAGTCGCCTTATTTTGGACAGTTGCCCAATTTTGGATACTGCATCACCTCGAATTCATGTTTCTGATTTCAGCAACATTATTATTTTGGATAGGGTATCCAATATGAGGAACCTATTTTTGAAATGACGAAAATTGGCATTTCTCAGTTAAGCTCTATTATACAGGGTGTCCCGTAATTAGACCGACAAACTTCTAGTGGACTTATAGATCGTATTTTAGACAGATTCGACCCAAATCATATAATGCAAATTGCTTCGTTAAGGAGCTAGTGCCCTTTGAAGATGACGTCCTGTCCACACTTTTTGCCACATATTCGCAAAACGGAGTTACATAAAGTGCTGAAAATTACACATTGGCTAATATCAAAAATACGCATCGATTGGATTGAGTGTATTTCTTTCATGTCAAGCACAATCGTATCATTTGGGGGGGGGGGTTGAAGGGTATTTTTAGTTGAAACTTTTTCAACTTTTATTATTTCGCGAGATTTACATCATGTCTTTAAACTTCTGATGTTTTTTCTTGAAAAAAGATGCTCTTGTATAATAACGTCCAGATGCACCATTTCTGAAAAAAATAGATTTGAAATTTTCTCTCTTTTCACTAAGTGCTCAATGTTCACTTTTGTTTTGAATTTATTTTCACTTGATAATGGTTAGGCATCTTTTTTCAAGAAAAAACATCAGAGTTAATGAATATGATGTAAATCTTGCGAAATAATGAAAGTTAAAAAAGTTTCAACTAAAATACCCTTCGCCCCCCCCAAATGATACGATTGTGCTTGACATGAAAGAAATATACTCAATCTAATCGATGCGTATTTTTGATATTAGCCAATGTGTAAACTTTCAGCACTTTATGTGATTCCGTTTAGCCAATATGTGACAAAAAGTGTGGACAGGACGACATCTTCAAAGGGCACTAGCTCCTTAACGAAGCAATTTTGCATTATATGATTTGGGTCGAATCTGTCTTAAATATGATCTATAATGTCCACTAGAAGTTTTTCGGTCTAATTACGGGACACCCTGTATATCCCTTTGGTCAGAAATAAATAGTTAAGTTTGTTTGATATGTAATCATTCAGGTTATGTCATATTTAAGGGAGGAAAAAATAATCAGAACATGAATATCACTAGCAAACAAGTACCAATCAAATATGGGCTTGTGCAAGTGAAGAGAATAAGTTATGAATCCTTAATGGAACAATATTTCGAGAACCATTGATCACAATCTAAAATTCGTAATTCAAACTTTTTCGCTGAAACGTTAAAACCTCCCTGAAAATTTCGAATGTGTTTTGATCGTCAGTTCAACATTGCTTTCAGACCAATCCTTGATGAGGTGTCTAATCGACAAATTGGAAAATAAACAAGCTCCGTTAGATGACTATAACAACACCATACTTCACTACTTAGTCAAGTATAGCTATGCAGACCTTTTGTGCGAAGTAGCCGAGATTCTCGGTGATATGAACCCGAAGAATACGTCAACAAGCTCCTCTGCATTTGGCCGTGCTGAATAAACACTACCCCATGCTTAAACTTCTACTGAAATTGAAGGCTGACCCAAACGTCCGGGATGGTGATAATAATACCCCACTCATGTTGGCTGCAAACCTAGACAGCAACTGTGATACGGATGTAAAGCGGATTATTTTCAAAGAACTGATATTTTATAGAGGAGACGTAAATGCACAGAACGACAACGGTGGTACAGCACTGGCGATTCTGTGTGGACGGATGGACACGAATCTGGTGCTGTACGACCTCCTGTTGTCAGCTGGAGCAGATTGTAACCTCAAATGCTCAGAGGGATCTGCGCCTCTGCATTACGTTTGCTTAGAGGACATGATTGATTGCACCCTGCTGTTAGATGGTGGTGCTGGCATCAATGCCAAATTTGGGAATAGAATCACACCATTCTACATGACAGTATACAGGGGGTGCAATTACAACCTGGAAATGCTTCTCATCTTTGGAGCAGAAATAAGCGATGTCCTCGAAGCCATCAAATCTGGGCATTAAAATGTAGAAACTGACGAACTTCTCTTGAAATACATAGTCTTGAGAAGATATGGTGGGGAAAAAGTGTCTGATGATGCACAAGTCCACTACTTGAACGTCATATATAAGAGTCAATATCTCTTTAATTACGGTTGTGATGCTGAGCGAGAAGTTAGAGAGTTAAAGCAAATAAGAATTGGCAAGACAGAATACACCATGTTCGATGTAGCAACAGCCAGTGTTTACAAAATCGGCCGTTGGTACAAGAATAGGGAATTCCAGCGAGCTCTGGAAATGCATGAAAAGTTCAATAAGATGTATATATACAGGACATGCGTGGCCAGAAAAGCTCAAAGAGCTGCGAGAATGAAGAGTAACTACGAAGAAGGTGTGGAAAAACTTTCAGCTGTATTCAACAATAACCTACCATTAGGTTGTATAGAAAAAACAATGGATTGTTTAGACGTTAAAAGTATCAGGTGCGTGAGAAATTGTTTTGCTTTGAGAGCATAGCTTTCATAAACTTTGCTCGATTCATCATTATGTATATAATTTTATTACTATTTTATTGTTTTTTTACATTTTCATTCATGTAAAAGTGTAGTGACTGACCATATCTGTTTGTGTTGAACACTTTCAGTTTATCTTAGCGACTTCAGTGTTCCTAACAAAGTTTTATTTTCAAAAATGGCTTTCTTTTTTGCTGACCACTATTGCGATTTGTTGGCAGATGTGGACATCGAGGTCACAAGCTCTAGTCGCCGTTTACCTTATACGCAAATATTTATTGCAATCACTAGAAGAGAAAACGAGTTGGTTGAAAAGTCCCGAAAATACCCCACACTGATGATCAATAAGATCAGAGAAGCTGGCAGCAAAATAAATGAAGTTGATACGTCTGGCAGGACTATCCTGGGCTTCTTCTTACAAAACAACCTCTGCAGTCCTTTGATACTTGGGTATGCAATGGCCCATGGGGCAGATGTTTTCGTCAAAATGAGTGTGCTAAATCGAACGACCATCGCAGCTCAGATAATGAAGTCAAGAGGTAAGTTGAAAAAATCACCATATAAGGTACCTGATGCAAATAAGGTATATGCTCAAATAAGGTCTATAGTGCGAAAAATAGGTTAAAATATATCTCACATCAAAAATTTAGCCGAATTATAGTGGCTCCCACCATTGACGAAGGTCGAGCGTTTTCATTGCGCGTTATTAACTTGTCGTCATTTATAATGAAATTCTTTGAAGTTTTGTTTCGAATAATTTATTCATATCATCATATAACTCATCAAAATGGTTAAGTAATATGCTTTTGAATTGGGATTTCGGAAATTTGCGAATTAAATATCGTTTTCAACATTCATGAAGTACATTGTAGGTACTTAATAAGGCCTTCTTTCAAAATGAACGTCATTTTTTACCCTAGAAGTATCGAAAAATTCTATTTCACACCATTCGATAATGTTCTTGAAATTAAATGTTCATTTTCTTTTTTTGTTTGTTAATATGGGACTTCAAGTCTGACTTGCAATTTAAGCATTACATTCTGTAACATAAATCAGAAAGTTGTTCAAGGATATCCTGAGAACACTCGATGAAAGGTTCAGGACTATATAATTTTTATTCTTTCAACAATATTCCTATGATTAAAGAATATGGGCTTTAAAAGATTTTAAGAAGGCCTAAAGCTAAGGTTTTAGAATTATCTCTCTTAAAGTAATTCGCGATCAGAGAAAACTTTATATTTTCCTGAAAATTCAAAATTTATAGAACAGAAAATAATATCTTGCGTTCATTTATCAACTTTTCCGAATAATTATCGAGATATGAATGGTCTAAATTGAGTAGGACTTATTTGTATCACATACTATATTTCGAATTGTTTGCCTGACTATTCAAACTTTGTTCGAAACTTAAGACCACTTCTGAAATTTATTCTTTCTTAATCTGTTCGAATTCTTATAACTTTAATAATATTTTTTATCCACGACTCCTATATAGTCTAGCCATTTTATTATTAATTTCTAAGAAAAAAGGTTCGTACGCTGGTTTTAAATCGTATGCTGATTTTATGTAATTCAAAAATTATTCTCGAGGTACATATATTTCAAAACTTCATTTTGAATCACGGAAGAGGAAAATATTACTGAAATTATTACTTTCGTTGAATTGATTACTGTTCGTTTGTAGATGTCCCTATGTTCTATATCAAGAACTGAAGAAAAATAAGAAACTTCATTCATCAATACTACTATTTATTTATCTTGTTCCATTTTTAGAGGGTTTATTTCGACACAAATGAAAATAATCTTAAAATTGCATTGTATCGAGCTGAGATTACTTCAAAAATCTTTCTCCGAGTTCATGAAAAATTTGGTAAATAATATTGTTTTTGAAAAATTCTAGAAATGTGTGGTAGAGCTTTGAATTTTGAAATAATAAATTCTCAGGAAATCATAACGATTATTCGGTTCATGTTCTTGTCGTTCAGTTTTCGAAAAAAAAATATTGGTCCTATATCCTTAATAATATTTTTCAATACATCATAGATTTTCAAGTAAAACAATCTAACTCTTTTCCATAGAAATAAATAAAACTGAAAAAAAATCGTACGCTAGTTGTAAACGATAGACTGATATCATATTATCCAATTATTATTTTCGAAGTATATTTCAAACTTTATTTTAAATCGCAGAAGAGGAGAATATTACTGATATTATTACTTCCGTTGAAGTAGGTACTATAAGTTTGTAGATGTCTCTATGTTCTATATCAAGAACTGAAGAGAAATAACAAACTTCATTTGGTTGATAAAAAAATGTGTAAGCCCTCAAAATTTTTTAAAATACTTTCATTTATTATCTTTGTTGATTATACAGGGTGCTTCAAAAAAGGTGATTCCCTCTCTAAGATAGATAGAAAACTGAAAAATTATTGGGATTTTTTCAGTAAAAAAATTTCGAAGAGCCATCCGTATTCAAGATCCCGAGCGTTAAAAAAATATACACATCTTTTGAGATTTTTCAGAAACTACTGGAACCATTGCAATGAAATTTTTCACGAATATTTCTTAGAGTTGATACATCCAATGAATTTGTTTTTATGCCTGACTCTCATAGAGATAGTTAGTTACACGGTTCGTATCAACAAGTAGGTATCGAACATAGCTTCTTCAATATAAGATTTATTGAGCATAATTTTCAGTGATCTCAAACATCATTTAATTTTACACCAAATAGGTATTCCTGAACAAACTCGATAATGTTTACCGTTTTCGAAATATTTTGAATTGAAAATGACTTCAATAATCTCATAGTTAACTTCCAACCATTAAGAAGATTGATGAGTTCTTTAGAAAAAAGGATAGACTTGTTTATTCGTGGAAAATGGGGACATTTTGAATTGTATTTTATGTTACTACCTATTTTAATTTTTCATCTCGACAATTTTTGCTCAATTACTACAATCATTACTTCATACAAGCATAGTGTATCACTCCATAATTTTTGAAATCAATCGGTGCACATTATCTATCTCTATAATATATCGTTTAAGTAAAGGAGCGCTCGAAAAAAAATTCTATGGTTTAGATGGTGCATTCCTCTCAAAATTTTGCATGTACATTCAGTATATCAATCTTCACTTACAAAATTGATTTCACTTGAATCAGATTTCTTGCTATTGAAATATAAAGACTAATCTTTTCAATATTTCAATTAAATTTTCCATAGTTCTTTTAACACTATGGCCACAACATTTTGCTTGAGGCTTATTAGCATCTTGCATGTGGCCGCAACATTTCATTTCATTGGTTTCGTTTCGTCTGGGATATTGAAGAACAGACATTTTGAATGACCATACGGTTTGACTGGTTAACAAACATAACTACGGCATTTGAGAACCGAACTCAACCTGAAAGTCTCAAGTCTCTAGGTAAATTTCTTCGAACGTAATAGTGCTTACGGCCGGATGGCCCTACGGACAAAATTGAATTTGACCACAGGTTCGTCATCAGGGAGTCGAACCTTATCATTTGAGACCGTTTTCGGCTCGAAATTCGAAAAAAACAGATATATTTGGGTAAAACGATATAGCACTAGTTTGAGTAGAATAAGCGCTCAAAATCTGATAAATGGTAAAGGAAAGTCGCCTTATTTTGGACAGTTGCCCAATTTTGGATACTGCATCACCTCGAATTCATGTTTCTGATTTCAGCAACATTATTATTTTGGATAGGGTATCCAATATGAGGAACCTATTTTTGAAATGACGAAAATTGGCATTTCTCAGTTAAGCTCTATTATACAGGGTGTCCCGTAATTAGACCGACAAACTTCTAGTGGACTTATAGATCGTATTTTAGACAGATTCGACCCAAATCATATAATGCAAAATTGCTTCGTTAAGGAGCTAGTGCCCTTTGAAGATGACGTCCTGTCCACACTTTTTGCCACATATTCGCAAAACGGAGTTACATAAAGTGCTGAAAGTTTACACATTGGCTAATATCAAAAATACGCATCGATTAGATTGAGTGCATTTCTTTCATGTCAAGCACAATCGTATCATTTGGGGGGGGGCGAAGGGTATTTTTAGTTGAAACTTTTTCAACTTTTATTATTTCGCGAGATTTACATCATATTCTTAAACTCTGATGTTTTTTCTTGAAAAAAGATGCTCTTGTATAATAACGCCCAGATGCACCATTTCTGAAAAAAATAGATTTGAAATTTTCTCTCTTTTCACTAAGTGCTCAATGTTCACTTTTGTTTTGAATTTATTTTCACTTGATAATGGTTAGGCATCTTTTTTCAAGAAAAAACATCAGAGTTAATGAATATGATGTAAATCTTGCGAAATAATGAAAGTTAAAAAAGTTTCAACTAAAATACCCTTCGCCCCCCCCAAATGATACGATTGTGCTTGACATGAAAGAAATTCACTCAATCTAATCGATGCGTATTTTTGATATTAGCCAATGTGTAAACTTTCAGCACTTTATGTGATTCCGTTTAGCCAATATGTGACAAAAAGTGTGGACAGGACGACATCTTCAAAGAGCACTAGCTCCTTAACGAAGCAATTTTGCATTATATGATTTGGGTCGAATCTGTCTTAAATATGATTTATAATGTCCACTAGAAGTTTTTCGGTCTAATTACGGGACACCCTGTATATCCCTTTGGTCAGAAATAAATAGTTAAGTTTGTTTGATATGTAATCATTCAGGTTATGTCATATTTAAGGGAGGAAAAAATAATCAGAACATGAATATCACTAGCAAACAAGTACCAATCAAATATGGGCTTGTGCAAGTGAAGAGAATAAGTTATGAATCCTTAATGGAACAATATTTCGAGAACCATTGATCACAATCTAAAATTCGTAATTCAAACTTTTTCGCTGAAACGTTAAAACCTCCCTGAAAATTTCGAATGTGTTTTGATCGTCAGTTCAACATTGCTTTCTTGCTTTCAGACCAATCCTTGATGAGGTGTCTAATCGACAAATTGGAAAATAAACAAGCTCCGTTAGATGACTATAACATCAAGTATAGCTATGCAGACCTTTTGTGCGAAGTAGCCGAGATTCTCGGTGATATGAACCCGAAGAATACGTCAACAAGCTCCTCTGCATTTGGCCGTGCTGAATAAAAACTACCCCATGCTTAAACTTCTAACTGAAATCGAAGGCTGACCCAAACGTCCGGCATGGTGATAATAATACCCCACTCATGTTGGCTGCAAACCTAGACAGCAACTGTGATACGGATGTAAAGCGGATTATTATCAAAGAACTGATATTTTATAGAGCAGACGTAAATGCACAGAACGACAACAGTGGTACAGCACTGGCGATTCTGTGTGGACGGATGGACACGAATCTGGTGCTGTACGACCTCCTGTTGTCAGCTGGAGCAGATTGTAACCTCAAATGCGCAGAGGGATCTGCGCCTCTGCATTACGTTTGCTTAGAGGACATGATTGATTGCACCCTGCTGTTAGATGGTGGTGCTGACATCAATGCCAAATTTGGGGATAGAATCACACCATTCTACATGACAGTATACAGGGGGTGCAAACCTGGAAATGCTTCTCATCTTTGGAGCAGAAATAAGCGATGTCCTCGAAGCCATCAAATCTGGGCATCAAAATGTAGAAACTGACGAACTTCTCTTGAAATACATAGTCCTGAGAAGATATGGTGGGGAAAAAGTGTCTGATGATGCACAAGTCCACTACTTGAACGTCATGTATAAGAGTCAATATCTCTTTAATTACAGTTGTGATGCTGAGCGAGAAGTTAGAGTTAAAGCAAATAAGCATTGGCAAGACAGAATACACCATGTTCGATGTAGCAACAGCCAGTGTTTACAAAATCGCCCGTTGGTACAAGAATAGGGAATTCCAGCGAGCTCTGGAAATGCATGAAAAGTTCAATAAGATGTATATATACAGGACATGCGTGGCAAGAAAAGCTCAAAGAGCTGCAAGAATGAAGAGTAACTACGAAGAAGGTGTGGACAAACTTTCAGCTGTATTCAACAATAACCTACCATTAAGTGTATAGAAAAAACAATGGATTGTTTAGACGTTAAAAGTATCAGGTGCGTGAGAAATTGTTTTGCTTTGAGAGCATAGCTTTCATAAACTTTGCTCGATTCATCATTATGTATATAATTTTATTACTATTTTATTGTTTTTTACATTTTCATTCATGTAAAAGTGTAGTGACTGACCATATCTGTTTGTGTTGAACACTTTCAGTTTATCTTAGCGACTTCAGTGTTCCTAACAAAGTTTTATTTTCAAAAATGGCTTTCTTTTTTGCTGACCACTATTGCGATTTGTTGGCAGATGTGGACATCGAGGTCACAAGCTCTTCTCGCCGTTTACCTTATACGCAAATATTTATTGCAATCACTAGAAGAGAAAACGAGTTGGTTGAAAAGTGCCGAAAATACCCCACACTGATGATCAATAAGATCAGAGAAGCTGGCAGCAAAATAAATGAAGTTGATACGTCTGGCAGGACTATCCTGGGCTTCTTCTTACAAAACAACCTCCGCAGTCCTTTGATACTTGGGTATGCTATGGCCCATGGGGCAGATGTTTTCGTCAAAATGAGTGTGCTAAATCCAACGACCATCGCAGCTCAGATAATGAAGTCAAGAGGTAAGTTGAAAAATCGCCATATAAGGTACCTGATGCAAATAAGGTATATGCTCAAATAAGGTCTATAGTGCGAAAAATAGGTTAAAATATATCTCACATAAAAATTTAGCCGAATTATAGTGGCTCTGCACCATTGACGAAGGTCGAGCGTTTTCATTGCGCGTTATTAACTTGTCGTCATTTATATGAAATTTTAATACGTTATTCTTTGAAGTTTTGTTTCGAATAATTTATTCATATCATCATATAACTCATCAAAATGGTTAAGTAATATGCTTTTGAATTGGGATTTCAGAAATTTGCGAATTAAATATCGTTTTCAACATTCATGAAGTACAATGTAGGTACTTAATAAGGCCTTTTTTCAAAATGAACGTCATTTTTTACCCTAGAAGTATCGAAAAATTCTATTTTACACCATTCGATAATGTCCTTGAAATTAAATGTTCATTTTCTTTTTTTTGTTTGTTTGCAAAACTATTTTTTTAATATTATTCATTATTTCTTGTTAATATGGGACTTCAAGTCTGACTTGCAATTTAAGCATTACATTCTGTAACATAAATCAGAAAGTTGTTCAAGGATATCATGAGAACACTCGATGAAAGGTTCAGGACTATATAATTTTTATTCTTTCAACGATATTCCTATGATTTAAGAATATGGGCTTTAAAAGATTTTAAGAAGGCCTAAAGCTAAGGTTTTAGAATTATCTCTCTTAAAGTAATTCGCGATCAGAGAAAACTTTATATTTTCTTGAAAATTCAAAATATATAGAACAGAAAATAAAACCTTGCGTTCATTTATCAAATTTTCCGAATAATTAATCGAGATATGAATGGTCTAAATTGAGTAGGACTCATTTGTATCACATACTATATTTCGAATTGTTTGCCAGACTATTCAAACTTTGTTCGAAATTTAAACTTAGAACCATTATTGAAATCTGTTTGAACTCTTATAACTTTAATAATATTTTTTATCCACGACTTCTATATAGTCTAGCCATTTTAATATAAATTTCAAAGAAAAAAGTTTCGTACGCTGGTTTTAAATGGTTTGCTGATTTTATGTGATTCAAAAATTATTCTCGAGGTACATATATTTCAAAACTTCATTTTGAATCGCGGAAGAGGAAAATATTACTGAATTATTACTTTCGTTGAATTGATTACTGTTCGTTTGTAGATGTCTCTATGTTCTATATCAAGAACTGAAGAAAACTAAGAAATTTCATTCATCAATACTACTATTTATTTATCTTGTTCCATTTTAGAGGGTTTATTTCGACACAAATGAAAATAATTTTAAAATTGCATTGTATCCAGCTGAGATTACTTCAAAAATCTTTCTCCGAGTTCATGAAAAATTTGGTAAATAATATTGTTTTTGAAAAATTTTAGAAATGTGTGCTAGAGCTTTGACTTTTGAAATAATAAATTCTCAGGAAATCATAACGATTATTCGGTTCATGTTCTTGTCTTTCAGTTTTCGAAAAAAAATATTGGTCCTATATCCTTAATAATATTTTTCAATACATCATAGATTTTCAAGTAAAACAATCTAACTCTTTTCCAAAGAAATAAATAAAACTGAAAAAAAATCGTACGCTAGTTGTAAACGATAGACTGATTTCATATTATCCAATTATTATTTTCGAAGTATATTTCAAACTTTATTTTAAATCGCAGAAGAGGAGAATATTACTGATATTATTACTTCCGTTGAAGTAGGTACTATAAGTTGGTAGATGTCTCTATGTTCTATATCAAGAACTGAAGAGAAATAACAAACTTCCATTCTGGTTGATAAAAAAATGTGTAAACCCTCAAAACTTTTTATAATACTTTCATTTAGTATCTTTGTTGATTATACAGGGTGCTTCAAAAAAAGGTGATTCCCTCTCTAAGATAGATAGAAAACTGAAAAATTATTGGGATTTTTTCAGTAAAAAAATTTCGAAGAGCCATCCGTATTCAAGATCCCGAGCGTTAAAAAAATATACACATCTTTTGAGATTTTTCAGAAACTACTGGAACCATTGCAATGAAATTTTTCACGAATATTTCTTAGAGTTGATACATCCAATGAATTTGTTTTTATGCCTGACTCTCATAGAGATCGTTAGTTACACGGTTCGTATCAACAAGTAGGTATCGAACATAGCTTCTTCAATATAAGATTTATTGAGCATAATTTTCAGTGATCTCAAACATCATTTAATTTTACACCAAATAGGTATTCCTGAACAAACTCGATAATGTTTACCGTTTTCGAAATATTTTGAATTGAAAATGACTTCAATAATCTCATAGTTAACTTCCAACCATTAAGAAGATTGATGAGTTCTTTAGAAAAAAGGATAGACTTGTTTATTCGTGGAAATGGGGGACATTTTGAATTGTATTTTATGTTACTACCTATTTTAATTTTTCATCTCGACAATTTTTGCTCAATTACTACAATCATTACTTCATACAAGCATAGTGTATCACTCCATAATTTTCAAATCAAAATATCTTGAAATCGGTGCACATTATCTATCTCTATATATATCGTTTAAGTAAAGGATCGCTCGAAAAAAAATTCTATGGTTTAAATGGTGCATTCCTCTCAAAATTTTGCATGAACATTCAGTATATCAATCTTCACTTACAAAATTGATTTCACTTGAATCAGATTTCTTGCTATTGAAATATAAAGACTAATCTTTCAATATTTCAATTAAATTTTCCATAGTTCTTTTAACACTATGGCCACAACATTTTGCTTGAGGCTTATTAGCATCTTGCATGTGGCCGCAACATTTCATTTCATTGGTTTCGTTTCGTCTGGGATATTGAAGAACAGACATTTTGAATGACCATACGGTTTGACTGGTTAACAAACATAACTACGGCATTTGAGAACCGAACTCAACCTGAAAGTCTCAAGTCTCTAGGTAAATTTCTTCGAACGTAATAGTGCTTACGGCCGGATGGCCCTACGGACAAAATTGAATTTGACCACAGGTTCGTCATCAGGGAGTCGAACCTTATCATTTGAGACCGTTTTCGGCTCGAAATTCGAAAAAAACAGATATATTTGGGTAAAACGATATAGCACTAGTTTGAGTAGAATAAGCGCTCAAAATCTGATAAATGGTAAAGGAAAGTCGCCTTATTTTGGACAGTTGCCCAATTTTGGATACTGCATCACCTCGAATTCATGTTTCTGATTTCAGCAACATAATTATTTTGGATATGGTATCCAATATGAGGAACCTATTTTTGAAATGACGAAAATTGGCATTTCTCAGTTAAGCTCTATTATACAGGGTGTCCCGTAATTAGACCGACAAACTTCTAGTGGACTTATAGATCGTATTTTAGACAGATTCGACCCAAATCATATAATGCAAAATTGCTTCGTTAAGGAGCTAGTGCCCTCTGAAGATGACGTCCTGTCCACACTTTTTGCCACATATTCGCAAAACGGAGTTACATAAAGTGCTGAAAGTTTACACATTGGCTAATATCAAAAATACGCATCGATTAGATTGCGTGCATTTCTTTCATGTCAAGCACAATCGTATCATTTGGGGGGGGCGAAGGGCATTTTTAGTTGAAACTTTTTCAACTTTTATTATTTCGCGAAATTTACATCATATTCTTAAACTTCTGATGTTTTTCTTGAAAAAAGATGCTCTTGTATAATAACGTCCAGATGCACCATTTCTGAAAAAAATAGATTTGAAATTTTCTCTCTTTTCACTAAGTGCTCAATGTTCACTTTTGTTTCGAATTTATTTTCACTTGATAATGGTTAGGCATCTTTTTTCAAGAAAAAACATCAGAGTTAATGAATATGATGTAAATCTTGCGAAATAATGAAAGTTAAAAAAGTTTCAACTAAAATACCCTTCGCCCCCCCCAAATGATACGATTGTGCTTGACATGAAAGAAATTTACTCAATCTAATCGATGCGTATTTTTGATATTAGCCAATGTGTAAACTTTCAGCTTTTTATGTGATTCCGTTTTGCCAATATGTGACAAAAAGTGTGGACAGGACGTCATCTTCAAAGGGCACTAGCTCCTTAAAGAAGCAATTTTGCATTATATGATTTGGGTCGAATCTGTCTAAAATATGATCTATAATGTCCACTAGAAGTTTGTCGGTCTAATTACGGGACACCCTGTATATCCCTTTGGTCAGAAATAAATAGTTATGTTTGTTTGATATGTAATCATTAAGGTTATGTCATATTTAAGGGAGGAAAAAATAATCAGAACATCAATATCACTAGCAAAAAAGTACCAATCAAATATGGGCTTGTGCAAGTGAAAAGAATAAGTTATGAATCTTTAATGGAACAATATTTCGAGAACCATTGATCACAATCTAAAATTCGTAATTCAAACTTTTTCGCTGAAACGTTAAAACCTCCCTGAAAATTTCGAATGTGTTTTGATCGTCAGTTCAACATTGCTTTCTTGCTTTCAGACCAATCCTTGATGAGGTGTCTAATCGACAAATTGGAAAATAAACAAGCTCCGTTAGATGACTATAACAACACCATACTTCACTACTTAGTCAAGTATAGCTATGCAGACCTTTTGTGCGAAGTAGCCGAGATTCTCGGTGATATGAACCCGAAGAATATACGTCAACGAGCTCCTCTGCATTTGGCCGTGCTGAATAAAAACTACCCCATGCTTAAACTTCTACTGAAATCGAAGGCTGACCCAAACGTCCGGGATGGTGATAATAATACCCCACTCCTGTTGGCTGCAAACCTAGACAGCAACTGTGATACGGATGTAAAGCGGATTATTATCAAAGAACTGATATTTTATAGAGCAGACGTAAATGCACAGAACGACAACGGTGGTACAGCACTGGCGATTCTGTGTGGACGGATGGACACGAATCTGGTGCTGTACGACCTCCTGTTGTCAGCTGGAGCAGATTGTAACCTCAAATGCGCAGAGGGATCTGCGCCTCTGCATTACGTTTGCTTAGAGGACATGATTGATTGCACCTTGCTGTTAGATGGTGGTGCTGACATCAATGCCAAATTTGGGGATAGAATCACACTATTCTACATGACAGTATACAGGGGGTGCAATTACAACCTGGAAATGCTTCTCATCTTTGGAGCAAAAATAAGCGATGTCCTCGAAGCCATCAAATCTGGGCATCAAAATGTAGAAACTGACGAACTTCTCTTGAAATACATAGTCCGGAGAAGATATGGTGGGGAAAAAGTGTCTGATGATGCGCAAGTCTACTACTTGAACGTCATGTATAAGAGTCAATATCCCTTTAATTACGGTTGTGATGCTGAGCGAGAAGTTAGAGAGTTAAAGCAAATAAGAATTGGCAAGACAGAATACACCATGTTCGATGTAGCAACAGCCAGTGTTTACAAAATCGCCCGTTGGTACAAGAATAGGGAATTCCAGCGAGCTCTGGAAATGCATGAAAAGTTCAATAAGATGTATATATACAGGACATGCGTGGCCAGAAAAGCTCAAAGAGCTGCGAGAATGAAGAGTAACTCGAAGAAGGTGTGGACAAACTTTCAGCTGTATTCAACAATAACCTACCATTAAGTTGTATAGAAAAAACAATGGATTGTTTAGACGTTAAAAGTATCAGGTGCGTGAGAAATTGTTTTGCTTTGAGAGCATAGCTTTCATAAACTTTGCTCGATTCATCATTTGTATATCATTTTATTACTATTTTATTGTTTTTTTACATTTTCATTCATGTAAAAGTGTAGTGACTGACCATATCTGTTGTGGAAAATTCTGAATTCACTTTGTAAGAATTTTTTTCAAATCTGGAATATTTGTATGATATTCTTCATGAATTAGTTCACCTTCACATAATTCCAAGTTCAAATTTTTTTATTGTCTGTTCAGCATTCCAATACACCTCAATTTTCTTGGAGAATATGCAAAAATATATCTCTGCATCCAAATTTACATAAATATCATTATCTATTGTTTTTTTCATTCAGGAATAGTTTGTAAATATTGACTTGTAAATAATTTTATATATTCATATTTTTGTACCCTTTCACACATTTTGAATAAAACAGACTGAAATGAACATTTTGTGTTGTGATTGGATAATCTCCTTGAAGCTCCTTTTCAAGTAAAGGGTTTTTCAAAAAGAAGTGTTATTTTGAATATCCCTCTATTTCGGTAGATGTCACGTTTGAAGCTGTAATTTTTTGACATTTGACCAGTAAAAACTACGCCATTAATAAAATGGAACGATACATGCTTCGAGAACGCTTTGAAATCATTAAAATTCACTCAAAAAATGGTGAAAATTTGGCAGAGACTGTTCGTGAAACTAGAACACTTTGGGGTTGTCGTGAAGCACCTTGTCGGACAGCAATAAAGAAATTGGTGGAAAACTTCGAGCTGTTGGAACAAGTGATGTGAAGAATAAAAACCGTGCACGCCGCTCAAGAACAGCCGAGAATATTGCTGCTGTAGCCGAAAGTGTTGAAGAAAACCCAGGTTTGTTCATTCCTCGTCGTTCTTTGGAAATAGGCATTCCACA
This sequence comes from Propylea japonica, assembly GCA_013421045.1. NCBI lineage: Eukaryota > Metazoa > Arthropoda > Insecta > Coleoptera > Coccinellidae > Propylea > Propylea japonica. The sequence goes on along the minus strand of CM024244.1, from coordinate 49,497,096 downwards.
AACGTCATTACACCGTATTTTGCATAAAGATTTGGGTCTTCAGGCTTATAAAGTTCAGTTTACAAAAAAACTCAAGCAGGCCGATTATCAACAACGTCGTCTCTTTGCTGATTGGATCGTTGAAATGCATGAAAATGATCCGGAATTCCATCGAAAAATCATTTTGAGTGATGAGGCCCATTTCCACCTCGGTGGCTTCGTCAATAATCAAAATTGTCACATCTGGGGCTCGGAAAACCCAAGAGTTATTGAACTGAAATATGTGAAGAGTCAATAATTAGAAAAAAAATTCCATAGTAGGTACTGATGATGCGATCATCTTGAAATTCAGCATGAACATTCAGTATATCTCAGTTTCATTCTCCTCCATGATATTAAATAATAAGTGAATTATCAGGCAAATGGACTATTTTTATCCTTTATGTTTTTACATACAAATGTTCACCAACGTTTCGACAACATTCGTGTCTTTATCAAGGCTGAAATTTTTTTATAGTTTGAACATAACAGATCCAAGTAAATAAACACAACAAATATAAAACAAACAAATAGAATAAGTCAATATGAAATAAATAATATAAAACAATGGTTATCAACAAAACCAATGAGAACAGAGAACGTATAAATATATTCATGTGAGATGTTCTGTGTTTACAATTTATGTTTTTACATTTTGTTAGGTTAGATGTTTAGTTATTTTCATTCAATTCATTCTGTTTACTTTAAGGGTAACGTTCACAAAAGGCCGTTAACGAAATTATATTGTCAACATAAAATAAAATTATTTCATTATTCCATGTCGCATCTAAATTTCTTGGTTTTTTGTTTAAAAGCAAATGGGGTGGATTCCTGATGAAATATAAGTTGAAAATTTATGTACCTAGAAGATAATATGAATACATTTATACTTTCTTTGTTCTTAATGGTTTTGTTGATAATCTTTGTTTTATTTTATTTATTTCATATTGACTTTTCAGCCTTGATAAAGACACGAATGGTGTCGAAACGTTGTTGAACATTTGTATGTAAAAACCTGAAGAGTAAAAATAGTCCATTTCTAATTTGCAGTATATCAATTTTCATTCACTCGAATCGGAAATTTTGTTATGTGAATATAAGGATTCTTCTTTTCAATATTCCAATTTAATGTGTTCTGGTTTTCTTAATACAATGGCCACCTGGGAAACGTTATCGGTTGGATTTTATAAAGCAAAATAAAATTTTCAGATCCCTCAATATTCGAATGGTCTTCAGTTTTAATTTTTAAAACAGAGAGTCAGGATTTTTTCTACTGAGGTTTGATGTCATACGTAAAAAAGTATGGTATCTCGTTTCTCGCGAACCTCTTCCAGTTCCTCATTGTTCCCGAAATTACTAATCTATTTGACCGGTGCAAAATGGCGAATGCGTGGGGAACTTATCAAAGTTTTTTTATATACAGCATTTAATGAACAAAACAACTAAATAATCATAATAATGAATCATTTGGATTTCAATCATTATTCTCTCTGAAAATTAAGAATATATTTCCGATTTTCAGTTCAACCCTCGTATTTTGTTTTCAGATATTCCCGATTAGGAGTTTTACGTCTAACAGTTTTATATGGGTTTACTTAATTATTTTGAACTGATTGCCATGTTTGGGACAAAAATGGGCGATGCTAGAGGGGACAAGGACCCCCTAAATTCTTTCTACCCCTATATGGTCTATGCAGAACAGAATTGTACCAATTCATTCAATAGGTCTACCCCCAGCTGAAAATTCTGGAACCACATCCTATAACGGTTCTATCGATTTAAGGGCTATATATGACATATTATATATGTATTATTGAAACGAGAAAAAACGGTGATTATTTTTGAGTTGAAATGAATTACCCCCCAGCGAATATCAGACATAGTCACTGTATAATGTTTCCGTTTCAAGTTGTTCTTATACACATAGGTACATTTTCACAATTCTCACATAAACATATGGATTTGTGAGTTATTCAGAAATATTTCGAAAAATCAGATTTTTCATCATTTTTATCACTGACTGTTAAAATTGGATGAATTTTTTAACCCATCTCTAACTTCGCACTCAACTCTACCCAGCTCTGTGACTACGTTCAGTTTTCTGTATATATCACCCCCCCCCCCATGGCTGTCAGTTTGAATCGCTGTCATCTCCGGCACACCGGCTTCCGGCTAACAATTGCGTTCAATCTCTCATAAAAAGTGCGTTTAATTCATTTTGACCAGTGTACTGTGAATAGCTACTTGGTGATATTGCAAATTTATAAGTGATTTAGTGCCTTCTCGTTCTAAATACATTCTCGACAATTCATAAGTTTCAGTTAAAACATTAACTACAACAATATCATCTCAAGGTACAGTAATTTTTACGGAAAATGCAGATTGAAAATGTTCGGAACATGTGTTTCCATCAAATACCAATTCCATTAATTCTCTCTGATATATTCACTCAATCATGTCTGTTCAAATAGTTTTTGGCATTTTCATAAACATCTCAATTTTCTCACATACTCTCATTCATCCACGCATGTACTGTACCAAATTGCTTGAACTGATAAATAATTCATTTTCAATTAATCAATTTATGGTTACATCATCTCAGTAGAATCACATTTTATTCTTCTCATTTTATCGCCAAGTTAGCTTTTCACATCTCTCTTTCACCTGAAAGTTATGGTGCCTGATTTTTCTCAAGTTATGAACTTTTCTTATTTCAATATTAGTTACGATTATATATTAACTTTTATTATACTCGTATATCACTTCAATTCTTTAATCGTTGCTACTCATACTTGCTATTTGTTCTATCTCATAAAACCTAGTCGTACTTTATTACAAATCTTTAACGTTCTCGATTTATCAAGTCAACCTTCTGTTTTTCTGATAGCTAGGTAGTTTACATGAAACAAAAACTCTATCACTGTAAACGTTGTGTTGAATGATAACATTGCCTTCAGCTCAACATTATTCTGTTCAATCGGTTTGCACCTCATAGCACATAAACATGTTTTACTGTATAATTATTGATGTAGTAGACTTCTCAATTTTTTACATATTCTCTAACATTAGTTTGTACTTCTCTTTCATATAATCACTCTGTGAGATGTTGTAATTTGATCATTTTACTTCATGCGAGTGCCTACTCATACTGTTCTGAACCTTATCTACTCTCATTTACTTTTCACTTATCATAAATAGATTTTCTCAATTATTTAAAATACAATCACTCTGTTAGATGTTGTAATTTGATCATTTCACTTCATGCGAGTGCCTACTCATACTATTCTGAACTTTCTCTATTCTCATTTACTTTCACTTATCATAAATAGATTCTCCCAATTATAGTAAATAGAATCACTTTGTGAGATGTTGTAAATTGTATTTCATTTTACTTCATGCGAGTGCCTGCTCATACTGTTCTGAATTTTCTCTATTTTATTCTCACAGTTCTCTCATTCACTTCTCATTTATTGTATATAGAATTTCTCAATATTGTACATACAATCACTCTGTTTATATGTTGTAATTTGAATTGATTTTACTTCATGCGAGTGTCTATTTATAATGTGAAGTGTTTGATATACAATAAAGATTTTATTTTACCATCTTCAACTCAATCATTTGGTAACAGTTCACATTTAAGTAATTGCCAAAAATCTCAACACCCTGATTTTGAACATTGGTCCTTCGGGCCGGATGATTGAGTTGTTACAAAATTATTCATTCACTTCACATTCATCTCAAGGGTTTAGATATGTCCATCTCAAGGAAAAACTTCTCAAGCACCTGTAGAAGTTACCACCTCCTACATTCCTCTTCTTGGAAATAGCTTCGTACAGCTTAGCCTTCTCTTTGAAATCCTAAAGGTTTCTAGTACCATACAGTATGACTGTCTGCAGATTCATCCTGTATTCCATCAATAATATTTTGAATAACTAATTCAGTTTCAATATTCTCTCGACTCGCAATCTCCCTCATAGTCACAACATATTCTTGAACACTTTCGTCAAATTTCTTTCTTCTTGTTATCAGTAACTTCTAGAACAAGACTAGCTCCATTTTTTGGCAATCAGAGTTCTTCTCCAACTTCTCCAAGATGAGGGTCACAAATCTCCATTATTCATTTCTCCATTGACAAAACGTCGTTATGTTGATGATATCTGTGGAGGCGCAGATACTCCAGAGCAACTTTTCGAGATTGCCAAACAACTCCTCAACCTGTGCATGGCGGCCGGCCTTCCGCTAGCAAAATGGCAGACGAATGTGTCAACCTTATCCAACATCGTCCAAGAGGAAGAATCTCCATCTACTCCAATTTCATTTGATGAAAACTCAACCTCAACCAAAGTGTTAGGTCTACTGTGGTACCCTCAAGAAGACTATTTCACCTTCAAGGTCGACGACAATCTATCTGGGTCTTTGATCACCAAGCGATCAATTCTTTCTCAAATTGCTAAAATATTTGATCCTCTAGGTTTAGTTTCCCCTGTTACAATTAGGGCTAAATGTTGTTGCAGGAATTATGGCTCCAAAAGTTATCATGGGACGAACCTCTACCTCAACCCCTCCAACAGAAATGGCATGACATCAGTGAAGATCTCTCCAAGCTGGCCAGCATCACAATCGCTCGATGGATCAATACACATGACAATTCCTATATTCAACTCCACGGTTTCTCTGATGCATCTCAATTTGCCATTTCAGCTGTCCTGTACCTCCTCGTTCGAACTCCGTCCAATGAGTGCAAAGTATCAATGCTTTTCTCCAAAACAAAAGTATCGCCTTTGAAACCTCTCACAATCCCGAGACTCGAATTATCAGCTGCCCTTCTCCTCTCCCGACTCGTTAATTATGCGCATAATGTTTTAGATCTCAACATCTCCTCAACCATTCTCTGGACGGACTCATCAATCACTCTAGCTTGGATCAAAACTCACCCTTCACGTTGGAAGGACTTTGTACGGAACAGAGTTGCAACAATCCAAGATCTAACTCCAAGGGCCCATTGGAGGTATATTTCCGGCAAAGAAAATCCTGCTGACTGTGCATCACGAGGGTTAACTTCATCTCAACTTCGCAACCACTCGCTATGGTGGACGGGACCATCATGGCTTTCCAAGTCAGAAGACTCATGGCCAAATCGTCAGCCGGCAACGACAACTGACCATGAATCAGAAGCTAGACCATCCATCTTCACAACTACTACTTCAGACTACGCATGGGAGCTTATATACCGGTATTCCTCTCTCAATAAACTGTTAAGAATTACCTCTATCTGTTCAAAGGTTCTCGCACGATTTCAACGTAAGCTGGATCCAGCCAACCTCACAAACTTGACCTCAACTGACTTGGAAGCATCTAGAATATTCTGGATAAAGGCAACTCAAGAAGTCTACTTTCCTTAAGAACTCAAGGCTCTTCCCTCACAGACTCCATTTCCCTCATCAAGTATCTTCAGTAGACTCACCGCATTTCTCGACAACAATGGTATAATTCGTGTAGGCGGACGAATTTCCCATTCTTTACTTGACCCAGATAGCAAACATCCAATTATTCTTCCTCGACGCTCTAAATATACTTCTCTAGTTATAGATGATGCCCACCAAGGCACCCAACTCACTCTGGCCACAATCCGTCAAAGGTACTGGATCATTGGAGGATGAGCCCTCCAGCGGCTCCTCATATGGGTGGAAAATGGGAGGCTGTCGTCAAGTCGTTCAAACATCATTTCACTCGAACTGTCAAAGATGCGTCCTTCACGTTAGAAGAAATAATGACGCTCACCGCTCAAATTGAAGCCATTCTCAACTCAAGACCACTGGAACCTCTCAGTGACGACCCTGATGACTGTGCAGCTCTCACACCTGGACATCTTCTCATCGGCACTCCGTTGACTGCCCTTCCAGAACCATCTCTTGAAAATTCTCCACATCTCGACTGTCAAGATGGCAATTTGTTCAACAACGCACGCAACAATTTTGGACACAGTGGTCAGTTCAATATCTACAACGTCAGCTCTCCATCTCAAAATGGCACCATCCACGTCACGATATCAAGATTGGGTCCTTAGTTCTGATCACAGATGAACGTACACCTCCATGCAAATGACCCCTAACAAGAGTCATCTGATTACATCCTGGACATGACGGACTTACAAGAGTAGTCACCGTAAGGACGCTCACAACAACTCTACGTCGACCAATTGCGAAGCTAAGTATATTGCCAGTATCAGTAGATTCAGAGGATAACGAGCTGCCTGATCTCCAGTGATGGGTGGACTGAGCAACTCGGATACTGGAGTGATAGGTTCGCTCAATTTCCTCACACATTTCGCATTGGATGTACCCGATTATTATTATAATCAACTCCGTTAATTATGGCGGCCGGAATGTTAAAAATTGGATGAATTTTTTAACCCATCTCTAACTTCGCACTCAACTCTACCTAGCTCTGTGACTACGTTCAGTTTTCTGTATATATCACCCCCCCCATGGCTGTCAGTTTGAATCGCTGTCATCTCCGGCACACCGGCTTCCGGCTAACAATTGCGTTCAATCTCTCATAAGAAGTGCGTTTAATTCATTTTGACCAGTGTACTGTGAATAGCTACTTGGTGATATTGCAAATTTATAAGTGATTTAGTGCCTTCTCGTTCTAAATACATTCTCGACAATTCATAAGTTTCAGTTAAAACATTAACTACAACAATATCATCTCAAGGTACAGTAATTTTTACGGAAAATGCAGATTGAAAATGTTCGGAACATGTGTTTCCATCAAATACCAATTCCATTAATTCTCTCTGATATATTCACTCAATCCTAACTTTTCTCAACAATGTCTCAATACAAACGTACATTTCTTCGCTTCTCAATCATGTCTGTTCGAATAGTTTTGGCATTTTCATAAATCATCTCAATTTTCTCACATACTCTCATTCATCCACGCATGTACTGTACCAAATTGCTTGGACTGATAAATAATTCATTTTCAATTCATCAATTTATGGTTACATCATCTCAGTAAAATCACATTTATTCTTCTCATTTTATCGCCAAGTTAGCTTTTCACACACCTCTCGTAGAAGTCTACTTAGTTGTATCATACTTGTTGCATGTAATCTCTCATTACTTTTATACCTCTTACGATTAGAATTCTCAGGCCTTTTAAGTTTCAGGTACATCTACGCTCAGGTTGGACTCTTCGAGGGCAGTCGCAGACCAGTCGGATTCACAAATCATTACAATCAGAACTCCAAACATGGAATACACTCATTATCACTCTCAGATGGACTGGTTTGCTGTAGAGCTTGAGGGAGTCCAACCTGATGTCACCTCAATAAGTATATTTATCTATTACATCTCTCTTTTATCTGAAAGTTATGGTGCCTGATTTTTTCTCAAGTTATGAACTTTTCTTATTTCAATATTAGTTAAGATTATATATTAACTTTTATTATACTCGTATATCACTTCAATTCTTTAATCGTTGCTACTCATACTTGCTATTTGTTCTATCTCATAAAACCTAGTACTTTATTACAAATCTCTAACGTTCTCGATTTATCAAGTCAACCTTCTGTTTTTCTGATAGCTAGGTAGTTTACATGAAACAAAAACTCAATCACTGTAAACGTTGTGTTGAATGATAACATTGCCTTCAGCTCAACATTATTCTGTTCAATCGGTTGCACCTCATAGCACATAAACATGTTTTACTGAACCACGTGCTGTTTCGTGTTTGTCATCATATGTTGTCCACCTTTATATTTTTATACCACATTGAATACTTGCTGGTTGAAATAATTAATTTGGCTGAGACCGAACATGTGAAGATATGTTAACATATATTGTACCACAAAATTTGAAAATTCGATTTTATTGTTTTGTTTTTGTTCAGTTGACTGTCATACGTCGGAACCACTATCCGTTCTTGACTTTTAATTATTATTCTAAATATAATTTTTATTAACTGTATGATGAGGTATACATTCTATGTTTAAATGTTTTTATGTATATTTAATAAATAGTTTTCTACCCTTGATAAAGGAACAAATAGTTCCGAAACGTTGGCAAAATCATAGTTGATTATTCTTTTTTCTGTCCACATTCCTGTGATTCGACATTATTATAAATTTTTATGTTTCTATGATCCAGTAGAGTTTTGACATTTCTGGTAGTGCTTCTGAATACTTCGTGTACGGTTGCCATGGGGATTGCACATTAAAATGGCTGTAAAATTGAGCATTAAAATGGGTCATTAATGCTCAATTTCGTACAATTAAAATCACCTTTTATTTCGAGGTCGGCGGAAAATTTTTTTAATAGTCCATTACCAACTGAGCTGTTATAATCATTTATAGCAACCCTGCAGTTGCACTGATCAGGGACATCGTGAAAATTTACTTCCTTGTATATTTGTAAATTGATATATATTATTTATTGTTGTAAATGATATCAAACATTCCGACAATGATAAAATAGAGCCGTTTGTCAATATTTTATTTACTCAAAATCTGTTGAGGGGAACACAGAGGAATAAAATAATTAACTTATAATAATTTGTGAATGGTCAACTTGTGGGACGTAAATATTTTAATTTCTGAAAACTTTCAATAATTTCGAATCAAACAGATTGAAACCAGTAATTTAATTTTTTTATGTCTTTACAGCTCATTGAAAAAAATCACTGAAATAATTTTCATGATGTAAATACCCAATCGATCAAATTATTTTCAAGTTATGATGTTTGAGATTTTTTTTCAGCATGTTCAGAACAAAACATGGAACTGCAACCAAATTTTATATTGGGAAGAGATATAATTGAAAAATACGAAATTTATTTCTACAGTGCCATGATTTCACCTGTAGGAAGGTATTTAGGAAAATGCCTATGGAAAAATCAATTTTTTCAAATTCCAGATATAATAGTTTCATAACGATTTGAATTGTCATAGGAATATAACCGATGATAAATAAATAATAATAAATAAATTATATTCATTATGAGACTAAAGTCAATTGCTGCATATCAATGTTTTTTATTGTGTAATATTTTCCACTAAAACATCGTGATTTTTTCCAAGGCAACTTTTATATATACAAGGCATATACAGGTTGTTCCATCTTAGGCAAGCCCCGTATATTCCTTATCCCATAGTGATCGGAGATTTTTCCAGAACACATCGAATGATTTTGTTTGGTAGACATTCACATATATTTGAGGCTTGAACGAACAACCCCCTGGGATGGGGCGTTTCAACCCCACAAAATTGAGGAGGGGTTGAGTGATTCTTCATGTGAAAGGTTTCGAAAACCTCTCTACAATGGTGTATGAAGAACGTTGTGTTTCAGCTCATAGCAGCCACCTTGAATATTTAGGTTGTCCTAAAAAAAGTTAATTTTGATTTTGGTTATACAGGCTAACCAGATCTACATTTTCTTGCAAGTACAGCATAATTATTTTTAAAATTTTGGACAAATCAGCAAAGTAGTAACTCAACAGATGGATTTTTAATAAATGATCCAAGAAACGTTATTTTAACCATATTAATACCTATAAAAACGAAAATGAAGGCAATATTTTTTACATTCATTATTGGAATATACATCAAAAGATGTCCCCCAAACAAAATCATTCGACTTGTTTCGGAAAAATTCTTCTAATCGCTATGGGATGAGAAATATACGAAGTGACTCGTCTGAGATGGAAGCCCCTGGTATCAGGCAAAGTAATATCGGTATACTTCGGTATAAACAACCTGTCGTTATGAGTCACCCAGTAGTTGTGAAGTTGATAAAATAAGAAAAGAATGTTCCCTTTTTCGTTCCGTTTCCTAAACTTACTGCAATCCCCGGAGTAGGTTCTATGAATACAATATTCGAAACACTTCAGAAGTCATTCTTTGTCAATCTAATAATAATTTCAGAGCAACAGGTACACAGTTGATAACAGAAAGTTATGAGTATTAACATACTGTTGGTTCGACTTGCAAAAGGCGGTACTTTTGAAACATCTACAGCGTCAAGCTAAGTCGGTGTACCTACCTACCTAAAGAACAGCTCAAGTGACAAATTCACAGAAGCAATAAACATTACACCTCTTATCTCATCACCTGATAACAAAAGTCAGGAAATGGGTAAATTTGTCAATAAATTATTCGTTGTAGAGATACGAAATAAGCCCGGTCTATCACAAAAACATTCTTGGAAGGTATCTACATAATCAAATACCATTTTAACTCGAATTAAGAATGCATTGGCTTCAAAAAAGGTATACTGAACTTTTGAATAACTACCTGAAACGTCTTACCTAGTTGAATCTCTTAATGACATTTTAAATATAATTATGATTTTGCTCTCGGAAATCACGTTTTTAAAAAAAATCAAGAGAAGTTTTATTATAGGTCTGACATGCAGTACAGATAACAATCTAATTCTAATGATTGAATACAATTAGGGACTTATATACTAATTGCTAACTCAGCAATATGCTAGCGGTCAGTGAACGAGGTTAAGCTCGTGCACTGAATTCCTCTTTTAAGGAAAGCATAGGGTCGGCTTACGTATCACCTCCCCCTTTTAAAGAACTGAGTTCAATCCCAGTGGTTGAACTCTGTTGATCAATTAGTTTTCTAAAACTTATGATGAAAATTTTATACAATACAAAAGTAATTATTATTATTGAAATGATTATAAAAATTAAATATATCGTTGAAATATAATTAGGATGTAGGCTCCATTTGTATAAGTTTGATTCTTGAATAATATCAGTAAAATTAATTGGTTTAATGGTTAATTCTTGAATTTTCGACATGTTAATATCAATCAATTGGAATTTATGATAAATATGATTTGTAGTGGTTGGACGAAATGTTTTTTCGTCATTAGAAATTTCACATCTAGATTCTATTAAGAGGATTTTCTTAGGATTATGTTCAAATGATAAATGTCCTGAACAATTTTCTTTCAATACATTATTAAAAATAGACAAATAGTTTCCATCAGGTAATAAGATTAAGTCAGTAATATTTGGGGCACTTTTTCTCTCACAATTTTCACTTTTTTGTTTAACAAAGTTACTATAACACAGGGGTGGTTTTATTAAACTATTTTGAGGGCATAACATCAGTTCTTCTACTTGTTGGCAATCATCATATAGGGACCATTTAACATCTTCTTGATGGACTAGTAAATATTTCGGTTGATCTATTGGGTAGGTATTCAGGAAAGGAATAAACTTTAATTCATAGGTATCAAAAGGAAAGGGATTTACCAAAGGTACTCTAATTACAAATATAATTTGTTCATTTTGAACTTAACTGAAGTGAAACAGACTGAGTAGAAATCTTTCAAATACATTAAATGTTTTAATAAGGCATTATTTTGGATGTAGTTTCTGAAATAATTTAGTGGTAATATTGATTCATGCAACAAATGTATTCTGGCAAAACTAACTGCAGTGTTAATTTCTGAAAGCATTTTAGATATTTTAATTTGCTCAAATTGTAGAAGGATTATTTTGTCTAAGACTCGTTGAAGTTTCATGAATTTATTTATTTGATTAACCATTATATTGGTTTGATTTTGGAAATTATTGGATATTGAATTTATTACACTTATGACTCTATTTTGATTGACATCTATTGTCGTTAAATTATTCTGTATGGTTTCAAAATATTCTTTATAGAGAGATTCATCTTCGTCATCTAATGTGCCAAAAAGAAATTTTGATATTCTTCCTCCTAGATTTAAAAGTCCTCTTTTATTCCTGTTCGGAATTAATTCTCTTACAGTTTGTTTATTGGAAAAGAGTTGGTTTAACGTCAGTTCGTATAGGTAGTGGGTCATTGTCTCTTTAGTTTCATTAACATTAGTCAGGGTGTTTAAAATTTCTTCGTGCTTATTTAATAGTGATTGAATTTGGGATAAATTATAATGATACATGAGGATATGATCCTTTTCTACAATATATGTTTTTGGTCCATTGAATGAAATGATGTTATTTCGAATTTCTGTTGATTTGATACAATTGTTAAATTTTACAAAAAGTAGGAAAAATAGTACTTGTGGGGTAACCATCCTGAAACAAATGATGATTATTTTTTTCGCTGTTTAACTCTGTTTTTGTGATAGATATGTCCCTTATCAGGTTCTTTAATGAGTACATTATCGATTATTTTAATCTTGGATTCCTTGAATCTAGGTTTCAATTTTGCGTCTGCTGGTAATTTTAGGTATGCTTTCTGATTTTCGTTTAGAGGTACATCTTCCTGTCTGTTTTGATTTTCTTTCTGTCTTTTGAGAGTATTTTTCTGGTTGTTGTTCTTGAGTATTTCCGAAATTTCTTTTAGATTTTGATTATATTGCTCAATGTAATTTGACACTTTTTCATTATCGGTGTTTTCTAAAGGGAGACTATAATTTAGATCTGACTTAATTATTTGTAATGGACTATATTTTAACGTGGAGTGAATCGAGTTGTTGTAGCTCAGTAGGGCTCTATTTAATTTGTCTCTTAAACTCAAATTTTTGTCTTCAATTACCCTTATTTGTTCTATTAGGGTTGAATGAAATCGTTCTACTATAGAATTTGAAGTGGGGTTGTAATTTGTTATATAGTGAATTTCAATATTATGAGTTGAAGCAAATTCTTGAACTAAAATATTTTTGAATTCTGTTCCATTATCTGTTGTAATTTTCTTTGGGGTGCCATGATTCGAAAAATATCGTATAAGTGATTCTATTATTTCCATTGCTGTTTTACTTTTCAATATGAAACATTGTCCGTGTCTAGAAAATGAATCTACTATTGTGAGACATGGAATTTTTGAAATGTTAATTGTATCCACATATAGGTGTTCGAAAGGTTTCTCACCTATAGGATTTTGTTTGAAAATTAATTTATTAGGTTTTCGTTCATATTTTTGACGTTGACAAATATCGCAGCTGTTGATGTATTGTTGAACTTTTAGAAACATTTTGGGAAAATAGAATTTTTTCTTTAAGCTTTCTACATTTTCATGTATGCCTCTATGAGTAGTTTTAGTTTCATGATATAATTTGATTTTTTCGATTTGATCTTCTTCATCTTCTATGTCTTCTACGAAAGTATTTGAAATTTTGAATTTGAAACTTCCTGCTTTGAATAAATTTTGTGCATACTGAATAAATGGTTTTTCTATGTCTTTATTCTGAAAGAAAACGCAATATGTTTTATCTGGAGAGATATATTCCTTTAAAAATTTTGTGAATTGAGTTTCTTCCGAAAGGGATACTATTAATCTAAATTTTGAAGCTTTATGTAATTTCATTTTTGATACATTAAATTGATTTCCAATTTTGAATATAATTTGGTATTGAAATGCATTGATAGCTCGATCTGTGTATGGAATTTCTAATATGGGGTCTTCCTGATTGGAGTGGATAGTTTCGGTATCTGAATTCTTGTCTTCATCAATTTTTAAAATATCTTCGAAATCTTCTTTTCGTAAATCAAGATCTGTATGAGAAATTTTTGGTATAATCGATTCAAAGTCAGATAATGAATCTTCTTCTTCATTAGCATTAAATTCTTCTAATTGAATTCTAGAGAGGGCATCAGCATTATTATTCACACCTTTTCGATATTTAATTTCGAAGTTGAATTCGTCCAATTTAATTTTCCAACGCATTAATCTTGAAGATGTTTCTTTTAGTGAAAATAACCATGTCAAGGGTCTGTGATCCGTATAAATCGTGAATTTTCTGCCGAATAAATAAGGTCTAAAATGTTTTGTTGCCCAAACAATTGAGAGTAATTCTTTCTCTATGGTAGAATAATTAGTTTCAGCTTTATTTAAAGTTCTAGAAGCGAAAGCTATTGGTAAATCATTCGGAGGATTTCCTTGCGATAAAATTGCGCCTATTGCATATTTCGATGCGTCCGTAGTCAAAACGAAAGGTTCATTGAAGTCTGGAAATCTGAGAATTGGATGATTTATTAACATATTCTTACTGATGTTGAAAGATTCTTGGTATTCTGGGTCATTCACATTAATTTTTGCATCTTTTTTCAAGCATTGTGTCAGAGGTTTTGTGAGTTTAGAAAAATTTGGAATAAATTTGCGATAATATCCTATCATGCCTAAATATGATTTGATTTCCTTAGGAGTTTTAGGTATAGGAAAATTTTTGACGGCTTCTACTTTTTCTGGGTTAGGTTCAACACCTTTGTTTGAAATTTTAAATCCTAAAAACATTACTTCATCTTTGAAAAAATATGATTTATCTAATTGTATTTTCAAATTTCTTTTTTGAGTAGTTCTAAAACTGTTTGAATGTCGGCTAGATGTTTATCTGGATCTTTTGAAAATATCAGAATGTCATCCATGTATACAATACAAATTTTTCCGATTAAAGGTTGCAAAATTTGATTCATTATTCTTTGGAATGTAGAAGGGGCGTTTTTCAATCCGAAAGGCATTCTTAAAAATTCGAAATGTCCGTTATCTGTTGCGAAAGCTGTTTTTTCTATAGATTCCTCGTCTAATTCAATTTGATGATATCCCGATGCTAAATCGATGGTACTGAAATATTTCGCGTCTTTTAAATGATCTAAAATTTCATCAATGTTGGGAATTGGAAATTTATCGTCTATAGTTTTTTCGTTCAATTTACGATAATCGATTGCCATTCGCCATTTTTGTTTACCAGATTTATCCGATTTTTTGGGGACTATAACGATTGGGAAGGACCATGGAGAAATGCTTGGTCTAATTACCTTTTTGTCTAAAAGATCTTGAATTTGATTTTTTACTTCTTCTTTGTGAATTTCTGGATATCTATATCGTTTTACGTATACTGGGTTGTTATCAATAGTTCTAATATGGTGTTTGATCTTATTAGTGAAATTTAAAGGTTGTCCTGGTAATTGTAAAACAGATTTATTGCTTTGTAAAATTTTAGTTAATTGGTTTTTCAAATTTCCATTCAAATGATCTAAATCTATGGGAAGTTTTTCTCTAGGTTTAACTTGTTGTAAATGAAGGTTATGAGAAACAATGCCGTTTGTCAATATTTTATTTTTCAGGTCTAAATTAAGTTGTAAATCTTTCATTAGATTATATCCAATTACGCCATCATATTGGGGATGAAATTTGTATACTACGAAGGGATATGTCGTATTATAGCCAAACATGTTTAACGGAAATAACATTTTATTCCTACAAAAATCTTTACCGGTTGCCGTTGCGAATTGAGTTGGTTCTTCATAAATTGAATTTGGAAAATAATTATATGCAATCATTGGATCAATTATTGATATGGAACTACCTGAATCTACTAATAATTTACATGGAGGGTTTTGTAGTTGGATGAATGGAAGTGTCGCTATTCTTTCGTCGTTATAATTTAAGTCATGTGTCTCGGATGGGCGTCTATTGGAAAATTTTGGTCTTCGTCAAGTACGTCGTTCATTTGGTCATCCGATTGATAATATAAATCTTGTTCATCGAAATTTTGGTCTGTTTCGATTACTTCTAATTGTTCCTCAGTGTTTGTTAACTCTTCCGATATGAAATTTGATGGTGCTCGAGGCCTAAAATTGTTCTCTCGCGGTTGGTAGTCTGGTTTTCGTTGAACTATACTCGTTGAGTCGTTCGGTCTTTTTTGCGGTAATACTCGTGTTCTGATGGACATTGGTTCCGGTCTGTTAGTTCGTCTATGCTCCGGACTTGGTTCAAAAACGTTTTTTGGTTTTCCGAAAACTTGTTCGTTTGTAAAAAATTTTTGTTTAGGCGGATTCGGATTTGGTTTCAATTGAATTGGTTGACTTGGAAAAGTATTGTGACTTTGTCTACTGTCTATTTGTAAATTTGGAAAATTTCTATAAGCATTTGAATTTTGATTAGTCGAAGGGTTATTCGTATTATTATAAGTATTTCTATATTGATAATTTTGAGGAAAAGATTTGAAATTATTGAAATTTAGTTGCTGTCTTTTTATTTCCCGATTTTCTAGTAGTTTACACGTTTCATCGAAATTCCTGTCATTACTGTCCAATAAATTTCTCACATTTTCGTCAACATTATTATAAATAACTCTTTGTCCGATTTTTTCTGAAATATTTCTATAAATTATAATTTCATTTTGATCGAAATTCTGCATCTGTAATTGATAGTCGAACTGTAATTTGGCATGCTTGACTCTCTCTATAAATTCTAAAACAGTTTCTCTATTGAATCTTCTGATATTTTGGTATTGATCTTGCAGTACATCAAAATTAATTCGAAAGCCAAACCTGTCAATCAAAATTTTTTTCAAGTCGGTCCAATTATTAGGAATTGGTCCCGAATTTACAATAATTCTAGCTTCTCCGATGATTCTAGATTTAATCATTGCGAAACAGTAGTGATTTATTTTTGCTATGTTAGTTTGTCCGAAAGTTTGAAGGTATTCTTCTATTTCGACGATAAAAGATTGGAGCTCATGTGAGTTCCCACTAAATTTTGGGAGAAGATCTCCAAATAATTTTAAATCATTAATATCTGTGTTATTTCCTGCTGGTTGCGTCATTTTGATTCTGTTGAATTTATTTTTCAAATCGCGCAAGGAAAAATGCTTAATTGACGTAATATTGATTTCTTTCAATAGTTATATAATAATAGTAAAAAAAAATTTCTATTCAATTTGCTTCTTACAAAAATTGAAAAAAAAAATGGTCTATTCCTTTGGTCTAGGGAAATAGGAAAACTAGGGAATTAGATCAACTTACTCTTTTTTAAACCTTGGGCCTGGGCTGCTACCTCCAAACTCCAAAAGGGTGATGTTCTCAAGGGCAGTACAGGGTAGATCTAGTCCGGGTTGGTTCACCTTCTAGTTCCAGGGATTCAGCAACACCTCTTGGCTCATCTACCGCTGCTTGATACTTCTGAGTTCTCCTTTCTTCGTGGTCGGAATTTTCTTTTGAATTTGTCGTCACACTTTTTGGAAAAACTCGGGTATTTTTGAATGTTACTCAAAGAATTTAATTCACGTATAGAATGTTATACTAGCAACATCCCATCCTCGTCGCCAATTATGATTTTGCTCTCGGAAATCACGTTTTTAAAAAAAATCAAGAGAAGTTTTATTATAGGTCTGACATGCAGTACAGATAACAATCTAATTCTAATGATTGAATACAATTAGGGACTTATATACTAATTGCTAACTCAGCAATATGCTAGCGGTCAGTGAACGAGGTTAAGCTCGTGCACTGAATTCCTCTTTTAAGGAAAGCATAGGGTCGGCTTACGTATCAATATACAAATTACGGAAGGTACATAACGGATATTTTCGATTACCCAAAATATAATCAAAAATATCAAATGAGCAATAAATATATGTGCAAATTCAGTTGTTTATTTCACTGCCAAAACTCAGGATTTTCCGCAGAAAATGCCACTCCTATTTTTTATATAAACCACTTCTAAGAAAAGTACAATTATCAAAAGTTACTGTTGAAATAACCAATGAAATCGAATACTCGAGAATTATTTCAACTTCTGATAAATACATGGTAGCGAGAGAAAAACCATATGGAGAAAATTCAATATATACAGGGTGTTCGAAGATTAAAACGACAAAAGCCGAAAAACTGTTTTAACTCCTGACTTTATTGCGCTTTGTTTCAACAACGCGAATACATTCTTTTATGTCTAGTAACTATTTTGGTACCAATGTTCATTATTGGTTTTATATACTATAAGGATTTTTATCCACGACTATCGTAAATTTGTCCATTTTATGTCTCTGTGCTCGGTCTTAATAATACCCATTAATCACAAGGAAATAGAGAGATTATAATTCACTGCTGCCAGAAGCTTTATAGATTCAGCTTTGATATAATATTTTTCAAATTGGTATTTCTTCAGTATTCTAAAGTACTCCAACTAACAAATATGGGCATAACTTGTCAATCGAGGGCCAAATCTACTTTCATTGTATCAATTATAGTTTTATTACAAAATATACAGTTCTCCAAAAATTTCTCATGTGTCAACTTGTTAAATTGACAATCTTGTTATTGAATTTTGATTGAGTATCAATAATTATTATTAATATTAGTTTTTAACATAGCAAACGATTCAATTAAGATTTGGTTAATTAGGAAAAAACTGATATCTGTTAACGCAAGCAATTTTCTTTAAATAGCCACTTTGTGCACAACATGGCAAGCACGCTAGCCGGCCAGCAGGGAACTTGCAAGTTGTACTAGTTGTAGTTAGAAAACACAGCAGTACAGTCCACGAGCTCTGGCAGAGCGCATCGTATGTTCACAAGACGAATTATTAAAGTTTAATTTAGTGAATATAGTTGTTTTAATCAAGTTAGTTAAACCGAGCAGAAAGCTTAATCATTTGGTCCAATCGAACCGGATATCAATCCAGAGAAAAGGCAGAAAATCGATTGCGATCGATAAGCAAGAAGACGATTTGCGACGCCAAATCATCCAGGCAGCAAGCGACATACGGCACAGGACGAGGGTTCCGAGTCAACAGCGACGACTGAGAAAGACGGAAGAACTAGAGTGGCGTAGCTTAACCCGGCAAAGCAGGCAGGTGCGACGACGATCGTGAAGTAAACAAGGGGTTCAGGCTGAAAAAGATAAGCAGAGTGAGTGATTCCTTATCCTTTTCTCCCAAATAATTGCATGAAAATTGAGTATAGAATCAAAGTAGAATTTCGTTATGTCTGATTTAGCGGAATTAAGGTTTAAACGTGGCATTTGTAAAGCCTCACTCACGAGATTAAAAAATTACGCGGGTAAAATAGATTACGAGGAAATAATTCAGTTGAAATTGAGGTTAGAAGCCATCAATAAAACGTATATTCAGTTCGAGGAAATTCAAAATAACTTAGAATATTTCATGCATGAAGACGAAAAGACGACCGTGGAGGATTTAACTGTTGAAGAAAATGAAAGAACAAAATTTGAGGAAAATTATTTTGAAATAGTTGCCATTGTTCAAGAAATAATCAATAATTATGAACAGGAATTTTATCGTTTCGAAGAAAAAGTAGTTAAACGTTCAGAAAGTGAAAAAAATGTTAGCTCAAGTTGTGTTAAGTTACCGGCATTGAAGTTACCGAATTTTAGCGGATTGTATGAAAAATGGCTCGAATTCAGAGATTTATATTATCTTTAGTTCATGACAACAAACAATTAGACGAAATTCAAAAATTCTACTATTTAAAATCTTGCTTGAGTGGAGAAGCCGCTCAAAAAATAGAATCAATTCCCATTACAAGCGCGAATTATTCAGTGGCTTTTTCTATACTGAAAGAGGCTTACGAGAATAAAAGAATTATTGTAGAGACTTATATAAACAATTTATTCAAAATTCAAGGTATGACAAAAGAAAACGGTACAGATTTGAAAAATCTTTACGATTCGTTCACAAAGAATCTTCGTTCTCTAAAAAATCTTGGTCAACCAGTAGAAACATGGGATACACTCCTAATACATGTTATAGTATCCAAATTTGATAATAGAACCAGGAGAGACTGGGAAGGTTACAAGATTAAAGGTGAGTTACCCACAATGGAAGAAGTCAGCGAATTCCTGAAAGAAAAATATTTGTTGTTAGATAAATTGGGAATAAATACAGAACGGAAATATGAAAACAGTAAAGGTTCAAAGGATAAAAGGGTAAATGCGTTCACGGTGCAATAAGATACAACACAAAAGTTTGCTTGTTATTTTTGCAAAAACGATCATTCAATTTTCAAATGTGACAAATTCTTAAATCTTAGCATTGATGACAGAATTAAAAGGGTAAAAGAGCTTAAGCTATGCGTAAATTGTTTGAATCCTAATCATAGTACAAATGACTGCACAAAAACAAATTGCAGAAAATGTAAAGGTCGTCATAACACAATAATACATCACGAAAAGGTAAAAAGTATGCATGCGCAATTACATAGTGAAAGTGAACATGACACTTCCATGGAAAACGTTTGTGATAACTTGGCAGAAGTCAATATTAATGATAATGGTGTTGCTCTTGAGTCTGTTTCAACGACATCAACGCGGCTACGGCAAGCAGCAGGGTAATTTCGTTGCTATCAACCGCTTTAGTCAATGTAAAAGATAGACACAATCAATTAATCAAGGCACGTATGTTACTTGATCCAGGTTCCCAAAGTAATTTTATTACCGAAAAATTAGCTAAGAGACTAGGCTTGGATAAGTGCGCAGTAGAATACAGCATAGCAGGCATTGGCAATAATTTTAGTACGTGTGCTAAGTACAAAATGTCAGTAAGCATAAATTCGTTGGTGAGCGAGTATTCTGAAAATATTTCTTGTTTAATATTACCCAAAATCACACAATATTTGCCAAATTATGACTTCAGTACTACAATGTTAAATATCCCGGAAGATAAGGTATTGGCGGATCCAAGTTTCAATAAGAGCCAAGAAATCGATATTCTTTGTGGAGTAGGAATATTTTATAAATTGCTACTCATGGAACAGGTAAATTTGACTAGTGGCATTATATTGCAAAACAGTAAACTCGGTTGGATACTGGGCGGAGAACTTAGACATTTCGGATTAAAAAATTGTAATCGAGTATTTAGTAATTTAGCTATCGATAAAATTGAGTCAAACAAATTGTTAAGCGAGAGTTTAGAGAGATTTTGGCAAGTTGAGGATTGTACAAGTCCCGAAATCAAAGATGAGTTTTGTGAAAATCATTTCATTTCAAACCTTTCAAGAGCTCAAGACAATAAATTTATAGTTAAAATTCCATTTAAGAATGATTCAGTTAAATTGGGACGATCAAAAGAAATGGCATTGAAAAGATTTTATTATCTTGAACGTAAATTATCAAAGGATGTTAAGTTGAGCAGTGGCGGCTCGTGGGTGAAAAAAGAGGTGAAGAGCTAAACAAGCAGAAAAATCTAGAATAACATCTTTTTTATGTAAACTCACCTATTTTTTGTATATCAGATCTAACCTTCGGTCCTTTAAACTAGCAAATTTGTCCGTAATGTCTTCATAAAATGGTTGTTTGTTTGTTTGTTAGTTGAATTAAAAGTTCTTTTTGAATGGAAATATTGGCCAAAGAGGAAAGCCTGTGTTGAGATACAGAATTTATTAAATTAGTTTTTATTCTCTTGAGGCAATATTATATGATTTGCCATTTTTCATTTCTTTTCTTGTAGAAATTTTCAAGTCAACGGTAGGCCGACCTTCATTTAAGATGTCCTTTTTGTCTTCGTCTTTCCAACGATGAAACGGAGTTTCTATTAAACTGCACACAATGTCATTAATGGGGATCATTTTAATATCGAAGCCGAAGCACTTAAAGTAAACAACAGTTATAGGCGACGCACGGACAGTAAAGCGGACAGTAACCGACGACGTAACAGGTGCAGACTGCAGAGGGTTACTGGAGCTCTTCAATACAGCGAGAAAACGTAATAGAAAGCCCCGGTGACGTCACCCGTTACCATAGTAACGCAGTCTACTTGAGCGATCGAGGTGCAAGTTCCGTGACAAACCTCTTCTCTCGATGCGGCCAGCGACAAGATATTTATAATGAGTTTCGTGATTCGATAATAAACGTCTCCTGAGTTCTGACATGGAGCTAATGAAACGATTAAATTATTGTATAAATAATGAATAATAATTATCACCCTCAATGAACATTTTAGGTGACCCTGACTCTAGGAATTTTTAGGTGAAGAGCCACTTCACTCCCTTCACCTGAAAAGCCGCCCCTGAAGTTGAGGCAACAGTATGTGGATTTCATTAATGAATATAAGCGACTAGGACATCTAAGGGAATTAGAGTTAGATTTGAATGAGTTAGAAGACGACGGAACAGTTTATTATGTCCCACATCATCCCGTGTTGAAGGAAAGCGATACTACACCCTGTAGAGTTGTATTCGATTTCTCAGCAAAGACTGACAATAACGTTTCTTTCAATGACCTACAAGTAGCAGGACCTAGCATACAGTGTGATTTAATTGACATACTTTTAAGATTTAGATTACCGTATCATGTGCTTACAGCGGACATATCTAAAATGTACAGACAGGTTTGGCTTCATCCAAGTCAGACCAAATTCCAAAGAATATTCTGGCGAAATTCGGAAAATGAAAAATTAAGATGCTATGAGTTGCTAACGGTTACATACGGAAGCAAGTCATCCAGTTTTCTGGCAACAAGAGCTTTGCAACAGATAGCTCATGAAAATGTTGACATTATCCAGAAGCTTCTAAGGCAATTCGAGAAAATTTTTATGTAGACGATTATTTAGACGGCAGAAACGATCAATCTGACATTATTAAACTTCAGTCAACGATTACGCAGTTATTGATGGAGTCAGGTTTCCAATTGAGAAAGTGGTTGACTAACTCCCCAAATCTTATTGAACACTTTAATATTGATAAAGAGGTTAAGTCTATCATACTCAATCTTAGCGAAAATCAAAACAGTAAAGCTTTGGGCGTTTATTGGAACTCATCCTCTGACACAATAGAATATAACACAAATCTAGGTGGTTTAAAAGAAAATGAAAACACCACTAAGAGATCCATTCTTTCAGCAATAAGTCAATTGTTCGATCCTATGGGCCTTGTTAGTCCCGTAGTGATGAAGGCCAAATTCATTCTTCAATTAGTTTGGAAAGATAAGAGCGATTGGGATGATCCAGTATCTGACAATCTAAGAAAAAATTGGGTAGAATTTATGGTTAGTCTACAGGAGTTGAGAAATATCAGAATCCCAAGGCATACTCTATTGCGAGATGCTCAATATTTAGAAATACATTTTTTCGTGGATGCATCTGAAAAAGGCTATGGTGCATGCCTATATGTAAAATGTCAAACGTCTAGCGAACTCAAATGTAGTCTTATTTGTTCAAAGAGTAAGGTAGCACCCATTAAGAAGTTGACATTGCCTAGATTGGAACTATGCGCAGCACTCTTAGGGTCGAAATTATTAACTAAAGTCAAGGGCGCAATGAAGATAAATTTTCAAAAACCTTTTGTTGGACAGATTCGCTTGTCACCTATCATTGGATAAGGGGTTTCCCAGACAAATGGAAAACCTTCGTGGCAAACAGAGTGTCAAAAATACAATCGGCAACCGATATTGAAGATTGGCATCATGTA
The DNA here is from genome assembly GCA_013421045.1 of Propylea japonica. Classification (NCBI taxonomy): domain Eukaryota; kingdom Metazoa; phylum Arthropoda; class Insecta; order Coleoptera; family Coccinellidae; genus Propylea; species Propylea japonica. The sequence continues at coordinate 49,473,931 of CM024244.1, read as the reverse complement.
AGATCAAAAGAAAATCCTGCCGATCTAATATCTAGAGGAGCTACTGCAAGCGACCTCACAAAAACAATATTTTGGTTTCAAGGGCCACACTGGCTAAGGGGTAATGGTGATGAATATCCTTTAGGTGGAAATACTGATATATTGACTGAGATGCCAGAAACGAAGACAATTTCAAATGTTGCTCTGGATAAATCGGATAGTATATTTGAAAGATTTTCTAATTTAAAAAAGATTACAAGAATTATGTCATATTCTTTGCGATTCATAAATAATGCAAGGAATAGAAGTGATAAAAGATTTGGCTATTTAGATGTATTAGAAATAGGAGAAGCCTTTAATGTTTTGATAAAGTTAGCCCAAGCTAGCGCATTTAGATTAGAGATTGCGGATTTAAAGGGTCAAAAATGCATAAGGGGTTCTAGTTCAATTTTAGGTTTAAACCCTTTTCTTGATGCTAATAATATATTACGAGTTGGAGGTAGAATCTTGAACGCAGAGTTTAACTATGACAAAAAGCATCCAATTATTTTACCGAAGAATCATTTATTGACTATATACATAATGCGCGATGAGCACAAAACACTACTTCATTGCGGACCACAGCAATTATTGTTCGCAATAAGAGAGAAATTTTGGCCTCTGGGTGGTAGGAATATTGCGCGTAAAATTGTTCATCAATGCATGGTTTGTTTTAAGGCAAAACCGAAAACATGCAAATACATTATGGGTAACCTACCTTCAGAACGGCTTTCCCAGGCATTTCCCTTTTCATATGTAGGTTGCGATTACGCTGGTCCCTTTTTGTTGAAGGACAGTAAAGCTCGTAAGCCAGGTATAGTAAAGGCGTGGATATGCATTTTTGTCTACATGTCAACAAAGGCAGTTCATATTGAATTAGTTTCTGAGTTAACTACGCAAGCCTTTTTTGCATGTTTGAGAAGATTTGCTGCTCGAAGAGGGAAACCAAAGACCATTTTTTCAGACAATGGATCGCAATTCGTGGGTTCTAACAATGAACTCCTCAGTTTTTTTAAAGAAAACACTGAAAAAATTACTAAGCATTTTACCGATGAAGGGATAGTTTGGAAATTCATTCCACCAAGGGCGCCAAACTTTGGAGGAATATGGGAAGCGTGCGTTAAGGGTACTAAGCATCACCTAAAGCGCGTTATAGGCCTCAATCAACTGCGTTTTGAAGATTTTACTACCGTCTTGTGTCAGATAGAATCTATACTCAATTCGCGACCACTTACCCCTCTTTCTTTCAGTCCTGATGACTTATCCCCTCTCACACCTGCACATTTTCTAATTGGACGGCCTCTCACAAGCCTACCCCAAGGCAGTTATATAGAGATTCCAGATGGACGATTGAAACTGTATCAGCAGAGGCAAAAGATGGTGCAATTGTTCTGGAAGCGATGGAGCCTTGAATACGTTAACGGCCTTCAAGTGAGGCTAAAATGGAAAAGCAACGGCCCCAATCTGGTCAGGAAAGGAGCCTTGGTCATAATAAAGGAAGATAACTTACCTCCTCTGGCATGGAAAATGACCAGAATAGAAGCGCTCCACGCTGGTGCTGATGGCGTCATTCGAGTGGTATCAGTGCGCTGCAGTGATGGTGGTGTTTTTAAAAGAGCAATAACAAAAATTTGTGTGCTTCCTATGGACGGAGATGAAAGGTTACCTTCTAAATAGTTTTTATTTATTATTTGTTTTTGAAATGTAATCATTTCAAGGCCGGCAGTATGTTAACGCAAGCAATTTTCTTTAAATAGCCACTTTGTGCACAACATGGCAAGCACGCTAGCCGGCCAGCAGGGAACTTGCAAGTTGTAGTTAGAAAACACAGCAGTACAGTCCACGAGCTCTGGCTGAGCGCATCGTATGTTCACAAGACGAATTATTAAAGTTTAATTTAGTGAATATAGTTGTTTTAATCAAGTTAGTTAAACCGAGCAGAAAGCTTAATCAATATCTGCTATAAAGTTTTTCCGTCTACCTCAAAATAAAAGGTGATTTTAATGTTCACACACTGGAACATTAATGACCCGTTTTAATGTTCAATTTATGTTTTTTTAATGCGATTGTCATGGGCAACCGAACACAAAGCATTCAGAAGCAATACGAATAGTCTCAAAAATATACTGGAATACAGAAACATAAGAGTTTTATTTTTTCAAATGTAGGCCTTGTGCAGAATGAGAATGTATTTCAATCAAAAATTCATTCTCAATTCATAATCAGGTCGACGTAAAAATCTTGTAATCAATTTGTTCATGAATATAGCTATTAACGCATATCGCCTTAAAATATCTTGACCATTAGTCGCTGTCATTAATAACCAAGTTGATTGACTAACCATTATCTGTTAAATTTGAGCTTTAAGTTGTAATTTCCGAAATTTGAACTTAGGATGAAAATATTTTATGCAAGGTGTGGAAGGAAAAATATACATAAGGTAAAACAAAATGCCACGATTTGAGAATATGCTTATGAGGAATTTTTTTATAGTTACTTCGATTTTTTAAGGATCAATTAATCATATTGTTATCTGATTGATTTTCGAAGAAATATTTTTAATTTAATGAAATGATTTTGGACATAATATATGAAATAACGTATGGAAGATGTCTTTTTGTAAGAAGCATTTTTGTGCACTGTGAAAATGAAGAACTAAAATTAATTTCTAAGCTGTCTGAACAACTATGCTCCAAGGAGGTTTTAGCTTGTTGTTGGTTCATAATTCGACAATCATTTGAAATTTGACTAGAACACAAGTGGAATTGAATGAATTTTATATAATTTCATTAAAATGGCGAAAGTTCTTTTCAAGTGTAGATTATACACTATTGTAGATATATGGTAAATCTATAGAAACTGAAAAATGAAGCAACGAAAAGTGAAATTTGAACCGGTGATAATGAGAACAACAGTTTAGTAGGAATATTAAATTTTATTCTTGATTAAAGTCACATGTTTTTTAATCTGAAAATATTTTCAGTGTGGAATAATACTTAATTTTCAATTGAAGAAAAAATATATTCGTTTTGTAGAGAAAAGCAAATAGTTATTACCATTCAGTGAAGTGGATCATTAGGGGCGTTCGGCATCGACATCGGACGTGTCGGATCGATCTAAACCGTTCGTTTATTACATCCGGATTGAGGGAAATACACATCTGTACCGTTCGTCATAAAAATCTGAGCAATCGGACGTCGATCTTTTCGCTCGGTCTATTTCGACGGAGCAAAGCGATTTTATCCATAGAGTTTTATGTTTTTTATATTTTTTTTTGTTTTATGTGGAGTTTCCTGATCCGACAACCGATATATTGAAAATTTCTAACAGTTTTATTCTTCTGTTTTCATTTATTCATTAAAAATTCAATTAATTCACTAAAATTTTTCAATATAGCTATCGTAATTATAAATGGGCAGGAGGAGATATTGCTTTCCCGTTTCTTTTTCGTGTAATTAATCAATTAATTGATCAGGATCTTTCGGTACAACTATCGCCGTATTGAACGACCAGAAGGGGATATTGCATTACTCGTTTCTTTTGCATTCAGTGCCTTTGCACTTAATTATTTAATTGAGATTTTATGGAAGAGCTACTTAAAGGGTGAAAGTATCGTTAAAAGATGAGCATATTTCCCAAAATAGTGATCTTTGAAATCTCATAATCTATAAAACTAGAACAGAGCAGTATGTTCTGTGGCAGATGCTCTGTACCGTTCGTTTATTCCCAGATATTTCAGATTTATCTGTACGATCTGTGGTCACGTGACAAAAAAATCCGTCCGCTCGCGGAGGTCAATGCCGAATGCCCCTATTAGAAAGATGTTAAAATTCAATTTACCTAAGATGCCCCTTTTAGGTACCACCTTTACCAACTGACAAATAGGCTGAAGGGAGCATGTCAGAAATCGTTTCTGACGAAGAGGTAATTTTCAAAATTTTACCTATATATACAGAAGTAAAATTTTATTTTCTTCAGTTTGTGTTAAACATTTTCAGTTTATCTTAGCGACTTCAGTGTTCCTAACAAAGTTTTATTTTCAAAATGGCTTTCTTTTTTGCTGACCACTATTGCGATTTGTTGGCAGATGTGGACATCGAGGTCACAAGCTCTACTCGCCGTTTACCTTAGAGGCAAATATTTAATGCAATTGCTAAAAGAGAAAACGAGTTGTTGAAAAGTGCCGAAGATACCCCTCACTGATGATCAATAAGATCAGAGAAGCTGGCAGCAAAATAAATGAAGTTGATACGTCTGGCAGGACTATCCTGGGCTTCTTCTTACAAAACAACCTCTGCAGTGCTTTGATACTTGGGTATGCATTGGCCCATGGGGCAGATGTTTTCGTCAAAATGAGTGTGCTAAATCCAACGACCATCGCAGCTCAAATAATGAAGTCAAGAGGTAAGTTGAAAAAATCACCATATAAGGTACCTGATGCAAATAAGGTCTATGCTCAAATAAGGCATATAGTGCGAAAAATAGGTTAAAATATATCTCACATCAAAAATTTTGCCGAATTATAGTGGCACCTCAAGTAGTAATTTAACGTTGCGTCGACGTATATAAAGAAGTCGCGCAACCAAACTAAGTGACTTCCCCGACCTCAAGACAACGTTCTCACAACCATGAAATGCACCAGTTTGGTCAATCATTTTAGGGTTTTCACAACGTCGTGCTGCAACTACAGTTATCAGATTTACGTTGTCTAAACGTTGCGAAGTTTACTTTGATGCAACTAATTCACACATGCGCCATCTATGGGAACGAAGTTCATTCCACATGACATTAAGATAGTTGATATTTCAACCAAATAATTACCGTGTCCATCACGTAAATAATCCAACTTGTACCGTCATGTCTATTTATTTTCAATCTTATGCATAGAGCCAATTGTCCCTTGTTAAAGGGCGGAAACGTTTGTTTCGCAACAGAAATCGACAACGAAGACCACTTTACTGTTGAATATACTATTGATTTATGCTGAAAAACAAGCGCACCTACAATCCATTGGATATTTCTGAAAATTCAAAATTGAAAATTCATAAAAAGTTATATCAAGGAAAAAATTGTTAGTGTTTTTCATGAGTTCAAACGCTTACTAAACGAGATTTAGAAAAATTTTGCGCAGAAAATTTGAATGAAGGTTTTAAAATCATTTGTTTTCGTTCATTTACGTCCCAAAGGTCAATGACCAATTGTTAAAATATGGCGTAGTTTGGTAGTTTAGTTGACCAAAAACTGCACTAATTTTAAACGTTGGGTTAATAGACAACCAATATGCGACCAAAATGCGACTCTAGTTGCCTATACTACCAAAGCTTAACTGCTGTCAAATTGTTTTACCCCGTCAAATGGAGGTTATGAAATTTGAATATGATTTGTTTACATTTTATTTAAAATTGAGAGCTGATTGCTATTGACCAGGAAGGTATAGTATATAACATTACTAGCAAGGTAAGAGGGTTTTTACTGGCGAATGGAGGATATAATTGACGAGCCGCAGGCGAGTCAGTTACCTCCTTGAACCAGTAAAACCCGTTACCTTGCGTGTATTGTTTTATATTTTATTTGTTTCTCGTTTGTAAAAAGGTGAGATAAATTCCAAAAAAATCTCAATAATTTGTCGCAAATGTCGTAAGCTATTTATGATTATTTATGACATCGAAAAATTATGACAACTGTCAGTGGCTTTACGAGAGGGAAGTCTTTCGAGAATATTTGCTCATTTCTGACGAAAAAGTCCAGATCCAAATGAAAATAATCAATGTAAACTATTAAACTCGTCTGTTTATCAGTTTAATGTCGTATTGAGAAAAACGTGACTATTCTCTCAATTTTTATTTGTCTGTCTGTTTTTGACATAACTTGTCATAAGGTCACTAATTTTTAAAAACATAATTCATAATGGACAAAACTGGTCACGACGTAACAAATATCTTTTTTTAATACTTTCATAACGTTTATTACTAAAAATATTTGTTCTAGGAACGATGAAATTAGAAGGATGAATGAAATTAGAAGCAAGTACGTGAAAAAGAAAACAAATAGATACGAATAAAACAAGGTACGAATATCGTTTTTGAATAGTTTGAGAACGTTTATACAGATTTTGGGATTGATGGGTACCTAGAAAATGTTCGGATGAAATCTGATTTCAAGTTTTCAGATCAAATGAACTCTGATGATATTTCTGTCAGGCCTTTTGTAGAGCACCTGTTGATGTCAAGGGATTATAATCAATTGACGGAAAAAGAATTCTCATTGTATATTTATATGAACTATAATAATTTATGGAAAGAAGGATATGGTTTGGCTTGAGTATTTTTCTATCGTAAAGTAATGCTGCTTTATTCAGCCGACCTTCTGAGAAATATTACAATTTAGATCTTATGAGTGCTTGGCTCTTCAAGCCTCAACATTATAGTTGAAATCTTCCGATTTTGTTGAAGACATAAATATAATGTTCCTTGACTGCGTGGTAAGAAACTAATGTTTATCACAAATTGTTGAGACCAATCTCAAAACTCTGAACACTGTTCTATGGATATTCACTGTCAAAATGCTATATGAATAATATAAGTCTATGGTTGAAAGATATAACCAAGAAATATATAAAAAAAGTATGTATTACGGTGTAATGTGAGTCTGTCGTTGAAATAAAGTTCCAAAATTATAAAGTGTTCCTTTGAAGCATCAGTTATTAAAACCATCAAATATCACAACCTTAATAGCTCTGATTCTACTGCAAACCATAGTTTCATCACAAATACTGTAATGTTCAAACCAAATTACTTCTATTTTCCAGATGGAACTATTCATATAATAACTTTTACTAGAGATAAATATATATGATCAGGTTTTTATATTGCACCTGAGGGAGAACTGTATCGAATATTATCGAAGAACTTCAGTTGCGAAGTCTCATAATAAATCATTTACTGTGTACTTAAAATAAAAGTGGAATCTTTGAGCTATGGATGGAAGAATGAATTAAAGGTGCTACATAAATATTAACAAATATTATGTTTACCAGTCAGCAGGGTTTCAGAAGAATTTGATAATAATGGAGAACATTGTGTAATTTAAATTGAAATATTGCTTGTTATGTTTTTGTAACCAGAATATATACCATGAAGTAATCATAGTCATTTACTCATATATTGAAAACCATGTATTTGATTGATGAACATTGGTGGATTAGACCCCAAACAAATTTTCAAAAAGTGTTTCGTTCTGTTAACTTCCAGAATTCGTAAAATTACAGAGGTAAATAAACAGTATCTCACTATTTATATTATGAATCATTTCTAGAATGGATAATTTAATCAATTAATAAATATGGAAGTACTGACACTAATTCATTGATTGAAATAATTTTCAGTTCTTGTTGTCAGAGAAGTTGCATACTCGAATAATGTGGATATTGAAATATTTTGATCTTAACTTATTAATGAAGGTATTGATGAAAAATTTTGTCTTAGATGATACCTTGTCATTATGAATTGAAGAATTGAAATATCACGAAACTATAAGGTAAATAATATAAACGTGATCTTTTCTCGATTTATCCTAAAAATGTTCTTTTTAACTATTCGAAATTATTTTTTATTTGGGTTAGCAAATAAAATTATTTTGAGAAAGTTATCGACACGAATGTAATAAATCAGTTTAATTTTCTGATATTTTTCATCGTATTCGAAGGTTGCTGAAATGACTACGCGATAACGTTTTCAAGTAAACCACTTCAATGGAAAATCTTCTGGTAATAGTTGAATCCACAACGTTGTTTCTGAATTGAGACAACATTGCAGAAAACTAAAGTTGTCTAATAAACGTTTTGGAAATTTGCGAATTAAATATCGTTTTCAACATTCATGAAGTACAATGTAGGTACTTAATAAGGCCTTCCTTCAAAATGAACCTTATTTTTTACCCGTGTCGAAAAATTCTATTTTACACCATTGGATAATATTCTTGAAAGTAAATGTTCATTTTCTTTTTTTTGTTTGTTTTTGAAATTATTTTTTTTTCAATATAATTCATTATTTCTTGTTAATATGGGACAATTTAAGCATTACATTCTGTAAAATAAATCAGAAAGTTGTTCAAGGATATTATGAGAACACTCGATGAAAGGCATACTTCTGTACACAACCAGAGGAAAATTTGTGGCATCGCAGGTTAGGACATCTCAACCTAAGAGCTATGAATTTGCTAACCAAAATGTCAGTTGGAATGAATAAGGACTTCAAGGTGTCAACAACATCATGTTTGTCATGCATTGAAGGAAAACAAAGAAAACAGACTTTCCAAACAAGTCAAACACAATCTACAAGGCCACTGGAATTAATACACAGTGATTTATGTGGACCCATGGAGACAATATCCATAGGTGGTAGCAGGTACTTTCTGACTTTCATTGACGATTACACGAGGTATGTACACTATTTCTGAGCAGAAAAGAGTCAAGTGATAGAAGCTTTCAAAGAATTCAAAAATTTAGTAGAGAACAAAACTGATAGCAAGATCAAAATTTTAAGAACAGACAATGGTACTGAATATGTCAATAAACAGATGAAACTAATTTTAAGTTCTTCAGATATAGTTCACCAAACCACAGTGAGGTACAATCCTCAACAGAATGGGTTCAGTGACAGGGCCTACAGAACTATTGTAGAGAAGGCAAGAACCACGTTATCAGAAGCAAACTTAAATAAGAAGTATTAGGCTGAGGCAGTCAATATTTCAGTTTATTTAATGAATCGTTCCCCAACAAAGGCTATTTCAGGGAAAACGCCATATGAAGCCTGGTATAACAAGAGGCCAAACCTGGCACACCTTAGAATCTTTGGTTGTCAAGCAATGGCACATATCCCGGATGAACTACGACAAAAATGGGATGCAAAATCAGAAAGACTCATATTTGTTGGTTATGGTGAAAACAAGAAGGGGTATAGGTTGCTCAACCCAAATACAAATAAGGTAATATATAGTAGAGATGTTGTATTTTTCGAGGATAAAATGGAACAAGAAAAATCAGATGAAATGAAGGATGAATCCAACAAATTTTTGTGGGAAATGAATCAAGATACAGCAACAATTGAAGAAAATTCAGTCCACGAAGAATCTGAGCAAGATGAACTAGAAACGACAGATGAACAAGGGCTCATCAACATGTGAAGAAGAAATTGTATCAAGTAGAGGTAGAAGAGTAAATAAACCCAAATATTCACAAGATTTCGAAATTTATACTACTTATGATCACCTTATACTTTCAGATGATCCCCAGACATATGAAAAAGCAATTATTGATGAAGAGTGGAGAAAATCAATTGAACAAGAATTGTAATCTCTAGAGAAGTTGCAAACATGGTCAACATGCGAATTGCCGGATGGTAAAGTAGCCATTGATACAAAATGGGTATTCAAAACCAAAGAAGATGGAACAGAGAAAGCTCGACTAGTTGCGAAGGGTTTCCAAATTCAAGAAGAGAATCCACATAACATATATGCACCTGTTACAAGGATGTCTACTGTAAGAATGTTATTAGCGAAGTCTTTAGAAGAAAATTGGAATTTACGACAACTCGATATTCCAACAGCTTTTTTAAATGGTATGCTTACATCCGAAGTATACATCAAGACACCTAAAGGATTAGATATAGGGAAATCCAAAGTACTCAAACTAAACAGAGCTCTATATGGATTGAGGGGGAGTCCAAGATGTTGGAATAATCAATTCGACAAAATTATGAAGGACTTGGATTTTCAAAGATCAAATTTCGATTTTTGCATGTACTGCAAAAAGGATTGCTGGTTAATTGTATTCGTCGATGACCTAATTATAACCCGAAAAAGATGTAGAAATTGAGAAGACAGTAAAATCTTTGAAGAGTTTATTGAATGCTAAGGATATGGGACAAGTTAAGAGATTTCTTGGAATGAAAATAACTAAAACAGTTGAAGAACTCAAGATAATACAAAGAAATTACATTGAAAAATTTTTAAGCCATTTTAACATGATGGAATGCAAGGGTGTATCCACACCAATGGTTACAGGATTCAATATAGATCCTTCGAGTACTCCTGATACAGAATCGACAAATTTTATATCTATAGAGATTATGTCGAAAATTGTAAGAAGAAAGGGGGACGTACGGTATTCTTTGATATTTTCAACGAATACAATATTTCGTTTTTCCTTCCAAAAAAGGACCAGTGTGAGCTATGCGTAGCCTACGAGAACTCTGAGCGGCAAGAGAGTACTGAAAGAGTTCGCTAAGCACTTGAAGGAGAAAGAATTATCTAGAGCTGAAAAGCAGAAGGACAAGGATAATCCCAAAAAATCCGTAATAGTATGCTCCTACGATCTTCAGGCGGCTCTACCCACTCCGAAGGGTGAAGTGTCAGTGTTTTACTATCGAAGTAAACTTTCAACGTACAACCTGACAATCTATAACTTGAAAGAAAACGTCACAACTTGCAATGTATGGCACGAGGGTGAAGGAAATCGGGGTGCAATTGAAATAGCGACATCAGTTTTCAAATTTATTCAAGAAAAAGCTTCGGAATCGATTGAGGATATCGAATTTATTTTTTACAGTGACAATTGTGTCGGTCAATAGAAGAACAAATTTGTAGTCATGATGTACCGGGTTTTTCATTATAATTTGACCCCCCCTTTAACTTTGTTACTAAAGGAGATACAAAAAAATGTTTCGTATAAAAGTTTCACGAAATCAACTGAGGTTTTTTGATATGAGTCCAGAAACTGAAATATATACAGGGTGACCAACATATTGATGGCAACTTCATTTTTTCAAATGAAACACCCTGTATATTTTTCCATGTTCGGCAAGCTCTTTTTCCCCTGATTTCGAATATGTAACATATGTTGGCCTATCTCTTTTATTCTGAGAACCACAGAGTTTAAAATTTTAAGAACCACCTGCTAAGATCTGTAATCATTTTACAAGTGGCAGAGTGAGTTCACTGAAAATGCTCATTTTTGGAGTTATAATAACGTCAATGGGTGAACAACATTGAATGCAACTATATTTTTTCAAATTGGTCACCCTGTTCAGTATATTGTTCCTTTTTTTGATAGGCTATTTTCTCCTGATCTCGAAGATAAATGCGTATGTGGATGTGTCTCTTCAATTTTCAGAGTTTCAAAGTTTTGAAATTATGACACCGAATAAAAATATATGTGAAATACCTACGAAATTATTTATATCCAAACAATCTACTTAAAGTATTATTTTAGAGTGAATACTTAAAAATTACTTAACCAATGAAAAATGATAAACTATGGTAGTATGGTAAGAAAATGGTTCAAAATTTGTTTCTAATCATTACAATATTATTATTTGTAGACTTGGCAAGATATGAAGTCAAGAACCAAAGTGAAGGCCAGCCATTGAAAATCATATGCCAGTGGCACAGGTGGTGGACCCTCAATTGATACTGGTTTAACACCTCATGAAAAAAAATTATAGAGATAGTTAAACCAGTGTCAATCGAGGAACACACTGGTGCACAAGAGTCCACTGTGCATTTTGATTTTGGCCAGAGTATGGGAGAGGAAATCCAAATTGTTATGGATGTTGATCAGTCTGCAGAATTACAGCAATATGCAGAAAGAGAAACAGAGCAATCTTCAGAAAGGATACCGACAGAAAAATCCCCATCTCTGCCAAAAAAAAAGAAAAGCAGCAATTTGATGCACACCGTGGAGGCAGTCAACGATTTTAAAACCGGTATGGCTGCCAAGTTGACTATAAAAGAGAAATATTATGAAAGAAAATTAATCCTGCTGGAAAGAATTGCAGTCGCAAAAGAGAAAAAGGCAGAAGCAATGCAACAGGCTGCATTATCGCAGGAGCGAATTGTCACAGCCTTGGAATTGTTGGCACAAGCACATCAACAAGAATGATATTAATTTAATTTATGAGTTTTGTTAAGTTTTTGTTTACCTCATTTTGAATAAAAAAATTGAAAGGGAAGCTGAGTTTTTATTAATACAAACGAAATTTTGAATGAACACTTCAGTCACAATTGGTATTTACAATATATTTTTCAAACTGATGAGCAGGTAAGAAGAAATTACATCATTGAAATAAACAGAAACCTGTGAACATCTATCAACTAATACAGAAGTAACATTGTATTGTTTGTTTGCAATAAATAGGCAACGAAACAACCGTTTCAGAGAACTCTTTCATTATAGGAAATCACATTATCTGTTAGTATAAAATGCTATTCATTAAACCAAAAAATGAAAAGACTTTTAGTGTAACTCAAATTTGCAAAGCAATTCTGAAGTGAAAAGGTCCATGAAAAAAATTATTATGAAATCCTACCTAATTGATGAGTGACATATGATTGATTTCCAGAGAAAAGATGTTAAACTTGATCATGCCTATATAAAATCTGATGGCATTTACTTTTCTAAACAGAAAGCACCTAATTTTAATGAGATATAAGAAGAAAATAGCTCTGATACTGCATGGACCACTACCAGCTATAATATCTATACAGTAAACATACAATTTCTTGTGAAATACAGTATGTAATTCAAGGATTTTTTGTGCTTGTAAACTATGTATTATAGATCATTTCTATTAGAATACCAATATATACGTTGACAAAAGCTGAACTTCACTATGAAATTATTTAAAAAAAAAATTAATTTGTTTTGTATGACAGCAACGAATTGAACAGTAGGTTATTAGAAATTAATGGAAAGGAGGAATTTTGCTATGCTCTAAGACTATTTATAATTGAGGATCGTAGTCTTCTACCAGCAGCCAATTCTGGGTTCATCCTCGCTATGTGTACCTCAGCATTGCTTCTATCGATAGGAGGTACGTCAAGCCCTAAATCAAGCTCTGCTATATCATCATCAGTTTCATCAGATTCAGGAATATTATGTTCGATGCACAAATTATGTAATACTACACAGGCATTGATGATTTTGGTTGCTGTCTCGGGGTCATAATGAAGCACTCTGTGTTTGAGCAGGCAACGAAATCTCATTTTAAGAACTCCATTACATCTTTCTATTAAACTCCTTATGGTTTTATGTTTAATATTGTATAAATATTCTGGAGTACCTTCCGTTGGTTCATCCTCTAAAGGAGTCATCAACCATGTTTGAAGTGGATCTCGAGTTGAAATTGTCGCATGTGACAATTGTCACGGGCCAATGTCGAGTGACTTTTAACAAAGCGTATTCTTGAACGTCATTCGACACTTCAAAATTTTAGCGAATAGTTAACTATGGCAACAGCGCTTAACTTTATGAGCATTTTCGCAAAGAATGCGTTAATCTTCGATGTTCTGTGTTCGATGATTTGATTTGAAGACAAAGCGTTAAGATAGATTAGTTTAGTTGTTAGTTTAGATTTTTAAGTATTTTTATTTGTTAACTAGTGCATTATTGATCTGTGATAATTATCTGTTTTATTAGATTAGTGTTTTTATACAGGGTGAATCCTGTTGAACTGTACATACTTCACACAGAGATAGAGGACACTTTGCTGGTTTCAAAAATACCCCACATGAAAGGTCTCAAACGATTCGTTTGAATTATACAGGGTGATTTCCAGTTTTGGGTCATATTTTCAAAATGCTCTATTGGACGAACGAATAATCACAAATTCATCAAATTTGGTACGTAGGAGGACTGTATCAATCTCCATACAGCTGAGTTAACAGATTATCAGTTTCCAGGACCGGACTCTATTTTTCTGATATTATCGGAATTTATGATGAAAAACACCCTGTAGATGAAAAGTCAATAAACCTGTCATGACAGTTCAAACTACACGAAAAACTCTACAATGAAGAGTAATAAAATCACGTGGCACACCTGCAAATTTAGAGAAAAAAATATTGAATGTGCGTATTCGGAGATAAATTTTTTGGACGGGTCTAATTCACATGGAAAACCATACCCAAATGCATCAAAAGTTGAAGACAGGAGGATATTATCAGTTTAAATCCTCTCGATGTTCAAATATTCCAATATTCAGGTAATTTTCGTCAGTTTCCAGGACCGGACTGTATTTTTCTGATATTATCGGAATTTATAAAGGAAATCACCCTGTAGATGAAAAAGTCAATGAACCTGTAATGGCAGTTCAAACTACACTAAATACTCTTCAATAAAGAGTAATAAAATCACTTGGCACACGTACAGATTCAGAGAAAAAAAATTGAATATGGGTACTCGGAGATATTTTTTTTTGTACGGCCTAATTCACAAAAAAACATACCCAAATGTATCAAAAGTTTAATATAAATGGTCGAGATCTTCTACGCATTCAAGTATTCCAATATTCAGGGACGGACTCTCATTTCAGATTGTGTTTTTCAATAGATGATGGGTCGAAAGATTCGCCCTGAATATGGAACACCCCAAAAAACTGTTACGGGAGACCGAACAACCGGAACAACATTAAATAACCTTCAATCCAGGGATTATGGAATACTTTCATGGGGAGTGGATATAACCTGATAATATTCGACTTTTCATGCATTTCGGTATAGTTCTTCTACTAAACTTCAGCCGCCCAAAAAAATTATCGATACGATTATTAAATTTTTTTGTTAAATCTATTTGTGTGTCTCGCGATTTCATGAAAATTTCTTGTAGGTTATTTAATGTTGTTCGGTCTCCCGTAACAGTTTTTTGGGGTGTTCCATATTCAGGGCGAATCTTTCGACCTATCATCTATTGAAAAACCCAATCTAAAATGGGAGTCCGTCCCTGAATATTGGAATACTTGAATGCGTAGAAGATCTCGACCATTTATATTAAACTTTTGATACATTTGGGTATGTTTTTTTGTGAATTAGGCCGTACAAAAAAAAATTATCTCCGAGTACACATATTCAATTTTTTTTTCTCTGAATCTGTGGGTGTGTTATTACTCTTTATTGAAGAGTATTTAGTGTAGTTTGAACTGCCATGACAGGTTCATTGACTTTTTCATCTACAGGGTGATTTTCTTTATAAATTCCGATAATATCAGAAAAATAGAGTCCGGTCCTGGAAACTGACGAAAATTACCTGAATATTGGAATATTTGAATATCGAGAGGATTTAAACTGATAATATTCTCCTGTCTTCAACTTTTGATGCATTTGGGTATGGTTTTCCATGTGAATTAGGCCCGTCCAAAAAATTTATCTCCGAGTACGCACATTCAATATTTTTTTTCTCTAAATTTGCAGGTGTGCCACGTGATTTTATTACTCTTCATTGTAGAGTTTTTAGTGTAGTTTGAACTGTCATGACAGGTTTATTGACTTTTTCATCTACAGGGTGTTTTTCATCATAAATTCCGATAATATCAGAAAAATAGAGTCCGGTCCTGGAAACTGATAATCTGTTAACTCAGCTGTATGGAGATTGATACAGTCCTCCTACGTACCAAATTTGATGAATTTGTGATTATTCGTTCGTCCAATAGAGCATTTTGAAAATATGACCCAAAACTGGAAATCACCCTGTATAATTCAAACGAATCGTTTGAGACCTTTCATGTGGGGTATTTTTGAAACCAGCAAAGTGTCCTCTATCTCTGTGTGAAGTATGTACAGTTCAACAGGATTCACCCTGTATATTAAAAATAAAATAATGGAAACTAAAGTTTATTGTACGCAAGAACAAAAATCGAAACTAACAGAGTTAGTTTTAGCTGATAGTCAGCTTAACAAAGGAAAATTTTCAAATTCTTTCACATTTAAAGAAAGTGAAAGAAGATGGAAAGAAATAAGCGAGATTCTAAATGCCATCCTAGGTGCCAGCAAAGACTGGAAACAATGGAGAAAGGTAAATATTTTTGTAATTTTTCACTTTCATGGTTTAAAAGTATATTTATTTATTTCAGACTTGGCAAGATATGAGGAGTAAGGCTAAGTCTAAAAAGGCCAAGGAAAACAATTATGTGCGGGGTACAGGAGGTGGACCTCCTGTAGAATTACTTACGCAATCAGAAAGACTGATAATAGAACAGATGAACCCACAGCTATAAGAAGGGAACAACAACGTGGAGGAATCCTTCACAAATTTTATGTTCCCAGGGAGTAGCTGTGAAATAGATGTGGTTGTGGATGACCACAATTACAATATGCGAGAGGTACCATCGCCAGCTGCAGCTAGCACGCCTCAGGTTCCAGCTGCCGAAAGGAGAAGATTATCAAAGGCAGATCGATTGACAACATCTGCAATTGCCTCAACTGCTCTGGCAGAAATTTCCAAACAAGATGTGGAAATCAGGAAAAACTATTATGATCGCCAATTGGCATTATTGGAACGGCTTGTCGTAGCAGTTGAGGAAATTGCTAGGAAAAGTTAAAATTTTGTTTATTTGTATAATATTTTTCGTTAGTCGCTAGTTTGTAGGAGTTTCTGTTGAAATCTTTTTTAAATGTTGTTTATTCGTTTATTTTATTATATTTTTCATTGTTATTGACTGATTTGTATGAGTTCCTAATATTTTCTATTTATTTCAATTTTATAATCAATAAAAGTTAGTCGCTAGTTTGTAAGAGTGTTCAAATCTTTTTTAAATTATGTTTGTTCGTTTATTTTTATTATATTTTTCATTGTTATCAAATAATTTGTGAGTTCCTAATATTTTTTATTTATTTTAATTTCATAATCAATGAAAGTTAGTCGCTAGTTTGTAAGAGTGTTCAAATCTTTTTTAAATTATTTTTATTCGTTTATTTTTATTATATTTTTCATTGTTATCAACTAATTTGTATGAGTTCCTAATATTTTTTATTTATTTTAATTTCATAATCAATAAAAGTTATGTTTCTTTAACCTTATTTTAATTTGTGTACTGAAATTTTCAAGCAGAAACATTTTGCAATAATATTAAAATAAAATTGTTCTATAAAATCAGTCTTAAAAATGATATAAAACTATTCATTACACAAAAATTTATTTTTCAACTATCTTCTTCGTAACATGTTCATCAGTTGCCTTTGAATCCTTCTGCCAGCTACCAAATCTGGATTCATTCGTCCAGTTGCGTTTTAAAAAACTTGAGGATCTACATCAACCTCAAATTCAAAATCCAGTTCCTCATCTTCTTATTCCCCATTATTATGAATGCACATATTGTGTAGCACACCACAAGCATAAGTAATTTTTGAGCACATTGTTGGGGAAAAATATAAAACTCTATTTTTCAACAAACAGCGGAAACGATTCTTTAGAACACCATTGCAGAGCTCAATAGTAGCTCTAGCATGTTTTTGTATATTGTTATGATTTTGCTCTATCTCCCCTTGTGGATTCTGCAGTGGAGTAAGTAGCCAAGGTCTTAAAGGATAACCAGAATCCCCTAAAATTAATAATAATGGATATTTTGAGTATACTTTTTTTTATTGCACGTACCTAATAAGAAAAAACCTTCACCCATTCTGTTATAGATTTCAATGAGTAGTCGCTCGACATTACTTGAATTCCAAATATGAGAATCATGGGTGCTACCAGGGAATTTTGCATTCACATTAAGTATTCTTAGGTCATGATCACATATCTAGAAATAATAAAAATATTCCCAAAACAAATCCAATCATCCGCACTCTGTAGAGCCTTATTCAAAGGAAGACACAGTTTCTCTCATATCATTAATTTTGCGATGAATCATACATTGGCATTTGATGATTCTGAAACACATTATAATTGACCACTTAGATAAAAATATCTTACCAGCTGTACATTAATTGAATGGTAGTTTTTTCTATTGACATAAATATTTTCTTCCTCTCTTGGAGGAGGCACAATGGCTATATGGGTGCAATCAATACAACCAATTACTCCAGGAATCTCGTACTTATTGTAAAAACTGAAATGATACTTTTAAATCACCAATCAAACATATTCATAGTTTTTCTTACCCCTGTCTTAAAGTATTCAATTGTTCCAGATCTGTGGGAAATTTCACCCATTGATTGAAAATTTCTGGTCGATTCAATGCCTCCGTTACATCTTTAACACATCTACTAACTGAAGGCTGTGATACACCTAGATAAATATTTTTACCCACTGCTGTCTGATAACTTCCAGTAGCATAAAATTCAAGGCAACTAAAACCTATCAAATAAAAGAAATAGTAGTCACAATAGATACACACATATAATAGGGAAGTAACATACCTTCTTTCTTACACTCAGAGATGATGATCGTGTAGCTTCATCAACAGCTGACAGCAACGCGATTAGTTCGCAAACTAAATCCTTGGTTAATCAAAAGTTTTTTCGAAATTCTCTATCATTCAATTCAAATGGATCCAAAGCCGAAAAATTTTGTCGGGGTATGGCTGCTTCCTCTTGATTTTCCAAGTTTTCAATACTAATAGCAAGATTTCTCAAAGGTGTATTTGCCATTTCGACCTCAAAATCATAGATAAGATATACTCTCAAAATGTGAATTATTCAAAAATCAAATCAAACGTCTTGTAAACATAAACAAATGACTGACATTACACATAAAAACAAACGCTACAAACATGCGCATTATCAGCCAAATGCCCTCGAAAATTCGATGCCGCATAGCTTTTACCACTTGATGCAATGTGAAACGAAATACGTATGTCGAGATCGACATTCAAGAATAGCTTCCAAGTTGGTCGACTTTCGCCAAATGTCGACTGGAATACTATTATTTTACAATACATTCTTTCATTTTATTGTACACTTCATGATGTGGAAATGAATAAAAATATTAAAAATGACGAAAAATATTAGTACACATACCTAATTTCGGAATGCAATATAATGTTTACTTATTTAACAAAGTTTACATTGTTGCCATAGTTTACTATTCGCCATAACATTTTGAAAGTCGATTGAAGTTCAAGAATACGCTTTTTGGAAGTCACTCGACATTTACCAATAATTGTCGCATTGGTAGAGATATCACGAACCTTAGACAAAGGAAGTCACGAACAATCAATGCGTGAGTGCCTACGATTTTGAAATGAATTATGGACCCACAATCTTTACTACTTTTTTACATCCACTTCAACGACAGAACAATTAAATTGAATTATTTGTTATGTTTATTGAAAACAAGATATAATTACCAATTTATATCTCATAAAAAAGTTAACAATTAATGCGGACAACTGCAAAAAAGTTGTACAAATGCGGAATAGTTATCGCAAGCTACATGATATAAAATCGCATTCAAGGAGTAATTCAATATATCAAATTTTAACTGAAATATTTTGTTTCATCATAATTTTTTTTCGTCACAGAACATTGGATTGATGAATTATTTCTCCATCAATATAGTATGTAGAAAAATTTCTTAAAATTGAGCTATGCAATTCGATATGAACCAAGTCAATTTGAAGAGCCATATAATTAATTTTCTGTCCACTTTTTTGAAGAGGCTTTATGAAATGTAACATTTTTGCCAACATTAAGCATGAGAATCTTTTTTAAAAGTTAAGTGCTCTAAGTCGATCCACACAAGTACTCCATAATTCATAACTCCAAATTGTTAGATTATTAATACATTTGAATTTTGAGATCACGACCATTAAGTTTCATAAAGTAGAGCGAATTTTAGGTTGATCCAATGATTTCTTTTCCTCTTCAACATTTGTTATACCATACCATATCCATCCAAATTGAAATTTTCTGAAAAAAATCTTACCAAGAGTCTTGTCTTAGTTACCTACATTGGAAAAATTTTGAATAGGAGACCTTTATTCATATCTTATTTTAATTCAACATGACCTACTGACAGAATATCAACAATTTATTCATATTTTCAGACTTAGAAACAATATCTTTGCTAATACGAGAAATTGGACCTTGATGGAATACTTCCCTTGACTTGTAAAACACCTAAGAATTTTGTGAGTTGTGAGTTTTTATATGTTCTGTGATTAACAGTATGAAGGTATAGAGATGATAAATATAAGATATTCTCATTGAAAACTTCTCGTACTAATACCTACTAAACAAAAAGGTCTATCTTTTGTTTCATGAATAAGGATGAATATTGAAAATGTTATCGCCAGGAAATAAGTCCATCATTCTGGTCAGACATTATTCAGAGGAGAAAAATAGAGAATCAACTTACACACTCTAGTACATTCCACTAATTATCAATTCTTTCGGTTGAACAATAATTGAATATAGGCAATCCTGAGGTCCAATTCTTATATGAATCATGAGTTCATTCATTTGGTAGCTTATGGGTTGATCTTTTTTTTAATTCCAAACTCATAATCAACCCTAAAAATATTGAATTGAGTAAAATAAACAATATAAATATTTATCTAACCTCTCCGAAATCATGCGCGTACAATCAGAAGTCCTTCGACAATTCAATGTCGTATTAATCCGCTGATTGTCGAACGAAATTGTCGAGTAGAACTTTCAAGAATAGGTTTCATCGAAGTTGGTCGACATATGGCGATAGTCGAATTCGACATCGATTCAAGAATCGACCCCTAGAATCTCCTGCAAAATGATTTAATGAATTTCATTCGAAACATAATGGAATCGAATAAACAAACAGTTATTATTATAATCAAATAAGATTCCTATACCTAACAGATAATAATTAGTATTTCCAGCTTCATGTAACCTCCTCAGCATTGCTTGAACATTAGACTTGCCCCAGATAAAAGCATCATTTGTGCTACCAGGAAATAAAGCATTCACATTCAATATTTTCAGATTATAATCACAAATCAACTGGACATTGATGGAATGATAATTCTTCCGATTGACATAAATGTTCTCTGGGCGTTCTTCATCATGTATTTTTGGGGGATAGATAGCTACATATCGAGTACAATCGATACAACCAATATTATTCCAGGGAAATTATATCCTTTGAAGAACCTGTAATACAAACAATAATAACTCACTTGACTACAGTTTTCTTCTTTGAAACACTTACTCTAATCTTAACTGATTAAGTTGGTCATAATTCCCAGGAAACTTGACGAATCTTTGGAATATTTCATCCCTATTTAATACCTCTATAACTTCGTGTACACATCTCGAAACAGAAGGCTGGAATATGGAAAAATTGAAATTGCATCCTATATCCATCTGATAGCTTCCACTGGCAAAGAACCGTAAGACAACCAGAATCTACAAGGGAAACAATCATTATGCAAGAACATTAAGAAATTTCACTCCTGAAAACATCACAATGGAAAGATACTTACTTTAGTGGAAATATCTAAATCTTGAGCACGTTTTGCAGGTTTTATGTACTCTGAGGTAATTTCGATGAGAAATTTCACCAATTCTTTCGAGAGACAAAACATTTTGATGAATTGTTTGTCACTCAAATCATCAAATGGATTACAACGCTGTCTATATGTCCTTTTATCACTTTGTTCCACAGTTTCCAGCTCTTCAATCAACATTAACTGCATCAATTCATCCATTTCGATTATATTTCTCGAGTTGAAAATGTAAACAAACCGTCAATCACGCCACACGTTTCTACGGAACGAGCGATACAAAGCGCTCGCTGTAATCACTCGGTTTGAAAACGCATGCGTTCCCAATTACGTGCGTCAAGAATACCAAACCGTTCGTTTTCGGACGAAAGCCTACTGGGCCCGTATTCTCGACAAGTGATAATCTAAAACGAACACGCTTTCGTCCGAAAACGAACGGTTTGGTATTCTTGACGCACGTAATTGGGAACGCATGCGTTTTCAAACCGAGTGATTACAGCGAGCGCTTTGTATCGCTCGTTCCGTAGAAACGTGTGGCGTGATTGACAGTTTGTTTACATTTTTAACTCGAGAAATATAATCGAAATGGATGAATTGATGCAGTTAATGTTGATTGAAGGCTGGAAACTGTTGAACAAAGTGATAAAAGGACATATAGACAGCGTTGTAATCCATTTGATGATTTGAGTGACAAACAATTCATCAAAATGTTTCGTCTCTCGAAAGAATTGGTGAAATTTCTCATCGAAATGACCTCAGAGTACATAAAACCTGCAAAACGTGCTCAAGATTTAGATATTTCCACTAAAGTAAGTATCTTTCCATTGTGATGTTTTCAGAGTGAAATTTCTTAATGTTCTTGCCTTATTTATACATAATGATTGTTTCCCTTGTAGATTTTGGTTGCCTTACGGTTCTTTGCCAGTGGAAGCTATCAGATGGATATAGGATGCAATTTCAATTTTTCCATATCCCAGCCTTCGGTTTCGAGATGTGTACACGAAGTTATAGAAGTATTAAATAGGGATGAAATATTCCAAAGATTCGTCAAGTTTCCTGGGAATTATGACCAACTTAATCAGTTAAGATTAGAGTAAGTGTTTCAAAGAAAACTGTGGTCAAGTGAGTTATTATTGTTTGTATTGCAGGTTCTTCAAAAGATATAATTTCCCTGGAATAATTGGTTGTATCGATTGTACTCATGTAGCTATCTATCCCCAAAAATACATGATGAAGAACGCCCAGAGAACATTTATGTAAATCGGAAGAATTATCATTCCATCAATGTCCAGTTGATTTGTGATTATAATCTGAAAATATTGAATGTGAATGCTTTATTTCCTGGTAGCACAAATGATGCTTTCATCTGGGGCAAGTCCAATGTTCAAGCAATGCTGAGGAGGTTACATGAAGCTGGAAATACTAATTATTATCTGTTAGGTACAGGAATCTTATTTAATTATATATATAACTATATAACTGTTTGTTTATTCGATTCCATTATGTTTCGAATGAAATTCATTAAAATCATTTTGCAGGAGATTCTGGGTATCCACTTCGAAACATGGTTGATGACTCCTTTAGAGGATGAACCAATGGAAGGTACTCCAGAATATCTATACAATAGTAAAGGTGTTTAATAGAAAGATGTAATGGAGTTCTTAAAATGAGATTTCGTTGCCTGCTCAAACATGCTTCATTATGACCCAGAGACAGCAACCAAGATCATCAATGCCTGTGTTATATTACATAATTTGTGCATCGAACATAATATTCCTGAATCTGATGAAACCGATGATGATATAGCAGAGCTTGATTTAGGGCTAGACGTACCTCCTATCGATAGAAGCAATGCTGAGGTACACATAGCGAGGATGAATCCAGAATAGGCTGCTGGTAGAAGACTACGATCCTCTATTATAAATAGTCTCAGAGCTTAGGGAAATTCTTCATGTCCATTCAATTTCTGATAACCTGCTGTTCAGTTTGTTGCTGTCATGCGAAACAAATCAATTTATGTTTGAATAACCTCATAGTAGTTCAGTAGTTCAGCTTTTCTTAACGTATATATTGGTATTCTAATAGAAATGATCTACATAGTTTACATTATTAAAAAGTTCCTTAGAATTAAGTAATGTATTTCATAAAAAATCGTATGTTTACTGCATAAATGTTATAACTGGTATTGTTTCATGCAATACCAGAGCTATTTTCTTATATCCTATTAATTTAGGTGCTTTTAGTTTATAAAAGTATTTACCTTTTTTCTGGAGCTGAATAATTTATCACCCATCGTTTAGGTAGGAGTTTATAATAAACTATTTTGATTAACAATTTCAATTCAAACTTATTTAGCAAAACTGACTTATACTAATCTTTTCATTTTTAGAGTTAATTAGGTTTTCGATACAAACAAATAATGAGCTTTCTAATGATGAAATGTTTGTTTCAATGATGTAATTTAAAAAAACATGTTGTGAATAAAATTTGTGACTGAAGTGTTCATTCAAAATTTTATTTGTATTAATAAAAAACTCAGCTTAGGTACCTTTGAAGTTTTATTCAGAATGAGTTAAACAAAAATGTAACAACAAATAAACCTAAACAGAAATATCACTCTTGGTGCTGATACACCAACATTTCAAGGGCACTGGCTATCCTTTCCTGTGTCCTTGCAATTTTTTTTAACGCTTCTGCCTTCTTTTCTTTTGCAATTGCAATTTCCTCTTATTGTATCTTTCTTTTATGGCTAATTTTGCCATCATGCCAGTTTTAAAATCATTGACCGCTTCTACACTATTCGTCCGACCATTTATTTTCCTTCTTGGTGTGAAAAAGTATTCGAAAAATTTCTTGATTGAAGCTCTTGATTTGCTTGCATGAACTAAATCAGTACTTTTTTCTGACTTTCAGTCGTTTGAATTATTTTATTTGTCATTATTCTGGCTAATTATAATAATTACGCTTGATTTCGCAAATGAAACTTCATTATATTAATTCAAATACATCAAACAATATATTATTAATTCTAATACAACACAATATGTCAATTGTTTCGCGAAATTCGAATACACTGTCACGTGCATCAATCCACCAATCACCGTTCGTTCCTCAAACGTCTGACAGCGTTGCCAGATGTTCTCCACTCGTTTATTACATCGCATACGTTTCTAGAAACGAGCGGTCGTCAAGAATACCACTTCGAGAAAGTACTCGTTCTGAAACCATTCGCATCGATGCGCATACGCTCAGATTATCACTTGTTGAGAATACAGGCCCTGGTTGCCTTACGGTTCTTTGCCAGTGGAAGCTATCAGATGGATATAGGATGCAATTTCAATTTTTCCATATCCCAGCCTTCCGTTTCGAGATGGGTACACGAAGTTATCGAGGTATTAAATAGGGATGAAATATTCCAAAGATTCGTCAAGTTTCCTGAGAATTATGACCAACTCAATCAGTTAAGATTAGAGTAACTGTTTCAGAGAAGAAAACTGTAGTCAAGTTAGTTATTATTGTTTGTATTACAGGTTCTTCAAAAGATATAATTTCCCTGGAATAATTGGTTGTATCGATTGTACTCATGTAGCTATCTATCCCCCAAAAATACATGATGAAGAACGCCCAGAGAACATTTATGTCAATCGGAAGAATTATCATTCCATCAATGTCCAGTTGATTTGTGATTATAATCTGAAAATATTGAATGTGAACGCTTTATTTCCTGGTAGCACAAATGATGCTTTCATCTGGGGCAAATCCAATGTTCAAGTAATGCTGAGGAGGTTACATGAAGCTGGAAATACTAATTATTATCTGTTAGGTACAGGAATCTTATTTAATTATAATAATAACTGTTTGTTTACTCGATTCCATTATGTTTCGAATGAAATTCATTAAAATCATTTTGCAGGAGATTCTGGATATCCACTTCGAACATGGTTGATGACTCCTTTAGAGGATGAACCAATGGAAGGTACTCCAGAATACCTATATAATATTAAACATAAAACCATAAGGAGTTTAATAGAAAGATGTAATGGAGTTCTTAAAATGATATTTCGTTGCCTGCTCAAACACAGAGTGCTTCATTATGGCCCAGAGACAGCAACCAAGATCATAAATGCCTGTGTTATATTACATAATTTGTGCATCGAATATAACATTCCTGAATCTGATGAAACCGATGATGATATAGCAGAGCTTGATTTAGGGCTAGACGTACCTCCTGTCGATAGAAGCAATGCTGAGGTACACATAGCGAGGATGAACCCAGAATTGGTTGCTGGTAGAAGACTACGATCCTCAATTATAAATAGTCTTAGAGCATAGCAAAATTCCTCCTTTCTATTAATTTTTAATAACCTACTGTTCAATTCGTTGCTGTCATGTGAAACAAATTAATTTATTTTTGAATAATTTCAGTTCAGCTTTTGTCAACGTATATATTGGTATTCTAATAGAAATTATCTATAACACATAGTTCACAAGCACAAAAAATCCTTGAATTACATACTGTATTTCACAAGAAATTGTATGTTTACTGTATAGATATTATAGCTGGTATTGGTTCATGCAGTCTCAGAGCTATTTTCTTCTTATATCTCATTAAAATTAGGTGCTTCCTGTTTAGAAAAGTAAATGCCATCAGATTTTATATAGGAATGATCAAGTTTTACATCTTTTCTCTGGAAATCAATCATATGTCACTCATCAGTTAGGTAGGATTTCATAATAAATTTTTTCATGGACCATTTCACTTCAGAGTTGCTTTGCAAATTTGAGTTACACTAAAAGTCTTTTCATTTTTTGGTTTAATGAATAGCATTTTATACTAACAGATAATGTGATTTCCTATAATGAAAGAGTTCTCTGAAACGGTTGTTTCATGGCCTATTTATTGCAAACAAACAATACAATGTTACTTCTGTATTAGTTGATAGAAGTTCACAGGTTTCTGTTTATTTCAATGATGTAATTTCTTCTTACCTGCTCATCAGTTTGAAAAATATATTGTAAATACTAATTGTGACTGAAGTGTTCATTCAAAATTTCGTTTGTATTAATAAAAACTCAGCTTCCCTTTCAATTATTTTATTCAAAATGAGGTAAACAAAAAATTAACAAAACTCAGAAATTAAATTAATATCATTCTTTTTGATGTGCTTGTGCCAACAATTCCAAGGCTGTGGCTATTCGCTCCTGCGATAATGCAGCCTGTTGCATAGCTTGTGCTTTTTCCTCGTTAGCGACTGCAATTCTTTCCAGCAGGATTAATTTTCTCCCATAATACTTCTCTTTTATAGTCAACTTGGCAGCCATACCAGTTTTAAAATCGTTGACTGCCTCCACGGTGTGCATCAAATTGGTGCTTTTCTTTTTTTTTGGCAGAGATGGGGATTTTTCTGTCTGCATCCTTTCTGAAGTTTGTTCCGTTTCCTTTTCTGCAGGCGGATCAACATCCATAACAATTTGTATTTCCTCCCCCATGCTCTGGCCAAAGTCAAAATGCACAGTGGACTCTTGTGCATCAGTGTGTCCCTCGATTGACACTGGTTTAACTATCTCTATAATTTTTTTTTCATGAGGTGTTAAATCAGTATTATAAAAGTATACATCTTTTCTCTGGAGCTGAATAATTAATCACCCATTGTTTAGGTAGGAGTTTATAATAAACTGTATTGATTGACAATTTTATTTCAAACTTATTTTGCAAATCTGACTTACACTAGTCCTTTCATTTTTAAAGTTAATAAGGTTTTTGATACAAACAAATAATGTGCTCTCTAATGATGAAATGTTTATGTTTGTTTTAATAATGTAATTTAAATAAACATGTTGTGAATAAAATTTGTGACTTCATTCAAGATTTTGTTTGTATTAATGAAAAACTCAGCTTTGGTTCCTTTGAAGATTTATTCAGAATGGGTTGAACAAAACTGTAACAACAGATAAACCTAAACAAAAATATCACTCTTGGTACACCAACATTTCGAGGGCACTGGCTATCATTTCCTGTATCCACGCAATTTTTTTCCGAGGGTTCTGCCTTCTTTTCTTTTGCAATTGCAATTTCCTCCTATAGTATCTTTCATTTATGACTAATTTTGCCATCATGCCAGTTTTAAAATCATTGACCGCTTCTAAACTATTCGTCCGACCATTTTTTTAAATTCTTGGTGTGAAAAAGTATTCGAAAAATGTCCTGATTGAAGCTCTTGATTTGCTTGCATGGACTAAATCGGTACTTTTTTCTGACTTTCAGTCATTTCAATTATTACTTTGTCATTATTCTGTCTAATTATAATATTTACGCTTGATTTCGCAAATGAAACTTCATCATATCAATTCAAATACAACACAACAATATATTATTAGTAATTCTAATACAACACGAATGTCAATTGTTTCGCGAAATTCGAATACACTGAATCACGTGCATCAATCCACCAATCACCGTTCGTTCCTGAAACGTCTGACAGCGTTGCCAGATGTTCTCCACTCGTTTATTACATCGCATACGTTTCTAGAAACGAGCGGTCGTCAAGAATACCACTTCGAGAAAGTACTCGTTCTGAAACCATTCGCATCGATGCGCATATCACTTGTTGAGAATACAGGCTCAACAAGTGATAAACGGAGCGTATGCGCATCGATGCGAATGGTTTAATTAATGAAAAAATGGAAAGTTGGAGAGAAAAAAGACTTTATTAGGAACACTCAAAATTCTGTGTTTGAATAACATAAAAATTTTATGATGAAACCACAAGAAGGCTGAAGTTTCGGTTAAGCTAGTACCTAGTTGGTCCCCCACGAGCTCGTTTCAAGCATTCTATCCTACGAGGCATACTTTCGATCAAACGATTTATAAAATTTTGGGGAAAATTCGTCCAAATATCCCGTAAAGCGTTAGAAAGGTCCTCCAGGTTATTGATCGGTTGTTCTGAGGTTGATAATTGTCTAGACATCTCAGACCAGACATGTTCGATGCAATTCGTGTCTGGAGAGCGAGCTGGCCAGTCCATCCTATCAATAGCATGAGTTTCTAGCGCTTCATTAACCAGACGACTACGGTGTGGATGGGCATTATCGTCAATTAAAATGAAATTCTCGCCCACGGCAGCAATTATGGGTTCAATAATAATATCGTGATATCTCTGGCTGGTCATGGTGGTGTTCTGCAGAACAACCAACTCTGTGCGTTGGTTGAAACAAATTCCTCCCCATACAAATATAGAACCTCCGCCAAAAGCTGTTGTGGGTACCATAAACTGTTCTGCATACCTTCGACCTCTAGAAATCTAGACTCATCCGTAAATAAACATCGGCTTCACTCTTCAAGTGTCCAATTGCGGTGCTCCTCAGCCCATTGCCGTCGATGAACCCGGTGTTCCCTACGCAAACGGGGATGTTATACCCTCCTACATGCTCTCAAACCACGAACATGTAGTCGTCGTCTTACAGTCTGGTTCGAAATTAGAACTCCTGTTGCAACTCTCAGTGATCTATTGAGCCGCGACGCCGGGTAAGTGGGATTTCTCCTAGCATTGAGGATCAAAAGACGATCTTGGGCAGCTGTTGTACTGCGCTGCCGACCTCCCCCATGAACATAAGCTACTGAGTCGTTTTGGATGAACCTATTCCAAGCCCGACTCATGACACTTTGCGAAAAATTCAACCGCCGGGACACTTCTTGCTGACACAAACCTTCCTGTATCCACCGTATGATTTGGTCCAGTTGCACAAGAGCCAAACGTCTTCTCGGCATGACTGATAAGCTGATATTGTTCTCATTTCTTCAATTATTGTCACCTTATGTGTTTGAACGAGAGAAAAAACAGATTTAATAACAAATACCACATTGCTTTTCACTCCACCAGTAACAGCCTACAGATAATAATCGATTGTGTTAACAAGAGCCGATGAAGTGAGGAAGACTTTGATATAATCAACTCAAAACATCTTACTTTTTCCTTAGAGAACATATAATGTACAGATATCCACGAGATAACTTGAAAAAATACAAATGAAGAGAAGTTCATAAGTGATCCCTAGCAATTGTTGATCAGTGTACTTGAAAATGGTTATCGCAGCACTAATGACAACTCGGCCTACTAGTGTGGACTGTGGAGTCCGAAACAGCCTTTTCTGCGGCAGAAACACTTTGCACTAAGACTAGGTCGCGGCTAAGTGACAACACCTCAGATTAAGAAATAAACATACAAGATATACCCCTACGCTTGAAAAGTACTGCATTGTAACAGTGAGATGGAAAGCATTTCACTGCCACACTGGGGTGCAATAAACAATTGGTTAGATTTGCATTTCTGCTTTTCCTGAATATAATATAACATTTTCGTATTTTTGCCCTAGCCTAGCTATAATTAACGAAATAGCCTTAAGCAACAATAAACTGCCACCAAATCATTGAAATAATTCAGTTTATCAACGTCAAATCGAAATGAAAATGTTAACACATCGTATCAAGAAACTGAACACTCACAGACAATGTTGCCAAAACTGACAGAATTATCTATAACAGACTCAAGCCGTTAGTATCAGAGTGGGAGAGCGGTAAAGCAATTATCCCAATACGGAATAAACATACGGCACGATTGCGTAACGCCGGAAGTTTGTTCGCGCGTATAAACAGATTCCACTTGGCTGCATAACAAATGCGTGAAGCCAACTCTAGGTTTTCTTTTCACTCTGAGGATAACAGTCTTAATAAACTGCGTTTTCTTAGGGCCTTTTTATAAAACAAAAAAAAATCGAAAGATTAAGTAACAAACGACTGATATTATCTTATTTTTTAGACTATTTCGAGTTTTGGTGGCATATTATTTTCTTTGAGTTTACCTAGACTTTCACTTTCCTGTGTTTATTATAGATAAAGAGTTAAATAAAGTTTTGTTGTTCATTTTGTGCGTTAACCCAGATATGCCCA
Source organism: Propylea japonica (assembly GCA_013421045.1). Taxonomy (NCBI): domain Eukaryota; kingdom Metazoa; phylum Arthropoda; class Insecta; order Coleoptera; family Coccinellidae; genus Propylea; species Propylea japonica. The sequence continues at coordinate 49,443,718 of CM024244.1, read as the reverse complement.
CCGTCCTTCTATAAGGACACTTTACAGGCTTCTATTGAAAAGAGATTTGTAAAATTCTAACACTCTTCAAGAGATGGCGCTCACTTTATACAGTTGGTAGATCAACGCACAACAAGTTTAAACTTATATTGTTTACATATTGAACGTTATCAGTGTTATAATAGTGTGTTAAAATGATCGACTCTTCTCACCTGGAAAGTATGAAGCTATCAGGGTAAGTATCTTTAATTATTTTTCGAAAATATTATGTTAAAAGGACGCAAATGCATTGTTAAAGCATTGAATTCATATAAATCAGCCAGAAATGTGAAGTTAGTCACTCACCCTTGCTACGATAGACTTATAAATATGAGTGTCCTTTCAAAAGGACGGTGGGCAAATGTAACACGTATTTTTATTATTCACAGTGGACTCAAGCTTCATGAAATATTGAGATTATTAGAAGAGGAGGATTATTCACCTGATGGAGAATCAATAGAAATTAATCTGATGCCGCCAAACGATAATGGCGACACAGATGAGGATTCTGGTAACGAAGAAAATGTTGATATAAACAACTTACCAGGAAGTCAACTTTTAGTGGAGGCCGAAATAAACAGATCTATATTAGAAGAAGATGAAGAGTGGTATGAAGATGACCTCATTCCATTATCCCAGCTTGCCAAAAAAAGTAAGGTAGAAGTATTAAAAAAAAAATATAAATGGGTCGCAGGTGGATTGAACCTTACGGAAATCGAGTCGGAATGGCCAGAAATCTCCACAGCTGAAAATAATAACACTCCTTTGGAGCTTTTTCAGCGATTTTTTGATTCCGAAGTTATTGATATGCTTGTCTCATATACAAATATGTATGCTGCGAGGAAAAACCAAAAATACGACATAACCGTCGAAGAAATAGAAACATTTATTGGCATATTACTTCTAAGCGGATACAATTCTCAACCACGTAGAAGAATGTACTGGAAAATGCAAGAGACTCCCATAATGAAGCAGTTTCTGAAGGAATGTCAAGAAACCGTTTCGAACATATATTGACCAATCTTCATTGTTGCGATAATAATGTTTTGGACCCTTCAGACAAATTTTCTAAAGTTCGACCCCTTTTTTCTAAACTGAATGAGAGATTTTTGAAGTTCGCACCATTAGAACAAAATCACTGTGTGGACGAAGCTATGGTGCCATATTTTGGGCGTCATGGCTGCAAGCAGTTTATTAGAGGGAAACCTTTGCGATACGGTTACAAACTTTGGGTTGGTGCTACTTCGAAAGGGTATATTGTTTGGTATGAACCTTATCAAGGAGCCAAATCAGAAATTAAAGAATGCTATAGGTTACTAGGCTTGGGCCCATCTGTGGTATTACAATACGTAGATATTTTATTATCATCCTCCAGCCTTCCTTTTTCTCTGTTTTTCGATAATTTTTTTCTTCCCTACCACTGATTGACGAGCTAACTAAAAGGAAAATAAAAGCTTCAGGTACTATACGAAAAAATCGAATTAAAAACTACCCATTACCTCCAGATGGAGAAATGAAAAAAAATCGTGGCTCATACGCATATAAGGTGACTGAAGATAGATCAACACAAATTATCAAATGGTCTGATAATAGTATAGTTCACATGATATCAAACTTTTTCGGCCTGAAACCTTTGCATCCGGTAACACGATTTTCTCAGAAGGAAAAGAAAAGAATTTCTGTGTTCCAGCCCCACAGCATTTACGTTTATAACAAATGTATGGGAGGTGTTGATCGCAGTGATCAAAATATTGGATTGTACAGAATTGGAATCCGAGGAAAAAAATGGTATTTTCCTCTTATAGCTCACCTTATAGATGCGGCAGAACAAAACGCTTGGCAATTGCACAGACAGCAGAACGGAAAACTAGATCACCTTGGTTTCAGGAGACATGTAGCTTTATCACTGCTACAAAAGAATACAAGGAATAGAGCAGGCAATTTAGGTCAAAGATTTACAAGACCTTCTCAATTCGAAAATAAAGAAACAAGATTCGATGGTTTCAATCACTTCGTCACTCAACAAGAAAAGCAAACACGATGTAGAGTCTGCCATAACAAGGTATCAACGAAATGCATCAAATGTGACGTTGCTCTTCATGTGAAGTGTTTTATTGCCTACCATACAAAATAATGATTTGTTTTTATGTTACGTTTAAATAAAGAGAATAATTTCGTCACAACTAATTTTTTGTATTATTGTTGTAATAAGTGTTACATTTGCCCACTGTCCTTTTAAAAGGACACCCGTTTTTTTCTAAAATACCTTTGAAAGATTTTTTTCAGAATTTTTCTAGTTTTAATTGAGTCACATTGAAGAATAATATCAAAAAAAACTACAATTTTGATAATTTATTTTTCTGGGCATATCTGGGTTAATTCTTTTTTTCGGGAAGAAAAAACCCGTAAATACCGGTAAATCAGTAATGTTTTAAATAATTTACCGAATTACCGGTAAATTGAAATTCGGTAAATTTGCAATCCCTAATCGAAATAAGATAAGGACATACAAGTTGGTTCACAAAGAAAGGCAAAAAACAATGAAGAGCACACTGCAAATCAGGTTGACAAAACGAAATTCTGAGAGAACTTGAGTCCTGAATGAACTAGAACAGAGGAAAGCTATCATCTTAGGAATTTTCGCTCGGCTCAAGATCAGAAACCAACCACAATATCATCAATCTCGACAACACGGACTCTTGCAAATCAGCCGAAAATAACACAATTTTCTTTGATCATGAATTTTTCAGAAGTGAGTTTAATATTTCGAGACCATTATTGACTGAAAACTCGAAAACGAGAGATATTCAATCCATGACAACACACCCGACTCAGATCGAAATAGACACAACTTCTAATAAAACAGCCTTGTGATATTTATTTTATATCCTACAAATTTGCCGCTTGCTTTCCAATAGCTTGTTGCAGCGCGAGGAACATGAATTAATGATAAAGAACATTTTCACATAATGTTATGGATATGTCTACTCACTTCATCTACTTTCGTCAATCTTTGAAATTATTTGTCATACACAGAATCAATGTATGTTACTTCATCAGCAACACATGTCATGTTTTTCAAGTAATTTTATCCGTAAAACAATACTTACTATGTATAACAAAGGCATACAATGAAATGATATTCACATAGATTAAAAAATTGGTTATACGAACTGCATTTTTAATGAGACATGTGTAAGATATAGACCTTTTGATCAAAGTTAGTGCTTCGTATGAATTTCTATGGAATCATTTACCTCTTGTAGATATTTCATATTGTTTATTCGTTTGGAAATAGTAAATGCATATAACTGCCTTTTACACTCAAAGTCTACTCAATGAAACTAGCTGACAGAATAACAAGTTCTTCATAAGATAATCAATTCCGTATGTTCACTGCTCTGGAAACAGAAAGGTGCCATTACAAATACATTCACATAAACGAGACGTGGGACATTTTTTTCAACCAGCGGAAAGCCTTCGATTGAAAGAATTGAGGATATTGCGTTTGATGCACAGGAAATCCATGTGTATGCTATGGCACTTTCTGTTTACTCAGTCTGAGTCAGAAGCCATGTGAGAAATATAAATAAGCTGACTCTTGCAGAGATTAAGAACTGACTGCTAACAAAATACTCGTATATAAAAAGAATATATTTTCTTCGAACATATAAATAAAAGAAAAGATCAAATGAAACAATGGAACATGAATGAGTTAGTAGTAGAGAAATCTACAAGTGGTTGCTTGAATGAAACCGTAAAAACAAATAATAACATACAGAAAAATTAGTAATAACTCTTATTTCACGTAGAATTTTAAGGACATTATGCTTTCTTTGTTTTTGAGTAACGATGTTGAATCGATCAATCTTCAATTTAAAATAAAGCTCTTTTTATTTTTAGAGGGGCACCGCGACAGGGTTGCCATTCTGTGTTCTTGAATATAAGATGAATGTGAGAGTTATACAACAATGAAATTATGTATTCTTCAGAAACTATTGGTGAAATTATGTTTTATTCGGATAATCCCATATATCAACAAGTAGGTTGTGCTTTCTTCTTATTTTGTCTTGTTGTGATTTCATAAACGAATTTTTGCGATCTCGATTCTAACCAATCAAACAGGGTGTTGTACGGTGACGTGAACATATCCAATTCCCTCTTTTACTATGTCAGTCAAATATGGTCTTGAAAAATACGAACTCCTCACTGATTCGTGAATCCTAGGCTCGATGTTATTATACAAAAAAAAAATGAGCTGAAATTCGAATTAACAACACGTGACTTCCGCGTTTTTCATATGAACTGCGCAAATTTTACTGTAAACCTTCCAGTAGTCACCCACGGTGTCAGAGACCGGACTATTGAAAAAACTACTGCATTTTCCATTGTAGTGGGGATAATGATTTTTCACCGTATCTATGTACCACTCTCGCCGCGTCTTAGTTCTAGTTAAATTGTCGTGACAGGTCTGTGTAAGGTTCGGTGGAATAGGTGTTATGTTGATTAGGAGAACTATAGTCCATTCACGAAAGGTTGAGCCGTCGGCGTCGGTTGGCCATAGAAATTTGGCATATTCCACTGTGTATATTAAAATCTTAGGTTATGCTCTTTATTTTCTTGTCAGATTGATACGCAATGTTGTCAATATTGCATAGAGTTGTCTGATAACTCGCAAGCTCGTCGGACGATGCCGGATACATTCGGCAACGTTGACTTTATTTTGCGTTATGACAGCAAATACCGCCAACTTCAGATAAATAAAGAAACGCCCACTATGCGCTCAACCTTTCGTGAACGGACTATAATATGTCCAATTCAAAATGACGAGGTGCCTGCTGTAGAGGTGAATCGAAATGGAAGATGTGTGTATTATGACTGGAGAAAAAACCGACGAACCAGATATTTCTGTTCTGTTATAAGAAATTTATGTGTCTGGAACATTCAACAGGAATATGTCGGACTGAACATCCAGAGTGGAACAGGAAAATGGAATAAATTCGATAACGAATAAAAGAGAACGTGTTGGGAAAAACGCTTGAACACGTCGATTTGTATTTCAAGATGCGCATTTTTGAAAATGAAATAAAATATTTTTTTTAATGTCAATTTTAGTACATCTGAAAACATTTAATATTTCCGAAACAGTTGAAGATAGGTATGGGACATTGTACATGAATTATGTCGAAAATTTTCTGAAGAATCCAAAAACTAATAATATACAGGGGGTTGTATTTAAAATAAGAAAGTTCGTATCGGCCCCTGTAAATTGAAACATCCTATATAATTACTTTTTTTTGAAAAATGCGCATCTGAAAATACAAATTGACGTGTCCAAGCGTTTTTCCCACTACGCTCTCATTTATTCGTAATTGAATTTATTCCATCTGGCTGTTCCACGCTGTATATTGAATATGTACACACCTAGAAGTACCTTAAAATTCATAGGCTTAGTTGACATTTCACAGAAAATGGACTGTTTTTCCTTTTTAATGAAATATGTTTGGTGATAAAACCAGTTTTTTTGTACGTAATCATTAGGTGGCATAATAAAACTCATAAAAATTCAAACATAACGTCATAAAAAAAACGGGGCCCGGTGTTCGGGACCGAATCTAATATTTTGGCGTGACTACAAGAAGGTTAAATCAGTTTCTCATATGACACTTTGTAGTGGGCTCTTCACGTATTCGTTCAACATTCAACATGAGAGTGTAACTTGCAGTTATCTGGGGAAAGAAAATAGGAGAGGACCTCCAATGAGTATTTTCTTTCCTTTTTGTAATGATACAAATAATGTATGCCATGGATTAACATTTCCTTATGGATGTATCCGATTTCATACAGAGTTTGAAGTATTTGCTATTATTCCTATCACAGTTATGGAAGAACCAATTGCTGGCCAGTGGAGTAAAAAAGTATTTACTGAAAGAAATGAATGTTACCAGAAAAGTTGACTCAACATCAAAAGCGAAACATTTTTATGAAGATTCTTGTAAATTAGGGAGGCGCATAAATGTTTAAGAATCTCTAAAAAATTCTTCGAAAAAAAGTTATATTCAAAACAAAAATTAGCGTCAAGTGAGTCAATGTCCAGTTTGAACAGAATCAGAAAAAGAAATTGATTTTCAAATTGAAAACATTAATAGAAAGCTTCGGGAAGGTGATTTACGCTACAATATAAGGCGCTGCGGCGAGGTCGCAAAAAAGGAGGAAATTAATGGTACTGACGGGATAAAAGAAGAAGCACTGGTCATCGCAAAGCACGCTTCGAAATTAGAAAAGAAGTACAGGGAATTTGATAGAAACTCTGAAGAAAAATTTGTCAAAGAAACCTGGAACAGAAGGCCTAAAAGGACACATTCCCATTTCAGCGGAAGTTATTTAGGAAATATTAACCCATTAATGCCCAAGGGGTCGTTAATGACCCACGAATTAGAACTCTTTCTATCACGCAGTGCCAGTGGTAGATGGCGCGACTATTGCACTGATATAATCAAATCAGGCCTCCTTCATCGTTTCTCCAGTTCTGCGCTATCCAGGGAAGCATATACGTACCTTTAGGTGCTTGTGAACACGGACGTGAATAGGGAAAGTGATCATGTCTACAAATTATTATTGGTAAGTTGCTTTCATGTTATTAGTTCTTTGTTTCATTTTTAGTTATATCTATGTCAGATGTTCTTGTTTATATATATTTCAATTCAATTTGTCCTGAGTACGATATACGTGGATGTCAAGCCATTTTTGTTCTATGGGTCGTTAACGACCCCTTGGGCATCTATAGGACTATTTATATTTTTTTCGTTTTTTCAGGAAAAAACCACTTTCAGTGGCTGAACTTCTAGAGGAAGCGGAGAATTTGGATATGTATGATTCGCTAACTCTTCCTAATGGAATATATATAACGCCTCCTGAAAATAGTGGTGAAAATACAGATTTTGATTCAGGAGACGAGGAAGATACAAATCCAAATAGATTGAGTAGCCGACAGCTCAGAGCAGAAGGAGAATTTATGTATTGTAGAGAAAATAGGGGTATCTTACTGAGTTCACAGGACGAAATAGAAGATGGTGAAATTTCGGGTGGCGTAGACAAAAGAGAATCCGATTGTTACCAACAAAGTCATGAAGAACCCCAACCTCCTAAAAAAAGGGCCAAAACGGAAATGAAATTTGAATGGAGAAAGGGTGATCTAACCAGGTCTACTCCCTCTTGGAATGGTACTATGGTACCACCATTGGCCCTATCGAAACATAGCCATCCTATCGAGTTTTTTGATCTGTTCATGAGTCCATCACTCGTTGAAGAGTTAGTAAAATATACAGTAAATTACGCTTCCCAAAAAAATATCAGTGGGTTTGAACTCTCGAGCAGAGAGCTATATGTATTCATTGGAATTCTTCTGGTCAGCGGATACGTTCCTTCACCTCGTAGAAGAATGTTTTGGGAAGAAGCTGAGGATGTGCATAATTCTCTGGTATCGCAGTCGATGAGGCGTAATCGATTTGAAGAGATATGCAGATTTTTTCATGCGTGCGATAACAGCACTCTTCCTCAAGGCGACAAAATGGCTAAGCTACGTCCAATAATTGATTCATTGAATAAAACTTCTCTAAAATATGCGCCCATTCAGCAAAATATTTCAATAGATGAATCAATGATTCCCTATTACGGGAAATATGGCTGTAAGCAATTTATTCGCAGTAAGCCAATACGATTTGGATATAAAGCTTGGGTTATGAGTACCAAGCCAGGCTATTGCTTACAGTTCGAGATCTACCAAGGGCGAAAAAAGCAAAATATGGTCAAAGAGAGTCAAGGACTTGGCGAAGCGGTTGTGCTAAGCTTTGCTAATATTTTACTCAAAGAATATCCTGGTTTACGTTTCTCATTATATTTTGATAACTTTTTCACCTCTGCGAAATTGATACATCAACTAACTCAGATGAATTTCGGAGCAACTGGAACAGTCAGAGAAAACAGAACCATGAAATGTGAATTAGTGGATTCAAAAATAATGAAAACAAAAAAGAGGGGAGAAATTGATAGTGCAGTGGATAACGAGAAGGTATTATAGGCATAAAATGGAAAGACAATAGTGTCGTAACCGTATTGTCAAATGAATATGGTGTTGAGCCTAGGCAAAAATGTAAAAGGTTCTCAGTACGAGACATGATGAATATAGATGTGACCCAACCGCATGCAATAAAAATGTACAACACATATATGGGAGGTGTAGATCAACTGGATAACAACATATCGAATTATAGAATTTCTATGAGAGGAAAGAAGTGGTATAAGCCAATATTGCATTGGATGATTGACTTATGCGTCGCCAACTCTAGTCAGTTAGCACGCTCATACGGATATGAAGGGGACAATCTCCATTTTAGGCGAGAAATCTCCCAATATCTTCTAAAGAAATATGGAAGCAATCCGAAAATTCCTGGACCAAGGAGGGCCACTATTGTTTGTACTACTTCGGAGGGACCGCACTTGATAATCTGCCAACAGGCAAGAAGAAGGTGCTCACTTTGTAAAAATAAAACTACTAAGGCATGTAATAGTTGTAATATTCCACTACATGATAAATGTTTTGACGAATTTCATAAAATAAAATGAATTTTCTTTTTTGTTTTCACTTTTAATTCCATGAATAAACAAGAATTATATACATTTCTTCTAGTGCGGTAAGTGCCCAAGGGGTCGTTAACGACCCATGCCCTAAATCAAAAATGACAATTCGAAGATTTTTTTAAACATTTTTCTGTGTCATATTTAATCACTTTTCGACAAAAAACAGTAACCTTTATCATATCAAAACGAGTTCATAGTTCTGGGCATTAATGGGTTAAAAAAGTCTCATTTCCGTCGCAAACGAAGGGGAAACAATAACTATAATTGATGAAGAAATTCGTCCTCCATCCGAATTGTTCAAGGAACCTAATAAGGAAATTGGAGAAAATTGTATGGAGGAAATGAAAAAAATTGAGGTGTCTTCTGAGCAGAGGAAATGAATTTTTCAAGCATCTACTGCACAGAGAGATTCACTTGGAGAGAAGAGAGAAAAAAAAGGATAACTGCTTCTTTTTCCTCGAAAATTTGCAAATGCAGAGAAACCACTAGAGTTAAGATTGCAAAAGAGATCATTGATCCCCCCATTCTAAATACCGTCGCTATTAATCATGGTATTAACAATGAAAAATTTGCACGCTCAAAATATTCAGAGCTTTCCAATGTCAATTGTCAATCGAGCGGATTGATAATAATAATCGATCAAACCCATCCATCCCTTTTTGGCTTGTTCCCCGGATGGACTTGTTAATGAAATCGGCTTAATTGAGGTAAAATGCCCTTACTCCATCAAAGATTCTGATCCCAATCATATAACTTTAGACTTTTTGAATGAAAAAAATGAATTAAAGAAAGATACGCATTACTATCATCAAATTCAGGGTTTATTGCTGATGGTGACCTAATAATTTACACATTCAAAGGATTGAGAGTGATAAGGGTCGGCAGGGATGAAAATTTTTGGTTGAACTATATGCTCCCTGAATTGAAATCATTTTAGTATTTCTATGTTTTACCTACTAGACTACAAAAGTTCAATTTGTCTGTTGAGGAAAGGAAATGGCGAACTGTCAAACGGTTTAGTGAATGATATTGATTTCTACCAAAATATTTCCGATCGCTGGGACATCGACAAAAAAATGAGACAAGAAATTATATAGTTGCCGCGTATAATCATGTTACTTGTCCTGTCCCTGAGATAGATATATTTGATTTCCTTAGCTCAAATAACGGTAAATATCTAACGAGTTTTGTTATCGACAACGCTCTATGTATTTTTGATGAGGACGGAGAATATCAAAAGATTTCTGTACAGATGGCAAGCTCGATTTTTGAGTCTTCAGAAGGAAATGTCGACATCACTATATAAAAAACGAAAGTTGTTTTTCCAGTCAACGAAAGCAATATTCATTTTTTATCAATAATACTGGATTTCGAAATGAAATCGTTTACCTTTTGTGATCCCTCGACCAAATCCTGCCTTTTCGGGCGATAAGAAAAAAATGAATTATTTTTCAAAATTCAAGGATTTTTTGAAACATAACGAATATGATGAGTCATTTATTGCAGAGTGGAAAATCAATGATACTGCTTTTCTGTATCAGCAAGATACTTTCAATTGTGGAATGTTCGATAGGTATATATTATTTCCAGCAGCTTATGTTCGGAAGACCTCTGAACGAGAAAAAAGATATAAATCAGTTCCGAAGCCAAATAAAAAAATATTGCTGGAGAAATCATTACTGCTGACCAATAAATGTCTATATTGTTCAAAACTAAGTGACAAAAACTTCTATACCTGTCTCTCTTGCCGGCGAAAATTACATATCACGTGTTTGACTAATAAACCTGAACCATACGAAGTATTCAAAAACAGTATATATTATGTGATTGGTATCGCATCTATGGAAATGCTATTTTTTGCGTTATATTTTTAACATGATACAATGTTGTGATCAACTAAATTATAGTAAATTGTATATATTTATTTATAACTATTTAGATGATGACATTTATTTCATTTTCTTATGGATGTTTGTATAGATTAAATCTGAACTTATATTTCCCCATGATAATATATATAATTATGTGATTCTACGTTGAATCCATTTTAAGTCAATTATTGAGTCGTTCAACTGCATCCGCATTGTCTTGTTTTTGCTGATTTTGCACAGCCGAGGCCTACGTGCCGGCGCTTAGCTTAGAGAGAAACAGAGAGGTTTTTGATCTTGTTGAGCACAGTTCCTAAATAAATTGTCTGTTTTAAAAAAGTGTATTTCTCCACAAAACTGGCGACGAGGATGGGATTCTCAAACTGATATAGAAGCAGGTGAATTTCAATTCTTCATTGAGAGATCCAACACACCGTGGAAGAGATTGGACATTCCTCACAGAGTCAAGAAAAGGGACAACCGAAGTACCGACCCGAGATTTTCCAATCCACCAAGAAGTACCAACAAGCAGCTCAAGTAGAATTAGCAACTCTGCTCCTGCCTGGAACAGACAAATTCAAGGTATTTGTGACAAGTAATCCTTCTCTCCGTTTTCCTTAGTTTCCGACAAAACTGATTCACATTTATTTTAATTTTAAGAAGTTTGAATCGATTTTCAAAATTGATCCCCCAAACGATTTAGAACATTTAATTAATTCTGTAGCAAGATTAGAAATTCAGAGTGCAAAATGCCGGATTTAACTCTAGCAAAAGAATTTGGTGCATTATTGCCGAAGTTTAATGGTGATAAGACTAAATTGAATTCATTTTTAAATGCATGTGACTCATACGTAACTCAATTTTTAAGCGAAGAAGCTATAATAAAAACCTATTGTCTGAATGTAATTAAAAGCAAATTAATTGGTAACGCAGAAGCAGAATTCCAGACTTCAGATGTTACGAATAATTGGTTGACCATTAAGACATTTTTAATTGATAAGTTCGGAGATCACGCAAATTTAGACGTCTTAAAAAATCAATTACAATTTTTGAGAAAACGACCACAAGATGATATCCTTTCTTTTATTGAACAAATCAAACATTTGAAAATACGTTTGAATTACAGAATCGATGCTGATAATATGAATGCACAAACGAAATTGCTTCATAAAGAGTTGGTAAACGATTTAGCGAAAAATGTACTAATCAGTAATTGCCCCATGGAATTACAAACATCATTGTTAACCACCGAAAATCTTAATTTTGACAGAGCTACTCAAATTGTAGACAATTATGTGTCACAAAAATCTCAGTTAGACATGATGAGAAGCTGGAAAATACCTTCCTCAAATTCAAACATTCCTACATCTTTTAATCAAACACCGTTCAGACCTATTTACAACAAGCCAACTAAAACTCAATCACCTCCTACACCACACTCCGCTTATCATAATTCAACAAATGTATTTACACCTAACCCGAGTTATACTCCGCAACATAAACCAATTCCCATGTCAGTTTCGACTCACAACCATCAAGCTTAAAAACGACCAGCTACAAGTAGCATAAGCCGACCAAACAAGTTTTTTACCACTAGACCCCCAAATTTCTTTTCGAATGATTATCGACAACCTAATTTCGTATCTGAAGAATTAACTAATGTGGATAATATTCCCTCGGAAGATTTTCACAAGGATGAGGAAGAAATTTATCGGGAATACGATCAAAATTTGGATTACGAAAATCCCACTTCCGATTTTATCATGAAAGAGGAAGAAGAAAATTTTTTTCGAAAGCAGCCTGCAAACACCATTGACTTGAATAATTTGAAAGATAAAATTTCAAAAAGCTGCCTTCCTTATATCGAGCTAGAATACCCAAAATGCAAATTGTTAATCGACAGTGGTTGTACCATTTGCTTGATTGATCCGAAAATAGCTTATGATACTATACCCCATCAGATTTACACAGAATCTACAGATCTTATAACAGCACATTGTCATGATATAAGTCAAGAAAAAGTTTCATTTCCTTTGGTTTCATTTGGCTTGAATAAACATCATCCATTTGTACTGTATAAATTCCACACTCAATACGAAGGTATAGTAGGATTCGAATTTCTTCAAAAGAACAATTTCACCATAGACCTCAATAAAAAACTTCTGATCGGAGAAAATTGTCAAATTCCAATTCATTTTCAGACAGTAATCCCTAGAAGACTGAGTTATCCAATAAGAATAGATCATCTACCAAAAACCATTCAGAATCAATTAATCAAAATTTTCAATGTAACAGAAAAAGCATTTCACCTACCAGGTCAATCTTTGAGTTTTTCATCCAGGATAAAACATAATATTCGCACACGAGACGAAATTCCCGTGCACGCCAAAATTTATCGATATCCCGAGAAACATAAAGCAGAAATTTCACGGCAAGTCAACGAATTATTGAATAAAGGTATCATACGACACAGCATTTCCCCGTGGTCCTTCACAGTTGTGATGGTGAAGAAAAAACTAGAAAAATGGAGAATGGCAGTCGACTATCGATCGTTGAACGAAAGAAACAGTCGATGACAAATATCCGTTACCACAGATTGATGCTATATTAGATAAACTCAAAAATGCCAACTATTTTTCGATTCTCGACCTAGCCTCTGGATTTCACCAAATAGAATTGGATGAATCTAGTATCGAAAAAACTGCGTTCACTGTCGAGGACGGTCATTACGAGTTTTTGAGAATGCCGTTCGGTCTTAAAAACGCCCCGGCTTCTTTTCAACGATTGATGAATCACGTTCTTCGCAAATACATAGGTAAATGTTGTTACGTTCACATTGACGATATTTTTATTTTTTCAGAAACCGTGGAATCTCACTTGGCAGATGTTCATTCTATTTTAGAAACCTTACAACAACAAAACTTGAAAATTCAACTACATAAATCTGAATTCTTTAAAAAAGAAATCGAATTTTTAGGTCATGTCATTTCTTCAAATGGAATTAAACCTAATCCGAACAGAATCGAAAGTATAAAGAAATTTCCGATCCCTAAGAATTCCAAAGAAATTAAATCATACCTAGGCATGTTGGGCTATTACCGTAAGTTTATTCCAGATTTCGCCAAAGTCACAAAACCAATGACAAAATATTTGAAAAAAAATTGTAAAGTCGATGTTTCTGATCATGAGTATAAAGAAGCCTTTTCGATTTCAAAAAATCTGTTAATCAATCATCCAATATTAAAATATGCGGATTTCGATAAACCATTTAACTTGACAACGGATGCTTCGAATTACGCCTTAGGTGCTATATTGAGTCAAGGTCAGGTACCAACGTCGGATTTGCCCATTGCTTTCGCAAGTCGGACGTTAAACGAAGCCGAAATACGATACTCCACTATCGAGAAAGAACTGTTGGCCATCGTGTGGGCTACCGCGCATTTCCGGCCTTATCTCTACGGAAATAAATTCTTTATTTACACCTATCATAAACCGCTCATCTGGTTGAATTCGTTGAAAGAGCCGAATTCCAGGTTGATGAGGTGGAAATTGAAACTGGAAGAGTTCAACTACGAAATAAAATACAAGAAGGGTAGTTGTAATAATGCTGATGCTTTATCTCGTATAGATTTGAACGCTATAGATGACGATAACGCATCACTCGATTATAATTTAAACGAAAAAGAAAATAATACTTCATATTCTGAAGATTCAGATGTCGATCCTGAAACTAATGATTCACATACTGTTCATAGCAATCAAGAAAATCCGATTTTGGAAATTCCATTTACGGAAAGCGCTCTAAATAACTATGTCTATCACAAAAATAGAATCAAACAAAGAAAGTAATATTTTTTTTTCATTTCCTTGATAGCCGATCATATAATATTTGCTATTTCTTTATAATATCAGTTTGATACCCGAACTTATTCAAAAACAAAAGGATTTATTAGTCATGAGAAAAAGTGACAGACCCTACGTAAGTCCCTAATATTGTAAAAAGTACTGTTCCTTACAATGGAATTAAATTCAATAATATTATTTCTCAAAGTATTTGTTTGAAAAGAGGACTCTTGAATGTTGGTGGCAAAATTTCAAAATATCTTCTTGGAACTTCAGATTCAGACGATGAGGGTATTTATAATAGTTATTTCAATTCTATCAAAAATAACGAAAATATCATTTTGGCGAATCAAAAAAAAATCCTAAAAGTAGAGCAGCTCAATTTTCTTGTGAGTAAAACAATGCAATTAGAAGAATCTAATAATATCATCGTAGATTTGAATCTGATTATTTTGCATTCTCATGAACTGCCTATTCTTTTGAATGAGATAGAAAATGCAATAAGTTTTGCAAGATTGCGTTTATTGCACGTAGACATAATACCCCTTCAAAATTTCAATAAAATAGTAGAAAAACAGAATTTGCTTCCTTTAAAACATCTTACTGATTATTATTCTATTTGTGTGAGTAAAGTAATTGCTAAAGACACATAATTATTATTAGTTATAACTATTCCGATTTTTCAAAATTTAAGTTATAAAGTATTCCATCTCCATAATTTTCCTTATCAAAATACTACCATTCCAAACCTTCCCACTTACTTGATCACAAAAGAGGACAAAGTTTTATGGAATTTTTTCAGAATCTTGCATTGAAGATATTTTACAGACATTAACAGAAAGTTGCTCCAGAACACATCACGACACCAAACCAGACCGTATCCCTATAGAGGATGGTTCAATTTTATCGATCCAAAATCCAATGGTTTTTGAAGAATGCGACAATGGTCGTGTATGACACTCAATCCCTTCATCCAGCTGGCTACGATCAAACTGCATTGTTTCCAATGGTTTCAAGAAAATCTACCCGCTACAAACATACGAAGAATTCTCCTCAATACGACTCATACCTTTGGAAGAAGAATGGAAGACGATAAGAAACATCAGTTTTCTACACCCCGTGGAGTTCCCCACCTTGGAAGAACTCAATTCATGGACCAACCAAAATACTTATTTCAGTGCTTTTAATTTTTTCATTCTTTTTATTTGTGTTATCACAATAATCATTTTCTTATGCTGTAAAAAGAAATACCATTTTTGCACTCCTGTTTGTTTATGTGATTCTACGTTGAATCCATTTTAAGTCAATTATTGAGTCGTTCAACTGCATCCGCATTGTCTTGTTTTTGCTGATTTTGCACAGCCGAGGCCTACGTGCCGGCGCTTAGCTTAGAGAGAAACAGAGACGTTTTTGATCTTGTTGAGCACAGTTCCTAAATAAATTGTCTGTTTTAAAAAAGTGTATTTCTCCACAAAACACAAAACTATATATAACATTTCGCTTGCCGCCACTCTACATATAATTACGTAGTCGTACCCCATATTGATACAATGTAACTTATCTTATTTACCCATTTGCTATTGTATATTATTATGTTATTTTTTGCTGACTAAGCAATGAACACCTGTAGTGCTGACTCATTTCCTGCAGATAAGAAATACCTATAAATACAGCTTCTTCTAGGATCACCTTCAGAAATAGTTAGTCATAGCTCTAGAATAGTGCTCATAAGATAGTTGTTGCATAGTAGTTGTATTCTTGTAAAATATAGTGCCTTTTCCGCATCAAAAATCATAATTGTCGACGAGGTCTGGGATTGTGCCAGCTCTGAATTCTGCGTGTGTTCCTGAAAGAAGAAATCCAACCAGGTCCATCCAGAGAGTCAACAAGCTGTCAGTTTCAACTGTTAAGCACATCTGAACAAAACAAGGTGGGAAAGACTAGCGCCCTTCGACGACTTCCACAATATACTTCGGTGAGCATTTTGAGCTATTTTCTCCCAGTTTTTCCCTACACTGGTAAAAAAAGTAGTACTTGTATAAGTTTTCTCTAGGTTTCTTCATAAAAACCGATTTTTAATGTTTTCCCTAGGTTTTTCTTCCTAAAACCGATTTAAAAAGTTTTTCCTAGGTTTTTCTTTCATTTTTGTTAAAAAACCGACTACTGAGTTTTATCTAGGTTTCTTGTTATAAAAAACCGAATTATTTAATTAATTAATCACAATTACTTAAATTAAGCATTTTCGTAGTAAAAGAGGCAAAAAGCCCAATCAGTCAATAATGGCAGTAAACGAACGTGAAGATTTATTTATTGCGGAAAAATTTGGAGTTCTTTTACCTAAATTTTCAGATACTGAAAATGAAATTCATTCATTTATACAAAGCGCCAAACAATATCTGTTGATGTTTAATAATGATAATCGTTTAGTTAAACAATATTGTTACGCCGTAGTAAAATCCAAATTAGTTGATAGAGCCCTAGCTGAGGTTTCAACATCAGATATTCCAAATGATTGGCAAATTTTAAAAACTTTCTTATTGTATAAATTTGGTGATCAGATCAATTTAGATGTCCTCATACATAATCTGCAATTCTTAACTGAAAAACCCAATGAAGATTTATTATTATTCATCGATAAAATCATTTGAATGAAAATTCGTATAAATTATAGAATTGATTCAGATGTAATGCCTGACCCGGAAAAACAACTCTACAAATCGAATATTTTAAAAATTTGTAAAACGGTCCTCATTTCAAATTCTCCCGTGGAACTGCGTACATATTTAATAACAAATAATGCCCTTACATTCGATGAAACTGTCAACGCAGTGAAAGACTACTTGTGCAATATGGCACAATATGAATTGTTAGACAAAAGCCGTCGGAATAAAAATAGTAACAATTTGCCGATAATGCATAAAAATTATCAACAACCTAATAGAAACTATTCTTATAATCATCCTACGCACAGAATAAACAATTATCAACCTAGGCAGCATTTTCCTTCGCAGCCGATTCAGTTTACTCAACGGCAAGTAAAAACGCATTATCCGACCTATCATGAAACGTTTGAGAGAAATAATACTTCGAGGAATCAAAATAATAATGTCAATGTTTTCAAACCCAATCCTAATCAACGGATTACTACCCCACCAGAAAGAATGTCAATTCAAACTAGAAACTATCCCCAAAGCGGAATAATTACTCGACGCAGTATAATCCGAATCCCCAAAGAAGATTTCATGAAAACAATTATAATCAAAACCTCAATTTTACCTTCGAGGAACTAACCCATGTTGAACAAAAACAAAGTGAAAATCTCTATAATCAACCTATTGCTTCTACTTCAAATCAGTTTAATACTTCCAAACAAGCTAATCAGAATTTTCGAGAAAAAGCCTCGAACGACAGATTGACATAAATTCAAGTATAGATAATACAAATCAATTACCTTTTATAGAATTTCAAAATCCTAAATGTAAACTTCTAATAGATAGTGGATGTTCTGTCTGTTTAATCGATCCAAAATTCGCGTATAACAATTTTCCAGAAAATATTTATAATGAATTAACCACTTTAACTGCTTGTATGAAACAGGAAACTTCGAACAAAAGAGTTTCATTACCCTTATTTTCTGAATTTAATATCGATGATTCCCACCCTTTTATTTTATACAAATTTCAAAAGAATTATGATGGCCTTATAGGTGCCGACTTCTTGAACAAATATTCCTTATCTTTAGATTTTAAAAACCAAGTCTTATTTAATGATTATTGTACAATTCCTTTCAATTATCAAAAAGTTTGTCAAAAGCCGACAAATATTTCTGATTTGAGTCATTTAGAATCCAAAATTAGTAATCAATTGATGAAAATATTATTAACAAATGAAGAAGCTTTACAATTACCAGGTCAACCCTTAAATTTCTCAAATAAAATTAAACATAAAATACGTACTATTGATGAAACACCCGTACACTGTAAAATTTATCTTTACCCTGAAATTCATCGCGAAGAAGTTAAAAATCAAATTAATAATTTATTAGAAAAGAAAATAATTAGACCCAGTATATCTCCTTGGTCATTTCCAGTCGTAATTGCACCTGAAAAACAGGATTTATCAGGAAAAACTAAATGGCGTATGGCTATAGATTATCGGAAGTTAAATGAAAAAACAATTGATGATAAATATCCACTTCCTCAAATCGATGCTATTCTTGACAAATTAGAAAACAAGAAATATTTTACAACCCTTGATCTTGCATCCGGTTTTCATCAAATTGAACTCGATGAAGAATCGATTGAAAAAACTGCTTTCACAGTAGACAACGGTCATTATGAATTTCTACGTATGCCTTTCGGACTTAAGAACGCTCCAGCAAATTTTCAAAGATTACTGAATAACGTTTTGAAAAAATATATCGGAAATATTTGTTATATTTACATGGATGACATAATCATATTTTCAGATACGCTAGAACAACATTTAGCCGACATTCATAATATTCTAGAATTACTTGCATCAGAAAATTTAAAAATTCAACTAGACAAATGTCACTTCTTTAAAACCGAAATAGAATTTCTTGGTCATATTATAACTCGAGATGGAATTAAACCAAACACGAATAAACTTAGAGCTGTTAAAAGCTTTCCAATTCCTAAAACCCGAAAAGAAATAAAATCATTTCTTGGTTTAATAGGTTATTATCGGAAATTTATCTCCAATTTTGCTAAAATTTCTAAACCTTTAACGACTTGCTTGAAAAAAGATGCAAAAATAAACGTTAATGATCCTAAATATATCGAAGCATTCGAAATCTGTAAAAGAAATTTAATTAATCATCCTGTATTAATATATCCAAATTTCAATGAACCATTCATACTTAGTACTGACGCATCAGGATTTGCGGTAGGTTCTGTACTATCACAAGGTGAACCACCTAATAACCTTCCCATTGCTTTCGCTAGTAGAACGCTGAATGAAGCGGAAACGCGATATAGTACTATTGAAAAAGAATTACTAGCCATTGTTTAGTCTTGTAAACATTTTAGGCCTTATCTTTATGGTAGAAAATTTACCATTTCTACTGATCATAAACCCTTAGTATGGTTATTCTCATTGAAAGAACCAAATTCTCGATTAATGAGATGGCGAATTAAACTAGAAGAATTCGATTTCGAAATTAAATATAGAAAAGGCTCCATGAATAACGCCGACGCTCTCAGTAGAATACAAATTGATCCAACTGAAGATTTAACGTATGAAACATTTTTGAAATTATATGAGAATGATGATGTTCCTAATACCCCAAATATTAAAGAAAGACAAGGTAACTTATTTAAAGCCCCTAAAAATTATACGTTAGCCCACTGTGTTTCTCGAGATTTAGAAATGAATCGTGGTATAGCCCTAGATTTCAAAAATAAATTTGGTCAAGTCAATGAACTTCGATTACAAAGTACAGCTATCGGTGGAGTAGCATCCCTTAAAACGGAAAATAAAAACATTATTTCATTACTAAAGAAGCGTATCATGATAAACCAGAATATAAATCAGTAATTCAAGCATTATTGAATTTAAGAAAATCGTGTGAATATCACGGAAATAAATATTTAGCCCTTCCAAGAATTGCTTGCGGATTAGACCAATTAAACTGGTCAATAATTTTTAATATGATTAAATACGTTTTTGCTGAATCAAACATAAAAATACTCATTTATTCCTTACCCAGTACCAATAATTTTAATACGATGACAAATATTGACATGTACGGTATTGCTGATGATAAAATTTCTTTGATAAATCATATTACTGATGACGAATTAGATGAATGTGTTAATTTACTAGTCGATCCAAATAGTGAACTACCTATTCTGGGTAATGAAAATTTAGACGAATTAGAAACGGGTAATGTAATAATACATAGTGATGTCACTGTACACAGTGCAATTGAAAATCCAATATTAGAAATACCTTATAAAGAACGAAGTGTCAATTTAGCAGCTCTTCAAATAACATTTAAAACAGCCTCAAATTTTAACGTAACCAAAACTAAACCTTTTGGAGACAAACTTCGATTTCGTGTTCTAATTAATTCGATAGACAACGATTTATTCCAATTTATTGAAGAATATATTCAACCCAAGAGATCATATACCTTATATTTTGTTTCTCCAGAATTAGAAAAACCTTTGGTTGAAATATTACAAGAAAAATTTGATTATAAAACTTTCGATCTTAAAATATCGAAAACATTTTTAGAAGATGTAGAAGATAAAGAAAAACAGACATTGAGAATTCAACAGTACCATGAAACCAAAACAATACATCGCGGATTGAAAGAAAATTCAATAAGTTTAAAGCGAAAATTTTATTGGCCAAATATGAATAAAGACGTACAAAACTATATTAACTCGTGCGAAATATGTCGAAAAAGTAAATATGAGGAAACCCCTATACAACTTCAATTCAAACCTAACCCTTTAGGATCGAAACCATTTAGGCCCGTTTGCACCAATCACACTTAGTTCTACATAAGTGCGCCTTAAAATGAACCCTCAACTTAAATTACGTTGCACCAACTGTTAAGTGACATTTAAATGGCTAAAACGAACCTTAAATTTAAGCGCTCCTGTAATGACCACTTAACTCATTGAGGGCAAGATTCTAACCTAAAATAATTTGTTGACGGAACTGTTGTCGTTTGCTAATATCTTCGACGAATTATTTTGGTAATGGATTTAATACAATTCGAATTCGACGCGTTACATGACGACCTGGAAATAGTTGAAATTGTGGAACGAGGATTACCTAGGCGTGTATATGAAAGACATTCATATTTCAATGAATTGGATGAGCTATCTTTCTTCCAAAGGTTTCGATTAACAAAACAGAGTGTCTTGCATTTACTGCAATTGATAAAAAAAACCGACTAGAATTTCCGTTGGATCGGTAAGTATCTATGTCAACGAGAGTAAAGTATTATCCAAGAAAAAAACTGAATATTTTTTTAGAAATGCTAGTGTATCACCAATAAACCAATTACTGATAACGCTTCGTTTTTTTGCAACTGGAGAACACTTACTGTCGATTGCAGATTTTGGTGGTATGCATGTTTCAACAGTCTCTCGTATTATTAAACGAGTGTCTGAAGCAATTGCGAGTCTGCTTCCCCAGTTTATAAGATTTCCGCTAACAAATGAGGAGATTCAAAGAAGTGAAGCTGACTTCTACGAAAAAGCATCATTCCCTAATGTAATTGGAGCAAGTGATTGTACCCATGTTAGAATACAATCGCCAGGTATATTTTTAACAAATTTTAACTTTATGATCCTAATAATATATAAACTTTCCAGGAGGAGTTGATGCAGAAGTGTTTCGCAATAGAAAAGGGTACTTTTCTGTTAATGTCCAAGCAATCTGTAATGCTAGAATGGAAATTATAGATTTGGTAGCTAAAGGGTTTTTCAATTGGCGCGGGTAGATTTTGGCGGCCCGTGGCGGCCATTTTGTTTTGGTGACAATTGTCAAATCTTTTGCTTATTATTCAGTTGCTTATGCCAAATCACCATGGCAGGTTACACGATTGAACAGCGCGTACAAATGATAAAACTTTACTATCAAAACGAGTGTTCGTTAGTGCAAACGTTGCGTGCATTGCGCCCATTTTACGGTAGACGTGGTGGCCCTTCACAGTCGACTCTTCAGAGTTTGGTGGCAAAATTTGAAACAACCGGTTCGTTAATCGATCAACCCACACCTGTACGTTCAAGAAACGCAAGATCAGCCGAGAACATCGCGGCGGTCCGTCAAAGTGTACAGCAGAACCCGAGGCAGTCGATTCCTCGCCGTGCACAAGAACTCGGCCTTTCGCAAACTTCAACTTGGCGAATTTTGCGACGGGACTTAGGGTTACATCCGTATAAGATTCAACTGACCCAGGGACTCAAAGTTCATGACCATAGACAACGTCGTTTGTTCGCTGCCTGGGCATCGAATCGTTTGGAAGAGGATCCCAATTTCGGGCGAAAAATCATCTTTAGCGACGAGGCGCATTTTTGGATGAATGGCTTTGTTAACGAAAAAAATTGCCGTATATTGGACGACACAAACCCGCACGAGGTTCACCAGGTGGTAATGCATCCTCAAAAAGTTACGGTTTGGTGTGGATTTTGGGCCATCGCTCAAATTCAGGCGGATATATGCGGAAGAGTCATTGAAAATTGGACCACTCGGATCCGTGCCACTATGAGAAGCCGAGGCGGGCATTTGAATGATGTCATCTTCCATACTTAATGGCATATATGGGCATTTTAAATAAATTAAAAAAATTGTTGATACCTCATACGCAGCTTGTTTAATTTCGTTTCAAAATCTACCCGCCTTTATTGAAAAACCCTTTAGATGGCCAGGTTCCTCTCACGATGCAACAATTTTCAACAGTTGTACTAAAAGGCAGATTTTGTCAATGGCTTACACCCAAATTGTATTTTATTAGGTATAACAAGCTCATACAGTGATTATAATTATTTATCATAATTATAGTTCACTGCTTTCAAATATGAAATATCTGTACATCAGTTGTTTTGTTACAGGGGACAGTGCGTATAATATCCGTCCTTTTATGATGACTCCACTATTGAATCCAATAACAGATGCTGAACAACTATATAATGAATCTCAAATAAGAACAAGGGGTGTTATTGAAAAAGTTTTCGGTATCTGGAAAAGGAGGTTCCCTGTGCTGGCATATGGCTGCAGATTGAAATTAGAAACCACATTAACTGTGATTGTCGATACAGCAGTATTACATAATATTGCCCAGCAAATGGGGGAAGGAGAACCATCAGTAGTAGAAGATTATGAACGATTAAATCGTCTTATCGTTGAAGGATATGTACCAAATATTCCAGTTGGGCAAAATAACATTAATAGAGGGGCAGCTATATAGACTGAGAGCTGGCTACGGAGGGGTAAGGGTCACTAGGTGCAAGGGTAATTTTATCGTTCACAGGTTCGATTGTTACCGACATAGCGTAAGGCGGGCAGCCAGAAGGCACACTGGAAGAATAACGGAAGGGTAGGGGGTTAAACATGCAATTTTTTTACGAAAAAAAAGTCATAAGGTGCAAAGATGGCAATTTGTAGAATAAGAGAAGGTGGTATGACTAAGCAGGAAAAAACATTGCCAGAAGGCTGAGTGGAAAAATAACGCGAAGGGAGGGGGTTAAACATGCATATTTTTTCGAAAAAAAAGTCATAAGGTGCAAAGATGGCAATTTGTAGGATAATAAGAGGTAGTATGAGTAAGTAGAAAAAAACATTGCCAGAAGGCTAAGTGGAAGAGTAACGCGAAGGGAGGGAGTTGAACATGCAATTTGTACGAAAAAAATCATGAGGTGCAAAGATGGCAATTTGTAGAATAATGGGGGGTAGTATGGGTAAGTCGGAAAAAACATTGCCAGAAGACCAAGTGGAAGAATAACGCGAGGGGAGGGGGTTAAACATGCAATTTTTTTACGAAAAAAAAGTCATAAGGTGCAAAGATGGCAATTTGTAGCATAAGAGAAGGTAGTATGAGTAAGCAGGAAAAAACATTGCCAGAAGGCTGAGTGGAAGAATAACGCGAAGGCAGGGGGTTAAACAAGCAACTTTTTAACGAAAAAAAGGCATAAGATGCAAAGCTGACAATTTGTAGAATGATCGAAGGTAGTATGAGTAAGTTGGAAAAAAAATTCAAAAAGGCCAAATGGAAGTATAACGAGAGGCATTTATCCAAAGGACCAAAGGTGACATGAAATATCTCAAAATATGTAAACGAAGTGCCAGATTCTTTCAATAAAATGAAAGATCGAGAAGGCTACCGATGCTCTTTGTATCGCTGATATCTTGTCATGCTTCCACTTAGCCTTCTGACAATTTTCTTCCTTCTCCTACTTATACTATCTCCGTTTATTACACAAATCGTCCATTTTGCACTTTATGACAATTTTTTTCAAAAGAAAGATGCTGGCTTAACTTCTTTCTACTTACTTATACTAGCTCCGATTAGAATAATCGGAGATAATTTTGTAGATTGAAAATGCCATCTTTCCAACTTATGACTTTTTTTCGAAAAAATAAATGCATGTTCAACCCCCTTCCTTCACGTTATTCTTCCACTTAGCCTTCTGACAATGTTTTTCCCACTTACTCATACTACCCCCTTTTATTTTACGAATAGCCAGCTTTGCACCACACGCCTTTTTTCGTTAAAAAGTTGCTTGTTTAACCCCCTCCCTTCGCGTTATTTTTCAACTTAGCCTCCTGGCAATTTTTTTTCCTGCTTTCTCATACTACCCCCTATTATTCTACAAATTGCCATCTTTGCACCTTATGATTTTTTTTTTCGAAAAAAATATGCATGTTTAAACCCCTCCCTTCGCGTTATTCTTCCACTCAGCCTTCTGGCAATGTTTTTTCCTGCTTACTCATACTACCTTCGATCATTCTACAAATTGCCATCTTTGCACCTTATGACTTTTTTTTCGAAAAAAATATGCATGTTTAACCCCCTCCCTTCGCGTTATTCTTCCACTCAGCCTTCTGGCAATGTTTTTTCCTGCTTACTCATACCACCTTCTCTTATTCTACAAATTGCCATCTTTGCATTTTATGACTTTTTTTTCGTAAAAAAATTGCATGTTTAACCCCCTCCCCTCGCGTTATTCTTCCACTTGGTCTTCTGGCAATGTTTTTTTCTGCTTACTCATACCACCTTCTCTTATTCTACTAATTGCCATCTTTGCACCTCATGATTTTTTTTCGTACAAATTGCATGTTCAACCCCCTCCCTTCGCGTTACTCTTCCACTTAGCCTTCTGGCAATGTTTTTTCTACTTACTCATACTACCTCCTATCATCCTACAAATTGCCATCTTTGCACCTTATGACTTTTTTTTCGCAAAAAATATGCATGTTTAACCCCCTCCCTTCGCGTTATTCTTCCACTCAGCCTTCTGGCAATGTTTTTTCCTGCTTACTCATACCACCTTCTCTTATTCTACAAATTGCCATCTTTGCACCTTATGACTTTTTTTTCGTAAAAAAGTTGCATGTTTAACCCCCTACCCTTCCGTTATTCTTCCAGTGTGCCTTCTGGCTGCCCGCCTTACGCTATGTCGGTAACAATCGAACCTGTGAACGATAAAATTACCCTTGCACCTAGTGACCCTTACCCCTCCGTAGCCAGCTCTTAGACTAATAAGACAACAGATTATTGATGAGTATTTCGGAAGGCTTTAATTTTTTAGAATGTATATTATTGGTAAATTGCTTCTTTGTTGGTGATTCGATATAAATAAAATAGTTTATGTCTTAGATTACTTTTTATTTCACTCAACTTACCCTATAACTGAACATAATTATGTAACACAAAAAAACATTGAATGCCTATAATCTAACAAACTACTAAATTATGGTCAACTGTGCTGTTTTTATAGCAACATCTAAGTTTTTTATTTTTATATCTAATTTTAGAGACTCCACCTTTAAATCAAACAAAATTTTCTCCCTTTCTCCATCAGTAATGTTTTTTTTTTCAAGATTTTCTTGCTCTAGCCTTGCAATTTCGAGTTTTATCTTTGCGAGTTCCCCATACTGCTCACTTAATTTACTCGAATGGAGCTGCTCAGTTATAGGCCTTCTTCTGGTTGTCCAAGATGATGCTCCAGCAGCAGCTGGCACAACAGGAGTTGGTTGTAATCTTTTGCTAACCGGGGTCTTCAGATGTGCAGGAGTGTAATCCCCCCAATTAAGTTGATCATGTAATTCCTAAATAAATAGAACTAATATAATGTTTAAAAATAATAATTTTACTTTTTACCTCTGTAGTTTCATTTGCAGCTCCAGGCAAAATATTTTCAGAGTCGATTTCCGATTCTTTACGTTCTCTCCGAGGTTCACTCACTCCAACACTATCAAAGTCATTTTCCAATCCATTTACCGTCTTTGAATTCATAACTGCTAGAGTCAAATCTGTGAGATCGTTTGATACACTGCAATCTCCTGGTCCTCCCCCAGTCTTACTTGCAGAAGTTTTTCTCTGCCACTTCCTTCCTAACGCCTTTTTTCTGGTTTTCATAAAAAAAAATTTCTGCCGACCTCTAAATAAGAGGTGATTTTAATGTGTACGAAATTGATCATTAATGACCCATTTTAATGCTCAATTTTTTTTGGCTATTTTAATGTGCATTCCTCTTGGCAACCGTTCACAAAGTATTCAGAAGCACTACGAGAAATGTCAAAACTCTACTGGAAGATAGATACATAGAAATTTCATTATGACAAATGTATGTCTTGTGCAGAATGAAAATGTATTTCAATCAAGAATTCATGCACATATCATATTGAGATCGTCGGAAAAATCTTGTAATAAACTCGGTTATTAATTGAGCGACTAATGGTCTCGAACTATTAAAGCGTTCGCTCCGCTCACGCTTCTTGACCATTAATCGCTGGCTTTAATAACCTAGTTTATTAAATAACTATTAATGATTCCACACTTCTATAAATTTTTGCCGGATTTTGCGAATTGAATGAATTCATTACTGAATTCCAGACCTTTTCTTTTTCCCTTATAGTAGTACCGTCAGTTTTCTTGTTTTCAATTTTATGTTTAGAATCGAAGATCAGAGTAAGCAACAAACTTTTTTCTTCTGTTGTGAAGTTGGGAGCTCTGTGTCGTTTACCACCACCTTCTTGGGAATCATTTATAACAGAGACGTTTCTTTCACATTTCTCTTGCGTCATGAAACGTTTCCCACTATTATTGAGATCCATCTAAAAATTACAAATTAACATAATACATAGCTCAAGAAGAAAGTATTGTAAATAACTTACCATTAATACGACAATCCTTACTATGAATGCGAATTACCTAATAACAATTTACTGAAAACGAAGAAACTGACTGACGTAAAGTTAGTTTTTTGAAATGAAAACAATCATCGGCAACGTTACGATGGCAACCGGTCAGCCAATGAAATGGCTTTATTCAAATAGGGTGAAGTTGCGCAAAATGAAATACTGAAATATCACTAGATGGAAGAGTTTAAGGGCCCCTTACTTA
The DNA here is from genome assembly GCA_013421045.1 of Propylea japonica. NCBI lineage: Eukaryota > Metazoa > Arthropoda > Insecta > Coleoptera > Coccinellidae > Propylea > Propylea japonica. Next base: position 49,416,241 of record CM024244.1, on the reverse strand, counting down.
AGATTCTGTTAAGTGACAGTCATGCAACTGATGATAAATTTAAGCGACCATTAACTTTAAGGGACACTTAGTTAAGTAATCCTTTTAAGGGGTACTGGTGCAAACGGGTCTTTGTCACGTCTATTGTGATACAATTACATTCAATCAAATATATTGCTTAACTATTGTCGATTCATTCTCCAGATTTGGACAATGTTATCCACTTTTACAAAAAACCGGTACTGAAATACTAGATAAATTATTGATTTATTTTAGTCATTATGGAATCCCTTCGAAAATAACTTGTGACAATGGACTTGAATTCAAAAATAATGTTATTCAAGATTTTTGTAAATTACATAAAATAGAAATTCACTATATAACCAACTATAATCCAAATTCGAACGCCATCGTGGAAAGATTTCATTCAACATTAATTGAACAACTTAGAACTATTGAAAATAAAAATTCAACATTTCAAAATAGATTAGCTCAAGCTTTATTAAGCTATAATAATTCTTTTCATTCCAGTCTAGATATGACACCAATGCAAATAATTAAAGCTGATCTAAATTATTCTTTACCCATTGAGAAAACACATAACGAACAGATCCAAGATTACGTGGGAAATTATGCAACTAATTTGAAAGAAATATCGAAAGAATTAGAGAAAAAACAACAGAAAATGTTGAACGTTTGGAAAAAATAAATCAGAAAAGATCTGCTGAATCAGATCATCCTTTAAATCAAAATCCAACATATCTTAAAACACCCATTGTACGTAAACTCGATCCAGTCTACAAAAAGGTAGATGCTCGTGAAATTGATACACATAGAATTCGAGATAATAAAAATAAACACATTATCACAAGAAAATTCTTAAACAACGTAAAAAATAGTTTCTTATTTTGTATTCAGATAAAATGAAAACCTTAACATCTCTTCTGACGTTACTCGAGTTACTACAAACGATAACCCCTATTAAAATAATATCCCTTGAAAACAATATTCTTCCAATTCTCTTAGGGAAAGCTTATATAACAAAACGGCACATCCAATTGATTTATCATATTGATCTAGGACAGATTGAAGATCTTATCATCAACTATCAAAAAGAAATTGATAATTTTAAAAATAAAAAACTAGGGTTTTCTCAAACTGCACATTACAAATATTAACAACATTCCAATACTGTAAATATCAAAATGCTTGAGGAATTATTAAATGGTAAAATTCGTGAAAAAAGAGGATTAATTAATATCGGAGGAAAAATATCAAAAATACTGTTCGGAACTTTAGATTCTGATGATGAAGAACTTTATAAACATTACTTTGATAGCATAAAGAAAAATGAAGATATTCTTATGAGAAATCAAAAACATATTGCCACTATTGTGAATGATTTAAAAAATAAGTACATTGATAAATTTAGGCAATTGTCAAATAATTTCAAACTACTTCAAATCATACCTTCCCTTGAGGATATTGAACAAATGCATTTAATGACTTTTGAAATAAAAGATATTGAAAATATTCTTGATGAGATTCAAACAGCTGTTGGCTCTGCTAGACTTCACATTTTACATGAATCGATATTACCCTATACGAAATTCTTGGAAATAGTTAAAAATTATACTATTATCCTTTTACATCATTTAAGGATTACTTTCAATTATGTCATACTAAATTATTTTCAAAGATAAATTATTATTATTATTCTATTATATACCCCTTCGGTTTTTCAGGCAGAGACACTTGCTATAAGGGAGTGCGTTGCGCTCTGTGCGGAACGCAACTACCAAAGAAAGGAAATATATATAGCATCTGACAGCAGAGCAGCCCTGCTAGCGCTTGACTCTCCACAAGTGAAGTCAAAGTTGGTCTGGGAATGCAAAACGTCACTTAACCTACTCGGAGAAAAGAACCAGGTCAATCTCATCTGGGTGCCTGGTCACTCCGGGATTCACGGCAATGAAGCGGCAGACCGACTGGCCAGGGAAGGACGGACAACCCCCTTCACTGGACCAGAACCGTTTTGCGGCTTCCCAGCCAGTCATCAGGCAATGGCTATTAAGGACTGGGAACAAAAGAGGAAGCTTATGTCCTGGCGTACGACCAATGGTCAAAAGCAAGCTAAGTCAGTTCTCTCTCACTCGACGAGCTGGACCAAGAAAGTCCTCTCACTAAGCAAATTGGAACTGAGGAAACTGACGGGCGCTCTCACCGGGTACTGTCCTGTGAGGTATCACTTAAAAAACATGGGAAAGGCGCCCGATAGTACATGTCGCTTCTGTCAAGAAGCCACCGAGACAGCTAGACACCTGCTATGTGAGTGTGAAGCTGTTCACCAGAAACGGTTACGGCATCTTGGCTCCAGGTTCCTAAAGCCTGAACAAGTATGGATGTGGCCCCCAGAAAGGTGGTGAAGTTCATTGAGACTTTGCTGCCGGACTGGTAAACAGCGCGGGGATGCACAATAGATCTTAAGGTCAAGGTGCTCGCAAGGTCGGTTTTGATCTGTCGCCCCTCCTCTAATCTAATCTAATCTACCCCAGAAAAATTTTAACCTTCCTTTTACCTATCCCTTCATGCTCACTGGAGATGAAGAATTGAAATGGTCTACGAAGCAATGCCATCAAGTCGAAGAAGACTACCTCTGCGATCAAGATTCCCTAGACAAGCCTCCAGAATGCATGAAAAGTATTTTGAAAACACATCTAGAAAACTGTCCAAGAAAGGAAGCCTATCCCACATCAAATTTGAGAACATTGGAAGATGGAAGTATCCTGTCCATAAATAATTTGGAAATTCAAGAAAAGTGCCCTCAACAAACCAAATATCATTTTACGCCGCCAATGGCAATAATTCATTCGAAATGCATTATAAGCAACAATCAGAAAGAAATCTACCCTATTCAAATATTTAATGAAGAAAAATATATCATTTCACCCAAACTACAAATATCAACATTGAATAACCGATCCCATGAAGAAGAAGCCTCTGAAGATGAAGAAATACCCAACATTTTATTGGAAGACATTGAGGAATGGAAATGGAGTTCAACATTATCCACATTTATGATTATTTTGATTTTGACAATAATTTTTATGATAATTTATGTTTTTTATAGATATTTAAAATTTAAAGCTACACCTAAACAAGGTGATACCTTTAACGAAAGGGGGAGGAATTACGTAGTCGTACCCCATATTGATACAATGTGACTTATCTTATTTACCCATTTGCTATTGTATATTATTATGTTATTTTTTGCTGACTAAGCAATGAACACCTGCAGTGCTGACTCATTTCCTGCAGATAAGAAATACCTATAAATAAAGCTTCTTCTAGGATCACCTTCAGACATAGTTAGTCATAGCTCTAGAATAGTGCTCATAAGATAGTTGTTGCATAGTAGTTGTATTCTTGTAAAATATAGTGTTTTTTTAAAAACGCCTTTTCCGCATCAAAAATCATAATTATATGTGAATTATCTCTGTTTGTATATTTGAATAAAAACATAAGGCAACTTTTTTGAATTTATTACTAAGGAGACACAGAAATATGCACACGTCAATATTAAAAGTAAGATTTCCACCTTTTCTGGAAACAAAATGTAACACGAAAATCAGTGAATCGATTCAAGGCTAAGCTCGATATGACACCGTAAAAATTGGAGGGAAAAAATACGCTGACACTTTAATTATGGCGTTTTAAATAATTTATTTAATTTAAGATTTAAATCCATGTACACTAGTGATGTAACGAATGTCATATTTTATACATTCGCGAATGCGATTCGAATGCAAATGCTGCTATGACATTCGCGAATGCAAATGCGATTGCGAATGTGGAAGTGTTCAATAAGATAAATAATTTTTATTTTTTAGAAAGAAGAATGTATTATGTTTGAGAGTTCATACATTTCTTGTTTGTTTAGATTATATTTATAATTTAATGCAGAAGAATATAGTTTTTGATTATTTATCATATTTTAGAGTTTAATTCAAGATGATGATTATTTAAACATTTTAAAGTTATATAAAGAAAGACTGATAAAAGTTTCATAGATTTGTTTTTGTTAGTTTCAATTGCACTCAATTTTTGTGTTATAAGTTTTTTCTGATATTCATATTCGCAGAAATTTTGCGGATGCGAATGCAAATGCGAATATTCAAAAATATGCGAATATCTGCGAATGCGAATATGAATGCGAATATTCGTTACAACTCTAATGTACACATGAAAGGGAGAACATTTTGCTTTCGACTGAGATTTTTTCCAAATCTACTAACGCAAGTATTACGGAATCAAACTTTAGTGAATGTTAAAATTTTAACCCGCGAGCCCGATCGAAAGTGAATTTTTTTCGATGTTGAATAATGCAGGTATTACGCTTTCCCTTCGAAAAACGGACGTGAATGTTAAGGGTTGAAATTTCCACCCCTGAACCCCACCGCAAGTCAAATTTTTTTTTATATCGAATGATAATGTCCTGAAGAATATTTCTACCAAATTTGGTGATGCAAGGATCACGCTTTCCCTCGGAAAAACAGGCGTGAACGCTAAGGGTTAAAGTTTCCACTCCTGAACCTCATCACAAATCAAATTTTTTTCTCGATATCCAATGATAATGTCCTGAAGAATATTTCTACCAAATTTGGTGATGCAAGGATCACGCTTTCCCTCGGAAAAACGGACGCGAACGCTAAGGGTTGAAATTTCCACCCCTGAACCCCATAGCAAGTCAAATTTTTTTCTCGATATCTCTACACAATGCCCTAAAGAATATTTATGCCAAATTTGGTGATGCAAGGATCACGCTTTTCCTCGGAAAAAGGGACGTGAACGCTAAGGGTTGAAATTTTCACCCATGAACCCCATCGCAAGTCAATTTTTTTTTTCGATATCTCTAAATAATGTCCTAAAGAATATTTCTGCCAAATTTGGTGATGCAAGGATCACGCTTTCCCTTCGAAAAACGGGCGTTAAAGTTAAGGGTTGAAATGTCCACCCCTGAACCCCATCGCAAGTCAATTTTTTTCGATATATCTAATTAATGCCTTAAAGAATATTTCTGCCAAATTTGGTGATGCAAGGATTACGCTTTCCCTTCGAAAAACGGGCGTGAATGTTAAGGGTTGCAATTTCAACCCCTGAACCCCATCGCAAGTCAAATTTTTTTCTCGATTTCAAATGATAATGCCCTAAAGAATATTATAGCCAAATTTGGTGATGCAATGATTACGCTTTCGTTATTTTCGGAACGTCATCTTTGAATTCACTAGAAGGCAATAGATAGAGCCTGATTCGAATAGTTCTTGCTTTATTTTCATAATTACGAATATGTCTTATGAAGAAAGGCTCCATTTCACTAATCATTCACCTAGTTCATCAATATCTCGTAGAATTCATATGAATAAACTAGATCGATGTGTACGCCATTGGTTCCGGCGTTCGGGTGTTCAGTGTATTTTGGCCGCTCTTTTCACACCGGTTGCGTTATATTATTAGCTCTCTATAAACATAGTGGAGTAACATACAAATTCATGTCCAAAAAATTCACTTTGCCCTCCAGAAGAACATTAACAACATTACTCCATAAAATACCAACGAAACCTGGTTTGAAAAAGAAAATCGTCTCATTATTGGCGGCAGAAATACAAAATATGTCCGACTCCAAAGATGAAGTTTGTACACTGGTATTTGATAACATGATCAGGATTTCAACTTTGTGAATTTTCGAGGTGAAGAGATTATTGTTCGACTAGAACTGAGGAAATGGTCTTGATTTTCCCCCAATATCAACATAATAAATATGTAGTCCAGTCTGGGGAAAACGCATTAGTAGGGGAGAGTCGGATAATTGCGAGCGGTTGATAATACCGTGCCCCTCATTATTTCGCAGTAGAAAAAAATTTTTGGCAACACTGCATCATTTCTCGTACCCTCCAATGTATTCCACCACTCTGGAGTTCAAATATTTACGTTTCAACCAGTTGGTCGAGAACGGCGGGCGTATACAGTTGTGTGTTCATTTCCTTATAACTTTTTCACGTCTTCAAAGCAAGGTATGTGTGAAACCTATTATTTTATTATGACAAATTATGCTGCAATAGACGCTTACTTTTATAATAAATGCTATGTAAGGCTACGTTCAGATGATGAGCGCTCAACGCGCGTTTACAACTACATGTATTTTGAACGCCCATCATCTGAACGTTCAGATGATGGGCGTTTAAAATACATGTAATACATGTTAGTTGTAAACGCGCGTTAGCAAAACGCGCGTTGAGCGCTCATCATCTGAACGTAGCCTAATAGCGATTGTTTGATCAAAGTTTTCATTATCCGAATAATCTTGACATGAAATCAAAATCTAGTCTCCTGAAAATTGCGTGCTGAAGGTGCGGTATTATCAAACAGGGCGCGGTATTATCAAACAGGGCGCTGTTTCATCAGAATAGGGTTTGCTTGATCTTTTTTATTCAGATGGCTGAGCCTTCGCAAAAGAGGAAAAAAGCGTTGTGGGATCCAGCTACGATGAAGGAGGCGTTAGAAGCTGTACGTTCCGGTCGAAAAGTTAAAGTGGCGGCAAGAGCTTTCAAGTTGCCCGAAACATCAATTAGGGATAGACTGAAAAAAGGAGAATATTATGACCCTCGTATGGGTCGACGCTCAACATTCTCAGAAGAAGAAGAGAAAGAGTTACGGGATCATATAGTCAGACTTGCAAAAACCTTTTTTGGTATAACGCAGCAACAACTCCGGAGACTAGCATATGAATTTGCCACGGCGAAAAATATAAAGAACATATTTTCTACCACAAAAGAAATGGCGGGAAAGTGTTGGGTTTATTCTTTCCTAAAAAGAAATCCAGGAATTTCATTACGAGTCCCAGAACCAACGAGTATTAACAGAATTCTGGGGTTCAATGAAACAGAAATTAAAATTTTTACGATAATCTGGAAAATTTGATGGAGAAATATAAGTTTGCGGCTAGTCGGATCTTCAATGTGGACGAAACAGGGATTTCCACCGTCCAAAGACCCGGTAAAATTTATGCACCGACTGGATTGAAGCAAGTCGGTAAAATAACAAGCGGCGAACGAAGACAAAATGTGACAGTTGTCTGTGCATTTAGTGCATCAGGAATAGATATTCCGCCCATGTTCATTTTCCCTCGCAAGAGGATGAAAAGTTCTCTTATGACTGGAGGTCCTATTGATGCCGCATATGAATGCTCCAAATCAGGATGGATAAACGAAGAACTTTTTGTAGCTTGGCTAAAACATTTTGCCAAATGTTGGTACCAATCCCGATTCTCATACACTTCTCGTTCTAGACAATCATACCAGCCATTTATCGTTGGAGGCCTATCTATTCTGCCGAAGTAATAGTATTCATATGCTATCGCTCCCCCCTCATACTTCCCATAGGATGCAACCGCTTGACGTCACATTTTTCGGTCCTCTCAAGTCAGCCTACAACAGAGAGTGCGATTTATATATGAAAAACCATCCATATGAAAAAATTAATCATGATGATTTGGCTTTCATTTTCAATAAAGCCTATCTGAGAGTTACTTCGATGGACAAGGCGGTAAAAGGATTCGAAAAAACTGGCATCTTCCTATGAATCCACACGTTTTTCAAGATGAAGAGTTCATAGCTGATCCAAGAATCGAAGATCTTAGACTTCCTAGTGTGTCCACAATACCTCCAGTTGTAGATAATGACATACCCACTCCAAGCACAACCAAAGATATTTTGCAGAAATTAAGCCCTATGCCTGAAAAAGTTCTAAAAATTAAGCGACGTACAACAAAACAACATTCGAAAATTTTGGACAAGCACTCCATTGAAACAACAGTTAGAAGAGAAAGAAAATAAGAAATTGGCAAAAAACCGTAATTTTAAAGGAAAAAATATTCCAGGTAGAAATTTGACCAAAGGAATATCAGGTGAAAGAAAGATGGGCTCGCTCCTCAATAATGACAGTAGTGATGAAGAACTTCCCTTGGCAGTTGTGAGGAATGCCTTAGAAAATAGAAAAAAAAGGAGATATGAATCGAGCAGAAGAATTAGCTAAGAGAAAAGTTTTTATTAGTGACGAAAGCAAAGCAGTGAAGAAGATGTTTCCATAAATAAGTTATGCGATGATGACTCAGATGACGAGATCGAACTTAGTGTACTTCGTGAGGTAAATTATGTTCAGAGCAAGCCATCAAATGATATATGTGCTATTTGTGGGGAGTTTGGCCGTGACAAAGAGTTGTGGTTCCGTTGCTGTAGTTGTTCAAAATGGGTTCACAAAGAATGTAGTGGTCAAGAATCTGCCGAAAACTTTTTTTGCGATTTTTGTTGAATTTTTGTCGTTTATATAATATTATGCTGAAAATAAAGCCATATTTTTGAAGCACGGTATTATCGACTTTTGTTTTTTTCCTATCCACTCTACTACTTTACTTCAACTTGAAATTTTTCGTTTGGAGTTACTTACCATTGAAGTCTTTTATCGAATGATATCAGCAAAGTAAGTATTCATTAAGCGTTACGATTTTTATAACCTCAATATTTGTTGTTTTCGCTTTTCTTGTTGTCATAATTATTGGGAATTATACTTTGAGTAATTGAAACAAAATCATGTCGAAATCAGAATCCTAGTACCTGAACCTAAATTAAATAGGTTGAAGAGTTTGGAAAGATGTTGTTCCAACGTTTCCAGAAAATGTATGCTTACATAAAAGATTTGGATAAACCAAAAATAGCTAGTTACCTCAATATAGGTCTCAATAATTTGAAAAAGTCCGAATCTGAAATGAATTTATTGAGTTTGGAAATTTCACCTAACTTTATACCAAGTAGTTGAGAGAGCAGAAGAATTATATGGTCACATAATAGAAGCACAACCCAAAATGACCTCAACTTGATTTAGTTGAATTTTCAGGCGATCCGAAATTATGGCCAATTTTCATCGAAAATTAAAAGCTGTGTTCATGATAATCCAGATCTAGATAATGCATGTAAAATTCATTATTTGCCTAGTACAGTGATTCTCAACCTGTGGTCCGCAAACGGATTTATGTGGTCCGCGAAATGAACAGTCATAAAATAATCAATTTAAATCTTGGCTCTTGAGACGTAAATTAAAGCGTCTGCCTATTTCTTTTTTAACTCAAAACGTTTGCAGTATTGTGTTGACCAGAATGAGGAATGTTTTACATTCACTGGTCAAGTCCTATATTAAATCACTTCAAGATTACTTTGAGAAGTACTTTCCTTCTGATACAGATGAGGAAAAAGAATCTGTATCCCTGAGGAAAAAAAATTTTGATCCCTTTTTAGCAACCCACGATAATAATGTGTCTATTCAGGAAATATAATGATAATAACCTTTATTTTCTTCGAATGCATACATACATTATGGAAAAAGTCAAAACAAAAGGAAAAAAAACTAACATATAACATACGGTCACACGGAATGTGAATGTCCTTTGCCATATGAAAGGAATTCATCGATGCTATAAAAGCTCTCTTTTAACAAGAAGGTTTTCAATTTTTTCTTGAATATGAGCAGTGATTCTGCACACTTGATAGAATTATCGAGTTTATTGTAAATATCTAATCCTAAATAAAGAGGTGATCTTCCAATTCCATATCTATAATTTGGGAGTACAAAAATACTTTTAGTTCTTGTTTCATATGGTGTTGGTCTCCGCACCTCACAAATTTATCTTGATTTTTATGAATGAAAACCGTGAAGAAGTCTGGAAGGAGCCTAGGCATAGTAAAGAGACATCAGCTGCCCGGGGGTCAGAAGATTCCTCAAGTTTCTTATCAAATAGCAAACTTTATTCAAACTCGTAATAACACTCTCACAATGCTTTTTCCAAGTGGGGCATTCATCGAGTTCAATTCGAAGAAACCTAACAGCTTCCTTTCTCTTCAGATCAGTTCCATCTAACGTGATGTTAATATTTATATTCTTATTGAAATTATGAAATATGCTAAACGTACTCTGAACAGCTTATTGAAATTTAATCCGATGATCATTTAAAAGTGATAAAATCTCACTGCCAAAATGTTGCAGATTTTTGTATAGGATTACTTGATCAAAGTCCACAGCTAGTGAAAAAGCTTTGGAACTTCTTCTTCCTTTTCATTCCACTCATGTCTGTGAGTCAGCATTCTCAACATTATGTCATCAAGAATAAACACAGAAATAGGTTGCTAATTTGAATGCTTGAATTTTCAAGTGAGAAGCAAGACCAAGGGAGACATTAACGTATTATTTGGAGCTTTTTATTACTTTTCATTTTGTTTTTTATATTTCTTTTGTCTTTCACTATGTATTTTCTTTTGTTGTTTGTAAATGATAAATTCATTAGTGAAACTTCAGTGTTCATCTCGTTTTACCTATTATTGGGAAATATTAATAATAGTATCTAAGTGATCAGACAAGAATTCTGAAAGGTACAAGTGGTCCTCAGTGGTGTGAAAAGGTTGAGAACCACTGGCCTAGTAGATTGCGAGGTCGCATCCAGATTTTTGTGTGAGGAATTACTCTAGTTTCGCTGAATTATGAGACAATTTGGAACATTTTAGTTGATACTTTTCAAGATGAAGATTGCTCGCTACCACCTATTCAAATCGATCAAACAGTTCAATACGGAATCAGTTCAAAACCTCAATTCATTCTTGGAAAAATGTTGCAGTAAGTGCACTACAACAACTCTCCTCGAACGATCTCGCTGACTTTTCGCTAGTTTCAACTGCGTTATGTAAATTGGATAACAGTACACAACGACTTTTCGAAACGTTGTTGCCATCGAATGAAATTCCTTTTTATGATTGTCTGATTAAATTTGTTCAGAAAACAAGCAAAAGTTTTGAGTAGAACTGCTTTTTCTTACGCACAAAATTCAAATAATACTCTTCAAAAACAAGGTGCTCCTATTCTTCTACGTCTTCCGCCAACGTTACCTCAGGTAAAAATATTAATTTTCCTTGTTCTGTATGGGGAGGAAAAAAATCATTTAATTCTAAACGTTCAAAATATTTGGAGCTTTCGCCTTACGATCGTTAAAGAATGGTTAAAGATAAATTTCTATGCTTGAATTGCTTGAGTTGTAAACATAGAATTATTAGTTGTAAATTTCATAGACATAAAAGGATGGACAGGACGTGACTTTCGCACTAATTTTCGTGACCCCAACATAAGAGAGGGGATACTGTGAAGGATGGAGTAATATTAGTGTAGTGCATAGACTAAATTAAACTAATATTACTCCATCCTTCACAGTATCTCTCTCTTAATGTTGGAAAACTCACAGAACATAAAAATATCTAATGTCATCCAATGTTTTATTATATGTTCTGTGCTTCGCACTAATATTTTTCTATCCTTGTCTGAAGTCAATATTCTCTCTCAAACGTCCTGTCCATTCTTTTATAAGTCTTGTAAATCTTTGAATACTTGCAATATTTGTCAAAGTAGACACAACTCGCTTCTCCATTTTGATAATAATAATGGGAACTTTCCACTCCGGTGCGTGTTACCCTGAACAGCCCTGGGGTTTGTTGCACTGGGGCGTCTCACACTCGGGACGACTGGAACACGCAGAAATCAAATAGACCATAGAATACTCTAACAAGAAAAAGTCGCACGTGGAATCATCTCATTGTCAGTCAGGTCTCAGACATCACGGCTAGCTTTCGTTTGTTTCGTTGATATTGTGTTTTTTTTTGTTTGAATTTGATTATAATGGAGGAGTTTGTGTTGGTAAGTACACGATAAAGATATTTGTGGTCTTACTAGAGCACTAGAAAGATTAATAATTATGAAATTATATTGATATGGGTTATTCTGTAGTAATTTTATATTTCATTACCATTGAAGATATGAATATTATATTCTTGCTCATATTACAGAAAGAGTTATTGAAACCTCAAGAAGATTTATCTTCAAGCAGTAGCTCAAGTGAGGACCTTAGTCCAAATCGTCAAAGCAGAGGGAAAAAGATTGATAATTCGTTCTTGAGTTGAGAAGTTGTGTCCCAGGCTATGACGATTTATTTTCAAGGAGCATTTCCGAATGTCAAGAAAGACGGTTCAAGATTAATAGGTAAGCAATAAAATAAAATATTGACATTTCAGTATATTCGATTTTCTTTCATACAGACAAATTTCAAAGAAGCTCTTATTCGGCGAAGCCAATAATCTCCAGAAAAGGCAATTTATTGTTATTATGGTATCTGGCTAATCGAGAGACGTTTCGTCAGATATCAGATAGATTTGATATTTCATTGAGCTCTGCTCATAGAACTCTTTTTAGGGTCAATTTCCATAATAGGTTTGAAGTCAGAATATATAAAATGGCCCACAAATCACGAGAAACTTTTAATAAGCAGCGAATTTAAAAAGAAAAAAAGGCTTTGCTGGGGTTATTGGTTGTATTGATGGCAGCCATATAAAAATCAATAAGCCTCACAAAGACCAGGATTCGTATATAATAGAAAAGGCTATCATAGTATCCTGATTCAAGGTATTGTGGATCACAAAAAGTGCTCCATTGACGTTGATGTGGAGAACCAGGATCCCTCCATGATGCTCGTTTATTAAGGCGATCCAACATTTTCCGAAAAGCCGAAGAAGACCCAACCTTTTTGGGAATTCTTATTTGTTGGGGGGACTCTGCCTATCCATCTCTCAGCTGGCTTGTTCCTCCTTACAAAGATAAGGGTTTTATCTGAACAACAGAAGTCATTTAATTATAGACTGTCCTCAACTAGAATTGTTGTTGAAAATGCGTTCGGTCTTTTGAAGAAAAATTCAGAAGACTGGACCATTTTGATAATCTTGAAATTAATTGATAGTGAAATGTGTGTGATGGCAACATGTGTTTTACACAATATGTGCTTGATGAGTGATAATAGTGATCCCATTGTATTGCCAGAAAATAATATTGACATTTCTGATTGTGAGCCTGAAATTGAAGGTAACGGAAGTGTTGCAGGCAGTAGAAGTGTTGCCCGAGATAAAAGAGATATTATTTTGAGGATATGTTCAATGCTGAATAAAACACTTCCAATTGTATTATTGTTTCATTTATCTAAAAATATCACATGATACATCAGTTATTGCCAGTATTTCTCAGATTGAAAATAAAATTCAGTCTCTCTCCTGTGTGAAATATACAAAAAACAGCTTTGTAGCATAAAAGTTGACAAGATCAGCTGCATATACATATAAAAAATTTATCTGAAAATTTATCTCTCGCTAGTGTAAATAACAAAAATATCAGATTTAAAATAGTTTCCTTATATTCAAATATGAAATAACAATTAACAAAATGAACATGCATATAAAAATTTATCTAAAAATAAAAAACAAAAATATCACATTTAAAATAGTTTCCTAATATCCAATATGAAATAAACATTCAACAAATAAACATGCATATAAAAATTTATCTAAAAATAAAAAAACAAAAATATTACATTTAAAATAGTTTCCTTATATTCAAATATGAAATAAACATTTAACAAAATAAACATGCATATATAAGAATTTATCTAAAAATATCACATATCAGTTCTTCCACATATTTTTTCGCCTCACATCATTAAAATATTCAGCTTTCACTACATGGTACACAAAAAAGTCAGGTTCAAAATAGTTCCTTATCCCCTACAGTTAAACATATTTAATATAAATTTTGCTAATATAACTTTTAGCAAAGCAAACATACCTAACCTACATAGAAAAATTTCTGAAAAAAATAAATTTATTTTAAAATAAGAGCAACTTCATTATAGTATGAACCTAAAAATATCAGCTGCTACGGTTTTCTGCAGACTTAAGATTTATAAGTGTTTGTAACAATGCTAGCTTCTGTTTCTCAACTTTGATTTTTTTTCTCTATTTCATTCTTTCGTTATGCTTCTCATTTTATTTTCTTCTTTAAGGTTTTTCTTCTCCTTAAACCTGTAGTTGCGGGTGGAATTTGTGAAGAGGTAGGTGTTGAAGATTAAACTTACGTCAGAAGGAAGACTTATGTTAAAGCTATTTGAAGGGCTCCTTTCTGAGTCTGGTAGTGCACCTCAAAATGACTACCTGAAATGAAAAAAAAATGGTAGTCAATTTTTCTATTCAATTGAATGAAGGTCAATTAACTTGTACTGAAATCAAAAATCCTACCCTCATCATGGTTTGGCTGCTTTCTAAGGCATGAGAACACTTATTACTTGGCTTATCGCCAAGAATGGCATCCATTTCATTGAAGAAAGAAACCTACTGGGGCCACTCCCGACCTATTTTTGTTGTCCTTCGCAATTTTATAGCTCCTTACACAAGGATTTCCATTTTGTTTTGCACCCATCATGGTACTTACTGAATATCCTTGGCTCAGCATATCATTGCATATGTTGTCGAAAATATCCTTCTTTCTTTGGGTGATTTATATATTCATGGTGCCCTTCCATTGATTTTATTAACAAAAATTACCATATTATAATTCCATGTGTGGTTTTCCTGGAACATACATAATAAACTCCTATCTTTGGCACAATTTGCGATATAAAGTATACCCAGTTCGTAACTTACTTTATTTTCTGGGAGCTCAATTTCAATGTTCTGGTCATTTCTTCAAACTCCGTTGTTTCTCTTACTCCACTGTTTTGCTCCTCAGTGTTTGAATCAGAAAGAAAATTGACAGCATACATCGGATCTTATAAAGTTAATTAGGATTAGCAATAGTGACTATCACTAACATAAAATACAAACCATTCTGAACTCTTCTGAATTCACTCTCTTCTAAATGAAGTATGTGGTATTACCCTGATGTTGGAATTCATAAATATACTCATTTTGTTGGACATCTTGCCAAAAAAAATACTCAAAATAATAGAATGATTGGAATAACGTCTGGAATAACTAAACACCGGAAAGCTAATCTTGAATTTGATTTGAGGCTGTCAGGCTTTGAGCAAGAGCATAAACAGCTTTGGACAAATGCGGGGGTTGCATCAGGGGGAAAGGGGAATGTAGAGCGAGTGCATGAAACCCCGACGACTGGAACACTCAAGGGCGGGTGCGAGTTGCTCAGTGCTGCTCCGAACAAGCAGTGGAAAGCATTAATGATTCAAAAGGTATAACAAAAAATGCTGGTCAACATTCTGAAAATGATAAGACAGTAGCTGCCATCCGCAATTCGAAGGATCAAATGTAACATTGTTACCAACCGTTGT
>CM024244.1:49352369-49400912 GCA_013421045.1 Propylea japonica | reverse complement strand
AAAATCAGAATAGACATTTTGTTACTGATCACGTCTTCTTTCCAAATCATTTTTTTTTAATTCAATCGGACGACCTCAAACGCATCCAGCTTTCCGCGAAAATATGTGGAAAAAAAATTCAAATAGGAATTATGTGAAAACAATTTATCCGACCGAATCCAATTTTGGCACACATGATTTGCAAGTCAATAGCTACTATCGTGTGAAGTTTCAGTTCTCAATATTGCAAATAGCAGAGTTATGAGTTAAAAGAAAAAACAAACGCAATTTTCCCCGGTTTTTTCCGCTTTTCTCCAGTTTTAATATATTCGATCGGATCGTTTGATCCTTCATTCTCTTCACAAATGTAATTCTCTACAATTCATCCCATTGCAACGTTATCACTGCACTCATATAGTTTCCATTTTCACAACGAAAAACAAAAGAACCGAAATTTTTGTTGTTTTTTGTTAATAACAAATAAAAAAAATGACATTTTCGTGTTGAGGACATGGTGGGAATAAACTACGGACTGTCCTGCACGGAATGGCACAGGTGGCTTCCAGGTAGTATATTTGTCAAAAAACTAATCATTTGTAGCTCTGTTGCTTGGCGTATATGCGAACACGGTCCTGTTCCAGAAATACCTAGACCTAGACTATTCGACAGAGTTCCAGACACAATTTAGACGGTTCATCGACGCGAACATTTCAGAGCGTTCTAGAGCGTCAGAGGGGCCTATAGCGACAGGGGAAATGCATTACACTATTATGCCATTATATTCCCGCTTTTTTCAAATACGTACGCGAGAACGTCCATAGTAAAATATACCCCAGCTTTGTTGGTGAAAATTAAATGGAAAAAGTGAGAATTTTTTTGACAAAAATATTAATGATGTTCTACAAATCCTTCGTTTTTTACTCCTATAACAGTTTATTCGAAATATTTGTTCCATATACAGTGGAACTTCCCTATAACGAACGTCTGTATAACGAATATTGTTCAAGACCTTTTGTTGTGCACCTTGAATCCAAATTCCATGTTGAAAACACCCTCTAAATCGAAATAAATTCTCTCTATAACGAATTAATATTCACAGAACATCACTCTTTGAAGGGGTATTGGTATAAGGGCGGGTTTTTTTTTCCGAAATTTTTCCGGACGTACGTAATAAATCCCGACCTTAAACTAAATCATTTCGGCGGGCAGAGAGATCCTTCTGAAACAGTTATAAATACAACCCCTGGCTGTTTGGTTTCAATCTAACCATAACGCATGACTGAAAAGTTGTGCGAAAATGTCTGAAAGCATGTGCTTAAGTTTGAATGATAAAATTAAATTTAGCAGGGAACTCGACCGCGACATTGCCGACCATAGAAACAAATTTTCTGTATAACAAAATGTCTCTATAACCAATTTTTTTTTTTGCGGATTTAGCGCTTTCGTTATAGAAAAGTTTCACTGTATGTATTCCAAGATTTTCAAATGACAACACCCTACTTGTTTTATAGCATTCGATTCGAAACAAATAATAAATCATTTAACACTAATTAATTATTCTGGATATTGTTCCAAAGAGGGGAAAATACTGATATTGTTCATTATTTATAGCCATGAGGTAGGGTCATAATGTTTCGTGATTACAAGGGTAATTTCAGAATGAGTTCAATGGTTGTGGTCATAAACATTAGGTTAGGATTACCGAAAGCCAAAACAGTTGTCGCGATTTTTTCTTTTCAGTCATTCTTGCTAAATGTGGGTATCGATTGTTGAAGGTCCTACTAGATCAAGAGGCCGTGAACCCCAGACCTTCGTTATTTTATAAAAGCTGAAAACTTGTCTACGCATGCTCCGAACACTGGTAAGAACGATGGACCATTATGAAGTTTGGGTTACCACTTACCCTAGCTTTGGCAGGAAAACGGTATAAAGGGGGTGTAAAATACCGATATAATTTTGTCAAATAATAAAGTGTGATTTTTTGGTATTACCTTCAGAATATCATTACAAATCACGTCATTAATTGCCAGACACTTAATAAAGTGGCAACCCCTTGCCAGACACCCTTAATGTTCATTGAATTATACCGATTTGGAAATTCACATCGAAAACATACGATATACAAGGCATCAGACAGAGAATTCTTCCCTCCAGTTGCTCAGATGAATAGGCGAGATAATCAAGTGCGATAACTGAATGAATTCAACTGTCTCACTGCGATAATCTAGTCTTGTCTCTCTCTATCGCAGTATGTTAGGGAACCCGCACTCAACGTATAGAATTTTTAATTTGTCAGGCTGCCCGTAATACTCGATTCAAGTTTTACTGTTGCCTACCATACTAAAGAACTACGCTCCTCTAAATGATAAGAGACAAGACTAGAATAACGAAGTAAGACAACTGAATTCAGTGTGTTACAGCAAGTGATTGTCTCGACTATTCATCTGTGCAACTGGAGGGAAGAATTCTCTGTCTGATGCATTGTATATCGTATATTTCAGATGTGAATTTCCAAACCTGTATGTAATTCTACTTACGTTATAGTATAAAAGCTGATTTTTATATATAATACTTGGGTAATGATTTGATAATGTTTCCTCGTTAGCCAGGCATTTTTGATAGTGTCAAGTGTCAACCCATTGCCAGACAAGCATGTAGTTTAGCTGCAGGTGCGAGCACGAGACAGTGTATATGAGTGGGTGCGAGTGAGACGGCATAATAATAATGACTTATGCAAATAAATTTTTTGGTACAGATTTATATAACTAATCATTCAAGTGAATCTCAAAAACATCCTAAGAAAGACATTCGATGCTACAACTAAATAAAATTGTTAAAAATTTTAATTTATTCTATCAACATTTAATTTATTTGTAGCATCGAATGTCTTTTCTTCAGATGTTTTTAAGATCCACCTAAATGATTAGTTATATAAATCTTTATTTGCATTAGTCATTATAATCATGCCGTCTCACTCGCACCCACTCATATATACTGTCTCGCGCTCGCACCTGCAGCTAAACTACATGCTTGTCTGGCAAAGGGTTGGCACTATCAAAAATGTCTGGCTAATGAGGAATTATTACCCAATTATTATATATAAAAATCAGCTTTTATACTGTAACTTATAATTTAATGAACATTAAGGGTGTCTGGCAAGGGGTTGCTACTATATATTAAGTGTCTGGCAATTAATGACGTGATTTTTAATGATATTCTGAAGACAATACAAAAAATCAAACTTTATTATTTGAAGAAATTAGATCGGTATTTTACATCCCTTTAATACCGTTTACCTGCCACAGCCAGGGTAACCCAAACTTCATAATGGTCCATCGTTCTTACCTGTGTTGGGAGCATGAGTAGACGAGTTTTCAGCTTTTATGAAATAACGAAGGTCTGGGGTTCACGGGCTCTTAGACTATACAGTTTAAGGCATTCTTCATGAAAGGTTAAACAACCTGAATCATGTTTGAATAACATAGCAAACTTTTTTACTTTAACATCTATGATACTTCAATAATTACCTCATAATTATATAGCCATTTGCAGATGTCAAAAATTTCAAGAATTTGTGCATAACTTAGCAACAGTGGATGGCGGAAAAGAATTTTCAGTAGTTTGTACTACGAATTTGGTAATGAATCGATACATAGAAAGTAGATATGCGTTCAAGATAGAAATGGTAACACTGTCGACTTGAAGATATTTCAGGCGGAGAGGTCCTTCATCTTCAACACTCCACCTAAAATTTCAGATCGAAACATTCGTTCTCCAGATACTTCTTATAGGCGAAGGTAAAAGGAAAACCTTGCATCATTCCCATATCCCTCGGAGACAATATCCTATTGAAAAACTTCTACATTTAACACTAATTGTAAGAAGCTATCGAGTAGCAACTAACAGATGGTGACATCTAGTAGTGAGTAGTGTCAAATGAGAAGTTCAATCATCACAGCTCGCATGCACTGATTACTTCCTCTTCACTCTTTGAGATGTTAGCAGTGGCCCTACATCAATTTATCTATGTTTCAAAAATTTGTTAGGTTAGCCTCCTTAAAGGCAAAGAATTTTTTTGTTTGTCATTTTTTCTTTATCTTAAAATTATCACAGAATGTTTGAAGTGTCACCTAAATAACAGACTTTGAACCTAATTATATTCCTGGAAAAACTATTGATTCTCCAGCAGAAGGAAAAACCATTCGAACTTAGAACATAGAATACCAGGAAGGAGTCTTTGCCTCTGAATACAAGAGCGGAAGTGCGACCAGTGTACACCTCGGATGACTCATCGATTTGTTTTGATTTTAAAGGTAGCACGTGGTTCATGCAGCAAATTTTACTTTTATGTATTTAGTTTATGTGATATTTTTGCAGAGGAACAGTGTTGAGTTAAGTGAAGAGCAAGGTTTTAAGGTGTGTTCGTGAATAACAGACTATTTTACGTACGTTATTCGGTGCAAATTGGTAAAGTTTACTATTGTCGACAAGATGGTTAGTTGTGCAGCTTGTAGCTATTCCAAAAGACCAAAAGATAAGAGTTCTGGTGTAACATTTCATAGGTAAGTGATATTGATACCTATATTCCGTTCATGAAAGGTTGAAAACATAGTAGGCGTTTCTGTATTCATCTGAAGTTGGCAGTATTTACTGTCATAACGTAAAATAAATTCAATGTTGCCGAATGTACCCGGCTTCGTCCGACGAGCTTACGAGTCATCAGACAACTCTATGCAATATTGACAACATTGCGTATCGATCTGACAAGAAATAAACATCATAACCTAAAATTTTAATATACACAGTGGAATATGTCAAATTGTCATGGCCAACCGACGGCTCAACCTTTCGTGAACGGACTATAAATAATAAAGTTTTTCAAAAAAAAAGGAGGGATTTCTTTTTGTCATATTGGGAGGTTAACCCAAACAAACCATAGGCGTAGATGTTGTTAGATCAAGTTAAGATAACATCTTAGATCAAATTTATTTTACAAACTGACTGATGATGCTTTTCATTTCTATTTCTGAAGACATTTTGATTGTAAAACCGTAATTGTATAGCCGAATGGTCTATGTCTATTATCCGTTCGTTTCATTGATATTAGTTCATTTAATTTTACAGATTTCCCAAAGATGAAAAACTGAGACTGAAATGGATTAGTTTTGTAAAGAATCCTGGGTTCATTCCTGATAAAAGGAGCCTTTTATGTTCCCGGCACTTCACCGAGAACTGTTTTAATCGGTCATCTAAGGCATTAGTGAGGTTATTATTTCCAACTGCTTTCCCAACAATTGAAATCGACCGGTTGAAATATGTAAGTAAAGGATTAATGACAATGAAGATTATTGTCTGATCTTCTCAACGTCTATAGAAACATTTTTTTTTTAGGTGAGAACATTTACTGAAGAAATTTTTCCATGATTCTACAGTTCCTAATCCGTCACATGGAACCTCGCCTGGAACATCTGGAATAAAGTGTATCCCTGTCATCCCAGAATCATCCACTGTTGAAGAATCCTCCACTGTGGAAGAAGAGGAATCGCCTCGTCGAAAACATTTGAAAAGGAAGATAAGCAGTTTGGAAAAATCAACAAATTGAATACTGGCAGAATACGCACCCTGCAGAAAATAAACTGGCGGCAGAAGAAACGAATATCTTCCCTAAAAGCTATGATGGTAGAATTGAAAAATAAAAATTTATTACTTGATGAACATAGTAATATAATGTTAGACCATTTCGGAAGCAATAAGGAGTTTGTTCAAAGGCTTCTGCAAAAGTCTCGAAGTAAAAGTGTGAAAAAGTCCTATGCACAGTCGGTTAGAGCTTTTGCAGTTACACTTCACTTTTTTCTCCTGAAGCATACAACTATGTTCGCCAAAAGTTTGAGAATAGCTACCTCATCCAAAAACATTGTCAAAGTGGTATTCTTCAGTTGATGCAAAACCTGGTTTCACATCAGAAGCATTCAATTTTTTAAAATACAAATGCAAAATACTGATAAAAATAGAATAATTTGTTCTTTAGTTTTTGATGAGATAGCTATTCGCAAACATTTGGAATACACAGGCAGTGAATACTATGGCTATGTTAATTTTGGTAGTGGATTGGAAGGAGATTCCATGGAATTAGCTACTGAAGCTCTAGTATTCATGATAGTCTGTATAAATGAAGCATGGAAACTTCCCATTGGGTATTTTTTCACTGCAGGGATAAATAGCCAGCAAAAAACCTCCCTTTTGAAACAAGCGCTCACATTATTGATGGAAGTCGGAGTAACAGTGAGTAATATTACTTTTGACGGATGTGTAGCTAATTTCAGCATGTGTACATTGTTGAACTGTCCTTTCCAAGCTTCAGACATAAAAGCAAATTTCACATTTGAAAATAGTTTTTTTGTATTAAGTGCGTAAAATGAGTGTTTTTTTCATGGCACATGAGAGTGTCAATTTTGGCCGAGACCGCAGGTCGAGGACAAAAATTCACTCGAATGTGCCATGAAAACACGAATTTTATACGCACGAAATACAAACAAAATTTTTGTACAACTGTGAATGTGAATTTACATCGTCTGAAATACGTATAATCATTGAAGATAATGCTTTCAGTACAATATTTAAATGAATCCAGTGATCTTTCTGTGTCGTAACTATAGAAACAGTTTGTTGAAATTGTTTGAATCTTTGACAGTATTTGCTCGTAGTTGTTTCAATTTCGAAATATTTTAAAGAAGATGAATGTTGAACATGATAGTGGTAGTGATACACCCGCAGATATGGCTGAAGAAGCAAATACAATTGTATCTTATATGTTACCAGCCAAATCAAAGCTAATAATATGAGAAACATATAACCAATTTCGAGAATGGCGCAACAAGAACAACGTAAAAAAGGTTTCTGAGAATGTGCTCACATGCTATTTCGAGGAAAAATAAACAATTTTGAAACCTTCCAAGTTATGGAGCTCAATGTTAAAAAAAACATCGAATGTCAAGGAAAATATTGATATAAGGAATTTTTCAAAATTGGTCCCGCTTATTAAGAACAAAAGCGTCGGATACCGAGGAAAGAAATCTAAAGTGTTATGGAGGGATAATATCAATAAATTTCTCAGAGATGCTGATGACGAAACTAATTTACTTTATGAGGTACAGATACACTCATAATTTTGTGAAATTAGTTGTAATTAAAATATTCATTATTTTAAGTTGTTCTCATTTTAGTTATCAGCAGTGAAAAAAAGACTTTTTTTAACGGTGAAAAAAAGTAATATCATAGATTATAGAGTATAGAAAGATAGGAAACGGCCCTACATTCCTAGTACTAAAAAACGACTACATTTTTTAGTTCACATTTGACCCAGAGATGGCACTGAAGATCCATTTTTATATAAAATCTGTAATTTGGATTAGAAATCATATAAAGAAAACTGTAATAAGAATTGAAGCGAAATTCGTATTCCCTTCAGGATGTTTCATTTTTATATTTTAAATCCATAATTTTCAGTAAAATTCAGTATTTCATGTGTAATATTTTTATTATGCATTTATAGAAGATATTACAGAAATATTAAGGTATTATTGTAAGATTTATACATGAATTGAATATAAATATACTTAGTGCGTCTGTGGATTTCCAGTTTCTGGCTCAGTTCAATTGCAGCTTCGTTGTCCACCATCACTATTCGAATTGACGGAAAAATTTTCCCGAATAGTCACTTTAACCATTTCATTTTCCGTGCAGCTTCACATCAGCCACTATTTCTGCCTGTATCGTGGAAATAGCAACAGATGTTTGACGTTGATCAAGCCAAGATATAGCTTTACC
This sequence comes from Propylea japonica, assembly GCA_013421045.1. Taxonomy (NCBI): domain Eukaryota; kingdom Metazoa; phylum Arthropoda; class Insecta; order Coleoptera; family Coccinellidae; genus Propylea; species Propylea japonica. The sequence goes on along the minus strand of CM024244.1, from coordinate 49,393,106 downwards.
TGCATACATGCATACATCATAAAACACCAGTTGATCATCTAGTTTCTCTATCTCGTTCGTAATCTGCATTACTGAAGGGTACAAACTTTTTTTTTTCCACTTTTTTCGAGACGACACTAACGGCCAAAGCCGTTCGAAGTGAAATAATATTTATGCAAACGAATTGATTGGCACTTTTTTAAATCAATGACATTTCCCATGTATATTGATTTCGAAACTCATAATCATAGAACCAGAATTTTAACCCTTCTATAGTGACATTAGTTCACATTTGACCCAGAGATGGCGCTCATAACTGTAGTCGTGTCGTTTCCGATCTTTATACTATAGTCCGTTCACGAAAGGTTGAGCACATAGTAGGCGTTTTCTTTATTTATCTGAAGTTGGCAGTATTTGCTGACATAAAGTAAAATAAAGTCAACGTTGCCGAATGAACCTGGCCTCGCCCAACGAGCTTGCGAGTTATCAGACAACTCTATGCAATATTGACAACATTGCATATCAATTTGACAAGAAAATAAAAAACATAACCTAAAATTAATATACACAGTGGAATATGGCAAATTTCCATGGCCAACCGTAGGCTCAACCTTTCGTGAATGGACATATATAATCTTTGAGTAAATTTTACGCATCCATAGTGATGAAAAAAGTCAAGTTTTTTTGACAGTTGTACAAAACATAATTTTTTCTGTATCCTGACCCAGTACACATGGTGAAATTAATAAGAAATTGTTTTTGGCGAAAAACAAAATTCATAGATATGAATGGTGAAATAATCGATTTTAGATTTGTTGAAAACTTATCAGGCAAATACAAATCAGCAAATCAGGCAAAGACAATAACAAATATCTACATATTTCCACAAGTTATCTACATAAATTTCATATAAGGGTAAAAGATTTCGCCTAAGCTGTACAGCTTGTGTGCTAATATCTTTCACCCCGAACAACAAATAAGGACGAACGTAATAAAAAATAAATAAAAATCTACAGACATGGACCATATCAGCGCTGAATGAGCCGCGACTTCATGTAAACACCAAAAAAAAAATATATATATATATCGATTAGTGAGAAAACAAATACTTGAAAAACTCCGGATTTTTCTCTATAAAAAGATTAACCTCAATTTTGAATTTGTTTTTTTCACTCATTAACTTCCTCACATAAAGAGGTAATAAATTAAGCATTTTAGGTACTGAATAGGTTAAAAAGCGTTGACAATAGCTTGAATGCATAAGAGGCAATTTTAGGTTTTCCTTCAAATTAGACCTAGTTGAATATACGTGTGATACAGATGAAAACATATGTTTAATTTTCAAAAAGTATGTTAGACTGGACGAAACATATAAATTCCTCAAGTTGAATAATCTGAGGTTGCCGTATAATTCAGAAGTTGGGAATAAGCGTGGTTCCTGAACAATATTTTGAGTGCTGAATTCTGACAAATCTGTAAGTTATAAAGAGCATTATCATAAGCACTTCCCCACAGTGTTATGCAGTATCTTATAATAGATTCCACAAGCGATCTATACAAAACTATGAGAAGCTGATGATGCAGAATTTCTCTCAACTGATAAAACCTACTGAAGACCTTCCTGACTTTTTTACATAAATAAGAGGTGTGCTCACTCCATTTCAAGTGCTGATCTAAAATCAAACCAAGGTATTTGATTTTTGTGGTTTTTTTTATAAAGAGGGAGCAGTCGCAGTGCGGTTTTTGACAATCACTCTCATGAACACAAATTTCATCGAAATGTGGCTGATCTGAAGATGTAGCAGAAAAAGTCATGAAGTAGGTCTTGTCCACATTCAAACTCAGTAAGCTTTTACTCAACCAACCCCGAATAGTACCAATACACTTTTCAGCCCTGATATAAGCTTCTCCCCAAGTTATTCCGCCGCTACATAACAATACCGTGTCATCAGCATAAGATACAATCCTACAGTCGTCCAACACCTTACCTATCTTATTGATGTATATTAAAAATAGAACAGGACCGAGAACTGTTCCTTGAGGGATACCTGTTGTTATTGGCTTATATGAACTATATGAGTTGTTAATTCTAGTTTTTTGTTGTCTATTTGTTAGATAATTTCGCAATAGTTCAGTGGTCTGTCTCTAATTCCTATCTCCTCCAACCTATCCAAAAGTATTGAATGGGCACCGTATCAAAAGCTTTTTTGAGGTCCAGAAACACCGCCAAATTTTTTTGGTCGTTTTGAAAATTCTCATTTATACTATTAATTAATGTAAAAACTGCGTCCTCCGTACTCTTCTTACTTCTAAAACCAAATTGACTGGAGCAGAGAAGATTATTGGTTTCCAGAAAGTCCATAATTCTATCCTTGAGGCATTTCTCAAAAATTTTACCAAAGATGTTTATAACCGAAATTGGTCTGTAGTTTGTAAGTTGTTTGCGATCACCGTTTTTAAAAACAGGTGAAACAACAGAATTCTTCCAGTCCTGAGGTATTTCTGTTGACGTCAAACATAAATTGATGATGTACTCTAGAGGTTTCAATATATGCAAATGTGATTTTTTAATAATGGAAGTTGTTATTATATCATCTCCGGAGCTAGAATTCTTCAGGGAATGTATTTTCTGAATTATTTCATTACCATTGACAGGACGCAAGAAAATAGAGTTGGAATGTTCATAAGGAGGATCGCCAGTTTCATCGTCAGATCGAACAATGTCACCCTGAATCTCCGACCCTACACCAATGAAAAATTCATTGAAAACATCAGCCACGTTCTGGTCATCATTTATCAATTTATCCCCAAAAATTATGTTGTGTGCTTGTTTTCTTACACATTTAGATGTTCCAGTGACCTCATTAATCACCTCCCAAATTTTTTTATAGTTATTTTTTGAGTCTGTGATCTTATTTTTATAGTAGGTGTTTTTAGCCGATTTAATTAGTTTATTCAAAGTATTTCTATAATTCTTATAATGAGTCTGAAGCTCAGGAGAGAAATCATTATTAAGTTCTTTCTTCAGTTTGTCCCTTCGTATTATTGATGTTATAATGCCCTCAGTAATCCACGATTTTCTTTTTCTATTCTTGCTGTTAATATGTAAAATATGAGTTGACCGTGATATGTGTGACCTGAATGTTTTAACAAAACTTTGATAAGCATGTTCGACATTTTCACTCTGAAAAACTCCTGTCCAATTCTCCGCACTTAAAAATCGATCTAGTTTATTGAAATCAGTTTTATGTTTGATATTTTCTTCAATCTTTAAACGTGTTGCCCGCAAATTTTCAACTGACAGCCCAATCATGTAGTGGTCTGTCAGTTCCGAACGCAACACAAATGGTATGATAGTGTTTTCACGGTGGACAATATCTCGATATTTAATAAACAAATGGTCTATCAGGGTCGAAGATTGCTCGGTTTCTCTTGTAGGTTTGTTAATAATGAAGAAAAGGCATTTTGTGATAAAATGTTCAAATATCTATTGACCTGTCTATTATTGACATCAAACAGATCTATATTCAAATCCCCTATAAAAATTTCCATCTCTCTATTTTTATGATCAGTTTTATAAAACATATCCTCCAGCTCGTTCAGAAACAAATCCAAATTTATCGATGGAGGTCTATAACACGCAGTTATACCAAAAAAAGTGTGATCGTCCAGTTGTATCTCACATCTCAGAATGTTAGTTTCCGAAAGGTGAAACAATGTGTGTTCTACAACCAATTCATCTTTAAAATAAATAACTAAGCCATCATTTCTATTGAACAACGACCCATTATACACACATCTGTAACCCTGTAACTCTATATCATTCACGTTCTCAAGATTGAAAGTTTCAGAAAAGATCATAATATCCACGTTTTCCAAATTTATTAAATTCAAATAAACAACAAGTTCATCGAAATTTTTCTTTATGCTTCGAATGTTTAGATGTATAATATTAAAACCGACATGCCAGAAAAATAATGCCTACCTCAGCAGGATCATCCAACATTCTAGCGTCGAATTCGCCGTACTCATCCACCACCTCCATATAGTCCAATATCATTATTAAAAACAAAAAAAAACAGCAATATCAAATATAACAAGATTCAAACTATTCTAAGAAAAGTCGAAAGAAAACAGTATAGTTTTCACTGTTCGGATTTTCGAAATAAATTTTGGAAAGAGAATTCTCTTACGATTACTCCCTCTGGCCACATCTCTGCACTGCATAATGACTTAAATGCTTGTTCTGTGGGAACGCCCACACTGAAAGCTGAGTTTTGGCCTTGTGTATTTAGCTTTTTCACTTCCACTCCATCCAATTTGTGAGTCCCCTGTAGGTAATCTTTTATATTTTGCTCTGTTATGTCCTTTCCCTGTATTCTCCCGACATAAATCCATTTCTTTTTAGTTGCCCCCTTTATAGTCGAGTTCTCAATTTTTTGTTTCCTGTGCATATTAAATTGTTCCTATTTTTATTACGAGTTTTAGAACTTATTGTGTGCCATTCCTCCGTTTTTTGGCCTGTTTTATATGATGGTAGATTTTCGCTTCTGTTGTTTCTGTCGTTTTGTTTGTTTACGTTTATGTCTTTTGGCTTGTCATTTCCGACATTTCCTGTCATCTGCGGTAGTTTAGATATTATTTCGGCATAGGTAGGTGTAGGTTGATTGATACCATTTTGTTTACTATCTGTTGTTTGGTTCATTTGATTCGTGTTGTTTACCTTCCTTATCTCTTTATTTTCGTTTTTTGCGTTGATTTTTTCACTTTGTATTTTAATCTTTTCCAATAGTAGAGCATTGTTTTCCACTAATATTTTATTCTTTTCTTGACTTTCCTTGAGTAATTCTTTCAGATATGTTACTTCCATGTTAATCAGGTTGTTTTTACCCTGGAGTTCTCTTAATTCTCTGGCAAGTTTGTCGATATTACCTTCTTCATGCTTGCACATCGTTGATTTCTGGTTTGCGGATTGTTCCATACATTTGTGGTGGAAAATTTCACAGCATTTATAGCACTTTATCGAATCCACTACTTTTTTTTTGCAGTGAGAGCATTTAAACTCTAATTCTTTGCAATTTTTAGTAGGATCGTCTTCACTAACGTCATCGTCGTGCGCCATTTTAATTATTGATTAATGATTTGCAAAATAGGGAAGGCCTCCATCTTGGAACCAAAATTAGGAATCAACATATCAATTTTTTTAAACAAAAGATGAAAGTCAAGCTGGCCACACAATTGTTGAGCAGTTCGGTATCTGAAGCTTTGAACTTTTGCAAAGATACATTAAATTTAAGTGATTTCAAAAATTGTGGGGCATTTCTATTATTAACGACTGTTTTGATATTTTGAATTCCCATAAGATTTCTGATTTTGGTTACAAACAGGCAACATGTCAGGGAAATATAGGAAATATTAGATTATTTTATGATGAGATTTTCAATTATTTCACTAATTTGAAATTAATTGATGGAACTTACGTTATGAAATCTAAAAGAAAAACTGGATTTATAGGGACATTGATAAGTCTCAAAGCTTTGTTGGGTTTGTATGAGGAATATATTGAGAAAGGATATTTGAAATTCATTCCCACATACAAACTCAACCAAGACCATATAGAATTATTTTTTTGGGTCAATCAGGTCTCAAGGGGGACACAATAATAATCCTACCTGTAGGCAATTTACTGCTGCCTACAAAAAACTTTTGATACATTCAGAAGTCAGAGAAGGTGGTGCTGGAAATTGTGTACCTCTTGAGGACATAAATATTTTGAACGTAAGTTCCAAAAAAAAATCCCCTGAGCAAATCATTAACGAATCTTTAGGAAATCGTTTAGGGAGAGATGCTACTGAAGAAGATACCACCATTTCAGTTGTCTTGAATGATCATAGCTATGCATTCGATTATGACTCATTATCTCCATATGCAGTTTCTGTGATTGTTTATATTGCAGGTTTCGTATCTTTTAAATTGGGACGGAAACTGCAATGTGAACACTGCATTGAACAATTATTTGGACAAAAAGAAGAGTTTTTAAACTCCCTGATTGAGAGGAAATCAAAGGGAGGTTTAAGTTACCCTAGTAATGATGTCGTAGAAATTTGCAAAATTGCTGAAAAATTTTTAAGGAACTGTAATAACTCCAATACAAGAATAAATCGAGAAGAAGTTTCCTTAAAAGTTTTGAAGCATTTTATAGGGAAAAAAGTGTTTGACAATATGCCCCAACATGATTTTTCCCCATTGGAGAACCACAAAATATTACTAATAAAAAGTATTTCTAATTGTTTTCTCACAACTAGATTGAGTTATATCTGTAAAAACGCTGTCGATGATGAGAGAATCAGAAATTTATATAGTAGATTAATTTTATTCAAAAATCAATAAAAAACATTTAAATTGCATTATTTTTTTTTAATAAAATTTTTCCACCAATTCTAAATGCACCAATTAATTTGAGCAATATTCCGAATCCGAAAGCTCTACGCCACTGCGAAACGGAAATAAACGTCGGCCATATTGGTGCACCTTTCTGGTCACACCAGAATATACGATATGCTCCTTCCTTTTATTCTTTATTCTAAGCATTCGAACTATCCGGCTATTGGGGTTACATCGTTTCATTGGTCCCTATGTTACAAATAAAAAGTTCAGCTTTTATACTATAACGCAAGTATGAATATAATTTATTATAGTTCAGAGGTATGTGGCAGGGTGTGGAGGGGGTAGAAACTGGCACAAGTGTCCGGCAACGGATGACGAGATATCTTAAGTAATCGCGAATAACACTTTTCGAAATAATCACTAGACGAGAAAAAATCACAAAGTTTGTGCAAAATTGAATTACATAATTTCCATCAGTGTATAATTGCATTAAGTAGTTGATTGTTTTTCAATCCTTGCATGTAATCCATATAAATATTGATATATTACTTGTTATCAAAACAAATATATATTGTGCACACAGTTCTTATTTAGTTTAGACCAACTACGATGGATTTTCCGTGATTTATTGAAATCATAATAAATGTTCGAAAATTCGTCGTTAATAATTAAGGCACTTCCCATTTTACAGAATTTTTCTGACTTGTTAGAAAAAATATAGAAACTGGTTCCTAATGAGTTCATTCAAACTTACTTTTTTTGAAGATGAAAAATGAGAAATAACTTTCAAAAAAAAAGGTTCGCCAGACAGTCATACTAACTCAGAAAGTGGTACATATTGTTAATTTTTTTCAATTCTTATGAAGTGTTGATAGTTACGTCAAAACACTAAATTGAATTATTAACCTTGTTCAATTAGTTCCCTGTAAATACATTGCGCGTCAAAATAATGAAACAAATTCATTTCTTCAAAAGAAAAATATGTGCCATCCCCATCAACATTCATCAGGGAAACTGGTCATGTGGTACTTTTATGGCGAGGTCTTTGTATCTCTTCTTCAGAGGCCTGCACTGCCTGCAGTGCACATACTGAAAACCTCTTTGAACTAACTAATCTCTCATAAAAAAATTTTCTCGGAAATTTCTGCTGTGAGAATTGTGTGTAATTTCTAATTTTGAGCAGAAAATGGTCTCAAACGATAGGGTTCGACTACCTGGGGCCTATTGCACCAAAATACTTTGCAACTTTTCACTTTGCACTTTGCATTCTGACAATTTTCAAAAGTGAAATTAATTATATTGCACAACATTTCTCTCAATATTTCATTTCTGCGAAGGGATTCTCACTTTGCACTTGACTTTCCACATCGCACTTTCCAATTATGAATGCGTTTCGTGCAATATGTTTAATTTGAAAAGTGAAAAGTGCAAAGTAAAAAGTTGCAAAGTTGTTGGTGCAATAGGCCCCTGATGACAAATCCGTGGTCAAATACAATTCTGTTCGTGGGAGTGGAACGTCCTTGATCACGATAACCTTCGAAGGGATTGTCCTAGAGACTTGAGATTTTCAGGGTGAGTTCGGTTCAAAAATGATGCGGGTTTGCTAACTAGCCAAATCGTATGACCATTCAAAATTTTTATTCCTCACTATCTCAAAGAAAACGAAACCAGTCGATATTAAATTTTGCTACTACATCCAAGATGCTCATGATAAACCTCATGCAAAATTTTATGCTCATAGAGTCAACAGAATCATATAAAATCCAATTGGAATATTGAAAAGAAGAATCTTTACATTTCCATAACATGATCCGATTCGAGAGAAATTCATTTCGTGAAATAAGTTTGATAGACTGAATATTCATGCAAAATTTCAGGAATTTTGTTTGTATCAATATGAGAATAGAAAATGGTCAAAAACCTATTTTCATCTGAGTCTCAATTTTTTCTATGGTTTCAACTGTTGATGAGCACAGAAAAATGGAGCTTCCTATAACAAGAGTAGTCTTCTTCTGTCAATCTCATTATTTTTATACTGTCAACTTATTTCTACAGAATTCGAACATCGATATATTTCATAAACTCTTATATCTTAGAATGTATTACGAAATAACGAAAAGATCCACATGATCCTCTGTTTCAATCGATATTCTAAGTTATAATGAGATGAATGCAGGAAAATATTTTTATTGCTTTCCAGAATAAATACGCACAAATGACATTCTATTTCAAATCGCATATGAAATAACGCATACAGATATGATTAAAGTTAACAATTCAATTAGAAAAGCAACAAAGAAAAATTATTTTTCAATACCTACATTATAATAATAGGTCAGTAGGTAATAAGTTAGAATGAGGATCAAGTTTCACAGCAGTCCATTGATCTTCGATATTGGAGAAATTAAGTAAAGAGCATAGAAATGAAAAGACTACTGGAAAGAGATGGTGGTAATTATACGACGTTGATTTTTTTATGCTCATCAACAGTTGAAACCATAGAAAAAATTGAGACTCAGATGAAAAAAGGTTTTTGACCATTTCCTATTCTCATATTGATACAAACCATACAATGTTATATATTTTTGAAATCAGAAAAAATTAAGCTTTCAGAAAATAGCACAAAAATCTGGTATTCCCTTTTGAAAGAACATAACTTTTGGTCATAGCATCGTAATTGGAAATGGTACGAAAAAGTGCCTATATAATGTTTGAATTTCAGAGCTCTATCATCAGTATTAGCGGTGATGTGATTTTTTTTTATATCGACACTTTTCCAATTTTCGCTTATAACTCGAAAACAAAAGAAGGTAGCCAAAAATGAATAATACTCTTGTTAGTTTCTCTGAAAAAGAGATCGAGAAGTGGGTATCAGATTTTTCTATCTCCTCTGGTTTGAAAGTTGTAGTGCTAAAACATCTTAATATGCCCACCCTGTACAGAGTAGCCAGAATTGGTGATCCCTGAGATACAACTTTTTAACCCTGAAAGATAGAGAACAATGAATGACACATTATGGTTATTTTTTTCTAGAAACTCATTATGCCATCCAATCGCATTGCTCTATCTTCTTTTGTTTTATGCTTCATAATATGATGTTAATTATACTTCTACCCTTCATTCATTCAAAATAAGCTGGTGTCCGATTGCCTTACCACTGAGTCTTAGGGACCATTGTAGTTCATGAGTATATTTAGGTATTGAGTATATTTTAACATTTCAATGTATTCTTTAGATTTGGTTTGATGTGTATTAGTTTTCCAAAATCAAGACAAACTGAGACTAAGACTTACCCTGTATCAAAGAGCTGTTCAACCATTTGATGTAATAGCTGTTGGCATAAATGATAAGAACTTCATTTGAGATAATGGAAATGGGCAAAAGTAACAGGGCGCCAATAGATACAGCCAATGAAAAAGTACAGAGTGCTGTACTGATTCGGTAGACAGTAATCTCATCTTTATCCATACTGTAGAAATCTTCATGACTACGTCTTTTGTAACGTTTCACTATAGTGTAGCTGACAAGATAGAGAACAAGGAACAATAGCAGAAATATCTGAAAAAAAATTAATTGAAATGACCACACAGAAGATTATTATATGTTCTAATAATATCAGATTATCAAAGATGCGGGCTATAAATTACAGACATTTAGATAGAATTTTAATTTTGAGTGTTTGTCTAAAATAGGTAGGCTGGGAAACACATCAAAATAGAATGTTGTCAATATATCCTTTAAACAGCGTCAGAATTTCAATATCTAAATTGAACAAAAAGAAACATCAGATCTTCAATGTCATTATGAATAGAATTTGATACAAAATAAACAAGTAAAAGTAACACGCATTGTTTGAATTCTGTCAATGTTATTCAATCTAATGACTTCCAATGAGTTTATCAACTACATCACGCATTTTTTTTATTTTTGACCTACTACTCACAATTTGCTCCCTAACATTGTTATGAAAAATTTGCTCTCGTAAATCTGGTTCCTCATCTTCATAATCATCCATTTCATTCATCTATTCGTGGTGTTAACAAACAACAACCCCAAGCTGGAGAATATTTTCATTTTCGATATTCTATCAGTTCATTCCATTTGAAATCACTTATTTATTTTTGATAATTATAGCCTGGTTTGCTGATAAATAGTAATAACTTCACTCGAATTAGGAAATAAAACATAAGATAACTGTTCTGTATACTTTTCAATAGGTACTTTTATTCAGAGATAGAGATGATTTACCAAACAAAGGTTATGAATATGAAGGTTGCTGTTTATCTGTGATTGATTGCTGTCTTTGCTTTGACACACGACAAGTCGACAAACATAATAGCCTATTCGTTTTGAGATATTTCGTGCTCCTGAGTAACTCAAAAGCTCGAAATACGGCTTCCCATTGGCTGCGCACAAGCACTGGTACAGCTCAGGAGCTCGAAATACCGCAAAACGAATTGGTTTTAAGTCGAATTTTGGCGATTTAACTACAGCTTACCACAGCTTACCATAGTTACATAGTTGACAGTTAATACACGTATTTTCTGTCAAATCATCACGTGATAGTTAGATTTTAGTTACATGTAACCACAGCTCGCCAAAATTCGACAAATCAACGTTTGAAAGCGTTGGTCCTAGGCTCGAATCCAGGTGAGGGCATTTATGTTTCAGGTTTCAGTACATCCAACATTCCAACGTCCAGTTCCAGTTATATGACCTGTGGTCCATTTCTTCTTTTCTAATTTATATACTTACTTGGAAAATTAATAATTGGCGATTGGCGAATCCAATTTACGTTGGTGGCGCTGCGAACTGTAAACAAATTTTGACGTTTGTCAGTACTATTTTCAAGATTAGTATAGCGAGATGGAGGTTTTTGTACGATTTTCTTGAAAATCTATATATTTATTGGACATATTGAAAGTAAATTAGTGGATTGTGGTTAATGTTTTATAAAGTTATAAAATTAAGGTGAAAAATTGGATCCTTCAGTCTAATCCTTGGCGAAATAGACAATAATTCAACAGGAACAATGGTGCACTATTCGAGCTTGAATACCGTTTTCAATTATTTGGGGGCTGCACCCAATAAAAAATGCATAATAGAAAGTGAACAAGTCCTCAATTATTGTAAGCACCTAATATTGGTGGGCATTGTAGTTATTGGTCCTTTATCAAAAGGAGAATACCTCTTCGTTATAGTCAATTACTATAGCCACTAAAAAGAAATTCACATAATGCGATAAATAACTGCTGCTAATACCATAATGATACTGAAAGTAGTTTGGGAAACCCTCTGTCAATTAACAATTATCTAATTGTTGAAAGGAAGAGATGTAGTGTATGGATTGGTAAAACGTATTCAGATCCCGATGTAGTTTAACGAGGTATAGACTCTTGAAGTTGAGAGATGACTATAATAATATAATAACTGGATTGGAAAGTGAATACAGAATGTAACAGATGTATCATTCGTATATATAGTTTGACTGGGAAAGTAAATACAAGGAGTTAAGTTAAATAGTATTTTATTTCAACCCTATCAAATAAAGTGTATAAAAAGTGTGATTCTACTGGCATAATGGATGAAAAAATTAATAATGTTGTTTTTTGCTCCATAAAAATAATGGCACCTTGTCTTCAAACTAGTGCTTTAATTACTGGGAAACTCCATGATATATGTGGTTGGTCAACAATTTGTTTATCCAGGCCTTTCTTGTATCAACTTATACCAGTACATCGAAGGCATTGGTGATATGAACTGATGCTGCATTTTTCTTAGGAAACCTTCGAAAATGTATAGTCCTTTTCTTGCTTTTTGTCGATAAACAATTGAAAGCACAACAGTTACAGTTATGAACTGTTTTTTTACGATTAGAAGAACTTTGTTCCATTTGTTCACTCACGATGCACTAAGATGTAACTGAAAATAATGTTTATTATGAAAAATTCTAGATTATTGTTGATTATATTAATGAATTAATGCACAACCCAGTAGTTAAAAACTATGAAATTGCATTTCTGAATCGTGAACTGAAAATACCTTAGCTCCAAACAGAATCATTCAACCTAAATCTCTATATATTCATTTGAAAGCACTAATATAAATGGTAATTATGTAGTTCTAAAAGAATCGTGTTGGAATTGTGAAAAAAATTGTACTCACTAAGTTTGGGTCCCAGATTACGAAAATGATAACGAGAAGTCTGCAATCCTTTTAGTTTTTTCAAAAAAAAATCCAAAGTTTCAGTCAGGTTAGGGAGGTTAAGCATAGTTCTAGCCAATTTTCCTCTATTTTCTCAATCAATACTCGCTGGAAATGTTTTATTTATCATTTCCTGAAAGTATCCTGCAAAATAAAGCCTTCGTTTGGTCGAAATCGACGATTTTATTAATTGTTTATTATCTTCACGGCAGCCATGATAATTTGCCCTTGGGCTGTCAACCGGCGCGAATTGCGCATACATAACCTTTCTTTAATTCTTGGCCCGTTTTAATAATATAAAATGTATAATTTTGTTCAATTTCATGATCTTATTCGATTTGTAAGTATTCAAATATTAAAGAAAAATTTATAATTTACGTTCAGATGAAAATTTAAGAAATCATAGAATTTTTGTTGTTCTTCAACCACAGAATATATATACGATATAATATGTCAGGTTAATTTGATGTTCGTCTGTACAGGTACCGTTTAGTTTGACGAATTTGACCCGCTTTTGAACCAAATGAACTTCCTTGCTCTAAAAAGAAATACAGAGGGTACCAGTCAATACTTAGATGTTCCATGGAATGAATCGAGAAAGTTACGAGGCTCTTATTGTAAAAGAGGTAGGTACAAATTTATTATGTGTACTATTACATGAAAAACATGATATTACCATTGTAATTTAAGAAGATTTGCATTTCAGATGAATCCATACACCTATGAGCTATATAAAGTTACAACACGATGAAAACACAAGGTTCGAATGAAGTTCCTAAGATGAACCAAGGAAGAAATTCGCAATCATAAACGAATTCTGGTTGTTGAAAATTCCAGATAAACGACTGAGTTGAGAGGTATGTTCTGATATTATTCAAGAATACATGCTATGGTATAAGAAGAAGAAGAGAAAAAAATAAGTTTATTGAAAACTTTAGAAGGGCTAACGATGGAGGTCTTCCTGCCAGTTGGGAAAGCTTTATATCGAGTGATCTATATAAAGGTATTTTTCTAGATAGTTCTTTGTAAATGGCCAACTGCAAATCATTACTTATCGATTTGAGAGATTTGGTATATACTGAATTCCTACGTTGAAATTGGAAGAGTTTGTCAATCAAATCTTCCTTTCGAGTTATTTCTTCTGATAGTTGTTTAGCTTACGAAGGGCAATTCTGAAAACTTTTAGGCTTATCCTGTTCATATGTAATGTCAGATAGCTCATCATCTGCATAGCGTTCACATTGTACACAAGATTGCTCTAGTTATTTCATCATTCGTTGTTATTATTAACTGATATTTTTTTTTTTTCAGGTTCGAAAAGGATATTGAAAGCGAGGATATTTGTACTGAAAACCTTCAAAGGGCAAACGATCAAAGTATTTCTGCCAGTTGGAAAAGTTTCTTATAAAGTGCACAATAATATTTAATGATTGGATTTGAATTCCTGATAATGTACTGAATACTTTCTAAATGAAGAGAGATACTTATGAAGTTAAACATGACTCGCAGCTAAGGTAAATAATAGTAGTTATTATCGTATTCATAGAAATAATCACGATACTTATGGAGTATATTGTTCCATTTATAGGAAATAATTAGAGGTATTCTTTGTAGAATTTCCAGAGAAAAACCCTGTATGACACAGAAAGGAGGGATGAGATCAGAAATCTGTATGCAGTAGAGATAATCGAGGAGTGGATAAACAACAGAAAGGTAGAATGGAACGTTAACATAGAAAGAATGGAGCAAGACAGAATGGTAAAGAAGGCCAGGGATAAATCAACTCTAGGAAGAAGAAGTATCGGTCGACCCAGAAAGAGATGGACTTAAGCACCAAATAGACATCATCAAATAAGAACTTGCTGCAAACGAAGAAGAATAAGAGGTATGTCCTTATTTATTCAAGCATGTTTGCTATGATATGAGAGGTATGGAATTAGTGTTCTTTCATTCACTTCATTTCAATGTCAGATAGCTCATCATCTGTATAGGGTTTACATTGTACACAAGGTTGCTCTAATCGGTTATCAATTGAGAGGTAAATTTTTGTTTCTTGCAGGTTCGAAATGGAGATTGAAAGAGAAAATATGTGTATTGAAAACCTTCAAGTGGCAAAATGATTCATATAAAGGTACTTCATTTTAAAAGTCCCTGATTTTGGATTTCAAGACAGTCCCTTCTTCCTTTGGATATATCATTGTAAACAACGGACAAATGCAAATCATCACTTTTGAGAAAAGTTATCCAGTTGAAAGCTGTCATAAAGTAAGTACAGACGTTTGAATATCCTTTTAACAATGGTTTTCCCAATAACCGACAATCTTGAAATGTCCAATTTCAAAAACCTGGAAAGCTTTCAATAAAATTGAAGTGGATTTCGAATATTGAATGATATTAATATTATAGTCAATGGGATTGTACGATTTAAATGATTTTATCAATTATTTTAGATTACTGCATTATAACATGAAGCTCTCAATGAAATTGAAGAGGTTCTTAAATTTCGAATGATTCGTTATAGGAAGTGGAATTTTAATTATGGTATGCTTCAAATGTGTACATGTTGCTTCTAGAAACATGTGGAATATTCTGAATTTCTTCGTTAAATTCGAACGAGGGATTTCAGTACATGTATTCTTTCTTTTTCCATTAACATTGTAATTTCAGTTTGATTTTACCATTTCATTCAGCGGATCTGAGTTTTGAATCTGGCAGTTAGTTGGCTTTTTAATTATTCTTATTCAACAAGAGAGGTAGATGTTTGAAAACTCACCTATTTAATTAATTGTTATTGATAATTGATATTTCTTGCAGATTCGAAAAGCAGAAGAAGAAAAAAATAAGTTAATTGAAAACTTTGGAAGGGCTGACGATGGAGGTCTTCTTGCCAGTTACTTTATATCGAGTGCATTCCCCTAATTTTGGATTTCAAGATAGTCTCTTCTGCCTTCGGATAGATATTTGTAAACAGCAGACAAATATAAATCATTACTTATTTAGAATAAGTGGAAAGCTATCAAAAAGTAAGTATAGACGTTTGATTATCCTTTTAACTGACAACGTTGAAATGCCTTATTTCAAAAACCTGGAAATAATTTTTCAAGCTTTTCTTTCGAAAATAATTGGGATTACGAGCGGTCTTTAACATAAATTTTTCAATGAAATTGAAGGGGCTTTCGAATTCTGAATGATTTACCATAAAAAATGGGATTGTACGTTTCAGATATATCAGGTGTCCACTGGCGCAGCTAGGGCGGGGGGCTTTGGGTCTGCAGCCCCCCCAAAGATTCTAACAGTTTCAATTTTTTCTGAGTTCATTTTTTTGCAACTTTTGTATCTGTTGTATCATCAAGAATTGTTCAGTTCAGCCCCCCTCAAAACAAAATCCTGGCTGCGCCACTGCAGGTGTCCCAAGGTGAGTGGCCTACTAGATCAAATTGGTGTGTTTCAAAAATTACTCCAGTTTGATCAATATTTGAGATTTAAGTCAGAAAGGACCCCGCACATTTTGTATGGGAATTGGCTCCCGGTCGATTTGGCTGAAAATTGGATATGATGTGCTACTAATCCTTCTGATCAAATGTCTTAACAGTCACAAAGCTGAAAAATGCATACTTCTAGGAGTTTTTAGTGATTTTTTGTATCCATTATGGCTTACGTATTATGGGAATTGGCTCCCGGTGGATTTGGCTGAAAATTGGATATGATGTTCTACTAATCCTTCTGATCAAATGTCTTGTGTCAGTCACAAAGCTGAAAAATGTATACTTCTAGGAGTTTTTAGCGATTTTTTGTATCCTTTAGCAAGTTATTAGATATTGACTTTATCTATGTCACTGCTTTTGAATTATAGTTGTCAATTATACAGGATGGACAAAAAAATAATCATAATAATGAAAATAATAATCTAATAGGCCACTCACTTTGGGACACCCAATATACAGGGTGTTTGTATAAATTTATCATTTATTTCAGATTACTGCATTATAACAAGAAGCTTCATTTTATTTTATCATCTCAGCATAAGAAAATGTTACATTGAT
Organism: Propylea japonica; assembly: GCA_013421045.1. Classification (NCBI taxonomy): domain Eukaryota; kingdom Metazoa; phylum Arthropoda; class Insecta; order Coleoptera; family Coccinellidae; genus Propylea; species Propylea japonica. The sequence goes on along the minus strand of CM024244.1, from coordinate 49,376,493 downwards.
TGAAAGTTATCATTATACGAAACTATTAATTTGAATTGCGCCAGTTTTGATCAAAATGTTATCGATAAAAATAAAATTGAGTAATTTTTACTTTTTTCAATTAGATAGTAATTGATTTTTTTTTTCAGGTCCAGAAGGTTGAATATGGAGTGCTACAAAAGGTATAGAAGAAATTAACAATTATGGATTTCATCTGATAATCAACGGAACAAACAATATAGATGAGCAGGTTGAATTAGGAAATTAAGCACCATTCTTTAAATTATCTGACGGATTGCAGCAGGTTCTTCAAAATTACAAGTCAGCCGTTTTAAAGGATCATCTCTTTCCATAGCAACGACACAGTGACCTCAAGAGATGCTGATGAAACAGCAAACTATCAGTTGGAATATCTGAGCAGTATAACACCCAGTGGAATGCCCCATCACGAACTCCTTAAAGTAGGCGTACCGGTTATACTTCTTCGAAATTCAAATTCAAAGGATGAATTATTCAACGGTATAAGACTACTGGTATTATCTGTGACGAACTCCTTATTGAAAGCCAAAATTTTCACCCATCTTTCTAGCAAATGAATAACATTCATCTTTCGAATGGATCTTACATGCATGCAAACAAATAGGCATTTATCTTGGTTCTCCTGTTTTTTAACATAATCAACTTAACGTTGCGTTTTCGGGCTCGCAAATGGAACGCCGTAATGGTGATAGTAGATAAATCTTAAAATCAAGGTAAACTGATGAAATTTCAAAAGACATTTATACTAAAAATATAATTCATGACAGCTAATTGAATTTAATAAACATAACTATTTTTCTTCAAGTTTATTGATAATTCATTCAAAATAATTAATCCAGTATTAGGCCAGTCAAAATGTGAAACTTTTAAGATTCGAATATTTATTTAGATTTCTTCTTCATGATGTCTGGAATGAATTATTGATCATGTCAGTCGTAGATTCACGAATATAGGTGACAGTACAATATACACATTAATTTTCTATTGATAATTCTTCATTCAATAATCTACAAATTGGTTACAAATAATAACAGCACTAAGTTATGTCTTTTTAAATATGAAGGTATATTTTTTATAATTCCAATCACGTTGATTAATGAAATCGTCATTCTTTTTATGTAACTTTTGAATGAATTTTTCAAATAAATCATTAATATGCATTCATATCAACGAATTTGTTGCTCTAACAACTTTGTCGACCCTATTGCTTCTTTCTTTGTTTTTAATTTTCCTATCTAGGTTTTTTGGCCAATGTTCACGAATCTGTATTTAGTAAAATGCATACAAATCTTTGTGTTAACGAACTTATGTTAATAATTCCGATATGAGCCACTCGAGAGGAATCCAGGTTACAATTTAGTGTAGTTTTTCATATAATAATTATTTTTTTTAATTTGATTTAGAATGAGGTAAATCTAATCTATGGTTTTCTTCTATTCGAATTTTATTCAACTATTTAAATATTTTTTTAAAGCTATTTCTTAACACGTTAACTGCCAACTCACTTTTCCTGAATCCTTCAAACCCAAATTTCTCCAAACTGATTCAAAATGCATTGAAATGAATTAGTTATTTACCAAAAAGGTTTTTTTTTGTATTTTCTTGAGAAAATTTCACAAAAAAAATCTGTCAGGCTCCTGTGCCTGACACGGCTTGAATGGTTGAATTTATAGTCATTGGGCCATGTCAGTCATTTTGTCAGGCACAGCTGTTTCAAAGCTGTTGACCTTGCCTTGTGTCAATTTTGAGCATGAATAATCATTTTCAATGTCTTTTTTTCTTTCAATATAATGTTACAATTTATAGCTATTTGTGACTCTGGTCAATGGCTTCCAATGCCCAAATGAACCATTTCTGCCTAAAATGTGTCAATTTGCGACATAAATAATAATTTCAATACCTTTTACTTATTCAATAATGTTGTTTTAACTCAATACTTCTTTTATTGGCTATTTGTGACTATTTCAATAAACAGTAAGAGCATTTTATAAATAATATTGTGTTTTTATTGTGTTTTATTCCATAACATACGAAAAATATTCTATAAGTTATGCCATAGGCAAAAAATTAGCAGGCCATGTAGAATATATCTTGGTTGGAGCCATGTCAGTCACCTCTGATAGAGAACAACACTGTAAAAGTGCCTGCTGGCGTACAGATATCGTTTGGAATGTGTATGTTTTTGTCAGTCACCGGTAGCTGACACGGCCTGACCAAAGAGTGAGTTTGTCAGGCACCGGTGACTGACATCGCAGTTAACGTGTTAAAACCTTAATGTTGATATACTCATTCAAATAAATAAACCTTACTGTAAATATTTCATTTTTTCATGAAATATATCCATATTTTTCTTTCGATAACGTTTTTTTTATAACCCAAAAAATATTTTCAAGTGGTGAAAATATATGAATTTGCGAAATGAATGTTTTTTAATACCTTGAAAACATGAATTCCCAAAATGCTGGTATATACGAACCTTTACATTTTATCGATTTATACATTGAATCGAGCTAAAATTTTGTTACTCCATCAACAATTTGCTGCTTGATAATATTTTTATTCAAGTTGATTCATATCAGAAACAGATTAATCATCTTAATTTAACTAAAAAATCAAGCAATACATCCATTTCATTATTATACCATTTTTTACGTTCATAATGATATGTTATAAAAACAATCCTACGTTCATTATGATATTATATAAAAAAAATTATTATTTTGTTATGCTTTTTTTATACATTCAAGAATAAATTTTTTTTCTAGATGACGAATCTTGATAATGGCGTTTGTTTCTGAATAGAATAAAGTAATTATTTTTCAATTTTGTGAACTATTAGGCTTATTTAAATAAATATAATAATTGAAATGAATTAATAAATATGCAGAAATATATTTCATTAATATGAGTAACAATATGAATAAAAGACAGGTGGCGATTGGTGTCCATGGACCATGGCTCTCTTATTTCTTATCTGATCAGTAGTTGATAGGAGACATTCCAGATTTTTCATTTGGTATTTCGTTGTTGACCTGAAAGGGATTTGTCAATCAGAAATTCAAAATTACCGTTTTAGAACAGAAATTATTGTCGTTTCGTTCAGTAATACTCAGATTCTGTCCAAATTTATAAGAACCCTTTTTATATTAAAAGGTGAGTCTCGTAAGACTATTATATTTTTGTTACATGTGAGAATTGTAATTTTTAGGGTTCCTACCGGAGGTTTAATTATCGATCTACAACATTAAAGTTTCGATTACGAAATCTACATCATGACTGTTGATTTTACTTACCTGATTGCATCAATCATCATATATGTACCTGTAGAATTCCTGGAACTGCTGCTACCGCCATTTTGTCACGTTCGTTCTTCTAACATCAAGGCCAGTATTGAACAAAACTGTGATAACTTTTAACTGCGAATTCCTGAACATCAAGGAAAAGTTTGGTGTACTCATTTCATAACTGCGTGTGTGATTTACCTACGTGCCTTCCAGTGGAAATTACTAACCCTATATGAACATTATACTATTTTTTTGCCAGAATATCAACGTTTCAATAATTCATTGTCACCTGAATAATTAACCACACATAACTGCTTGTTTCTTGATTTTCAAACAGTTTAGTAATCTTAGTTAATTTGAGCTAAATCAAGTGGCGCCCATTTTTCATAAATTAAAGTATTTTAATGTCTCAAAAATTATAAACCCACGACCTAAATGCTCTCTGGCGAACAGCTGCCGTTCGCATAATTGTCGCCTTGTGAAAATTACGTGACATAAAACGTAATTTTCACAAGGTGACAATTATGCGAACGGCAGCTGTTCGCCAGAGAGCATTTAGGTCGTGGGTTTATAATTTTTTGAGACACTACAATACTTCAATTAAATTATGAAAAAATGGGCGCCACTTGATTTAGCTCAAATTAACTAAGATTACTAAACTGTTTGAAAATCAAGAAACAAGCAGTTATGTGTGGTTAATTATTCAGGTGACAATGAATTATTGAAAGGTTGATATTCTGGCAAAAAAATAGTATAATGTTCATATAGGGTTAGTAATTTCCACTGGAAGGCACGTAGGTAAATCACACACGCAGTTATGAAATGAGTACACCAAACTTTTCCTTGATGTTCAGGAATTCGCAGTTAAAAGTTATCACAGTTTTGTTCAATACTGGCCTTGATGTTAGAAGAACGAACGTGACAAAATGGCGGTAGCAGCAGTTCCAGGAATTCTACAGGTACATATATGATGATTGATGCAATCAGGTAAGTAAAATCAACAGTCATGATGTAGATTTCGTAATTGAAACTTTAATGTTGTAGATCGATAATTAAACCTCCGGTAGGAACCCTAAAAATTACAATTCTCACATGTAACAAAAATATAATAGTCTTACGAGACTCACCTTTTAATATAAAAAGGGTTCTTATAAATTTGGACAGAATCTGAGTATTACTGAACGAAACGACAATAATTTCTGTTCTAAAACGGTAATTTTGTATTTCTGATTGACAAATCCCTTACAGGTCAACAACGAAATACCAAATGAAAAATCTGGAATGTCTCCTATCAACTACTGATCAGATAAGAAATAAGAGAGCCATGGTCCATGGACACCAATCGCCACCTGTCTTTTATTCATATTGTTACTCATATTAATGAAATATATTTCTGCATATTTATTAATTCATTTCAATTATTATATTTATTTAAATAAGCCTAATAGTTCACAAAATTGAAAAATAATTACTTTATTCTATTCAGAAACAAACGCCATTATCAAGATTCGTCATCTAGAAAAAAAATTTATTCTTGAATGTATTAAAAGCATAACAAAATAATAATTTTTTTTTATATAATATCATAATGAACGTAGGATTGTTTTTATAACATATCATTATGAACGTAAAAAATGGTATAATAATGAAATGGATGTATTGCTTGATTTTTTAGTTAAATTAAGATGATGTTTCTGATATGAATCAACTTGAATAAAAATATTATCAAGCAGCAAATTGTTGATGGAGTAACAAAATTTTAGCTCGATTCAATGTATAAATCGATAAAATGTAAAGGTTCGTATATACCAGCATTTTGGGAATTCATGTTTTCAAGGTATTAAAAACATTCATTTCGCAAATTGATATATTTTCACCACTTGAAAATATTTTTGGGTTATAAAAAAAACGTTATCGAAAGAAAAATATGGAAATATTTCATGAAAAAATGAAATATTTACAGTAAGGTTTATTTATTTGAATGAGTATATCAACATTAAGGTTTTAACACGTTAACTGCGATGTCAGTCACCGGTGCCTGACAAACTCACTCTTTGGTCAGGCCGTGTCAGCTACCGGTGACTGACAAAAACATACACATTCCAAACGATATCTGTACGCCAGCAGGCACTTTTACAGTGTTGTTCTCTATCAGAGGTGACTGACATAGACTACATTAAATGGAGCGGATTTTGAACCAATTAGAGAGCAGTAGGGATTTTCAAATTTGACAGACGAAATCTGTTTACATTTTCGACAGATGTCAGCTTGACTTTTGAAAACATTACGGTTTTTACCTATTCTAAACGTTATTTAGAGCTTGAAATAATGGGATTCTCAATTAAAACTCAAGAAAGAGGAGATTGTTGTACGCATTTCCGTTAGATGAAATTATTTCATTTTCGATGTTGATATGAAAATGGGCAATGACTTTGCTACTTAGAGGTAAACTTTATCCCTAATTTTCATTATTGAGAATTCCTTTGACTATTGATGTTATTTCAGGTTTCATCTTATTCAGCAAGCCAGGGAAAATGTGCCATCAATTAAGAGCCTGAACAATGACTCTCAAAATGAAAAGAACATGCACACGAATCAATTGATATTTTCTAACGGTCTACATAACATAGACTTCATTCAGCATCTATTACTGTAACTGTTTTAATTTTATCTTGCATTTTTCAGTTAGTTTAAAAAAAATCAAGATCAAGTGAAGTTTCTCTACGACAGAACTACTTATTATACCAGAAAAATATTATGCCATGAATTGTGATCCATATTTCCTCCTGTTTCATTATGATTCCAATAATAGTTACTAGTTTGTGCTATATCCAGTTTACCCTGTTTTATTTTCTATTTGTTTCAGTGAAGTCCTTCAGCATTTGTGCAATAGTAGGTACCTTTGATCATATTCAGAAATTTTTACTAATTAAACACATATTGTTGTTCCCAACTTTAATATTTTCAATAATCGGGGGCACTAAAAGATTATACCATACAAAAATTATTGTTTACAATTGAATTATACAAAAATCAAGTTTGACTAATCAAAGCATGGTTAAATCCAACTGGAGTTCCATGTTAAACGCAGACTCAGAGTCAGATTTATACAATTTACACTTTTCTGATACAATTATGCTCAACATATTCGTTGTGGGTTGAAATGGGAATATTGTTATCGACTTCAATCCCCTTTCCGAAAAGAACATCAAAATATCTGGTACCTGTTCATCAAGATCCTAGGCCAAAATCAGTAAAAGCATTGATCAGGCACTAAAGGTATACATTCATTAAATCTTTCAATATGAATAATTGATTTTCAATATTCCTGTTCAGTTGTGAGAGTACATAATTGAAATTTATATAAGTAAAGGACAAGAAGTGATACTGTTCTTTCTTTTTGAATAAATATTAGATAGTGGTTCAAATAATGTGTTCGTTTTGATACATCAGTTTTCTCGTTCATTCACTTCAATTAAGCCTGAAAAAAATTTTATGCAGTAACACCTTCAATCATAATCAGCAATCGTTCACTTAGTTATGAAAATATAACTTAATGTTAACGGAAGGACCAAAGGTCAATAGCTCATTGTCTTAGACAATAAAGAACATTCTCTCTCTCTCTATAACTTAATGTGCTTTATTATATTCATACTCTTTGCTAACATTATACCGAATTAAGTAAAATTAACCACAAACAAATCCATCATCGCAACTTATTCATTTATCTTGTAAGTGTTACTATTACTACTGACGCGTTGTTGTATGAGCTAGTTAATAAATTGTTCATACATGCTTATTTATTTATTAGTAGATCCAAACAGTAAGATCAGCACATAATTGGATATCACAACTACTAACTAGATACTTTGTATTCTGGACAAAGAGTAAGAATCAAGTTAATTCAATTTCCACTAGATTATACTTTACACATACTGAAGAACAACTTGACACATCAAATGCTTCTCATAATAACACAACGATTTATTCACATCCAACTTGAATAATGATAAGCTTGACCGAGTCAAATGACCATTGACCGAAGTTCTTCAGCCCTCATCTAACTATTTTCTCTATTCGTGAATCATGTAGATATAGGTTCTCAATTGAATTTTGTCTTGATACATTGATTTCTCTCATTCTTTATTGACAATTGGAATATAAGAATACATTTTCAAACCAATTTGATGGCTCAAACAAGTTCAAAGTACATCATTCCAGTATATTTTATTCGTATTGATGGCACATTTTTCCTGGCATACTGGACAAATAAGATGAAATCTAAAAATGAAATGAATACTTGAAAATATTATCATAATGGATAATAGGGATAAAGTTACCTTCGAACAGTAAAGTCATCATTGCCCATTCTCATTATTTTCATACCATCATCGAAAATGAAATAATTCCAGCTAACGCAAATGCGTACAACAATCTCCTCTTACTAGAGTTGAGTTATAATTGAGAATCCCATAAATTCAAGCTCCAAATAACATTTAAAATAAGTAAAAACCCACGGATACTCAAACTGTTTGGAATGTTGTCAAATGTCAAGATGACATCTCATCTGACGAAAATGTAAACAGAATGTGTCTGTCAAATTCAAAAATCCCTACTGCTCTCTGATTGGTTCAAAATCCGCTCCTTTTAATGTAGTCTGACTGACATGGCTCCAACCAAGATATATTCTACATGGCCTCCTAATTTTTTGCCTATGGCATAACTTATAGAATATTTTTCGTATGTTATGGAATAAAACACAATAAAAACACAATATTATTTATAAAATGCTCTTACTGTTTATTAAAATAGTCACAAATAGCCAATAAAAGAAGTATTGAGTTAAAACAACATTATTGAATAAGTAAAAGGTATTGAAATTATTATTTATGTCGCAAATTGACACATTTTAGGCAGAAATGGTTCATTTGGGCATTGGAAGCCATTGACCAGAGTCACAAATAGCTATAAATTGTAACATTATATTGAAAGAAAAAAAGACATTGAAAATGATTATTCATGCTCAAAATTGACACAAGGCAAGGTCAACAGCTTTGAAACAGCTGTGCCTGACAAAATGACTGACATGGCCCAATGACTATAAATTTGCATATTTATTAATTCATTTCAATTATTATATTTATTTAAATAAGCCTAATAGTTCACAAAATTGAAAAATAATTACTTTATTCTATTCAGAAACAAACGCCATTATCAAGATTCGTCATCTAGAAAAAAAATTTATTCTTGAATGTATAAAAAAAGCATAACAAAATAATAATTTTTTTTATATAATATCATAATGACGTAGGATTGTTTTTATAACATATCATTATGAACGTAAAAAATGGTATAATAATGAAATGGATGTATTGCTTGATTTTTTAGTTAAATTAAGATGATGTTTCTGATATGAATCAACTTGAATAAAAATATTATCAAGCAGCAAATTGTTGATGGAGTAACAAAATTTTAGCTCGATTCAATGTATAAATCGATAAAATGTAAAGGTTCGTATATACCAGCATTTTGGGAATTCATGTTTTCAAGGTATTAAAAAACATTCATTTCGCAAATTCATATATTTTCACCACTTGAAAATATTTTTGGGTTATAAAAAAAACGTTATCGAAAGAAAAATATGGATATATTTCATGAAAAAATGAAATATTTACAGTAAGGTTTATTTATTTGAATGAGTATATCAACATTAAGGTTTTAACACGTTAACTGCGATGTCAGTCACCGGTGCCTGACAAACTCACTCTTTGGTCAGGCCGTGTCAGCTACCGGTGACTGACAAAAACATACACATTCCAAACGATATCTGTACGCCAGCAGGCACTTTTACAGTGTTGTTCTCTATCAGAGGTGACTGACATGGCTCCAACCAAGATATATTCTACATGGCCTGCTAATTTTTTGCCTATGGCATAACTTATAGAATATTTTTCGTATGTTATGGAATAAAACACAATAAAAACACAATATTATTTATAAAATGCTCTTACTGTTTATTGAAATAGTCACAAATAGCCAATAAAAGAAGTATTGAGTTAAAACAACATTATTGAATAAGTAAAAGGTATTGAAATTATTATTTATGTCGCAAATTGACACATTTTAGGCAGAAATGGTTCATTTGGGCATTGGAAGCCATTGACCAGAGTCACAAATAGCTATAAATTGTAACATTATATTGAAAGAAAAAAAGACATTGAAAATGATTATTCATGCTCAAAATTGACACAAGGCAAGGTCAACAGCTTTGAAACAGCTGTGCCTGACAAAATGACTGACCTGGCCCAATGACTATAAATTCTGCATATTTATTATTCATTTCAATTATTATATTTATTTAAATAAGCCTAATAGTTCACAAAATTGAAAATAATTACTTTATTCTATTCAGAAACAAACGCCATTATCAAGATTCGTCATCTAGAAAAAAAATTTATTCTTGAATGTATTAAAAACATAACAAAATAATAATTTTTTTTTATATAATATCATAATGAACGTAGGATTGTTTTTATAACATATCATTATGAACGTAAAAAAATGGTATAATAATGAAATGGATGTATTGCTTGATTTTTAGTTAAATTAAGATGATGTTTCTGATATGAATCAACTTGAATAAAAATATTATCAAGCAGCAAATTGTTGATGGAGTAACAAAATTTTAGCTCGATTCAATGTATAAATCGATAAAATGTAAAGGTTCGTATATACCAGCATTTTGGGAATTCATGTTTTCAAGGTATTAAAAAACATTCATTTCGCAAATTCATATATTTTCACCACTTGAAAATATTTTTTGGGTTATAAAAAAAAACGTTATCGAAAGAAAAATATGGATATATTCATGAAAAAATGAAATATTTACAGTAAGGTTTATTTATTTGAATGAGTATATCAACATTAAGGTTTTAACACGTTAACTGCGATGTCAGTCACCGGTGCCTGACAAACTCACTCTTTGGTCAGGCCGTGTCAGCTACCGGTGACTGACAAAAACATACACATTCCAAACGATATCTGTACGCCAGCAGGCACTTTTACAGTGTTGTTCTCTATCAGAGGTGACTGACATGGCTCCAACCAAGATATATTCTACATGGCCTGCTAATTTTTGCCTATGGCATAACTTATAGAATATTTTCGTATGTTATGGAATAAAACACAATAAAAACACAATATTATTTATAAAATGCTCTTACTGTTTATTGAAATAGTCACAAATAGCCAATAAAAGAAGTATTGAGTTAAAACAACATTATTGAATAAGTAAAAGGTATTGAAATTATTATTTATGTCGCAAATTGACACATTTTAGGCAGAAATGGTTCATTTGGGCATTGGAAGCCATTGACCAGAGTCACAAATAGCTATAAATTGTAACATTATATTGAAAGAAAAAAAGACATTGAAAATGATTATTCATGCTCAAAATTGACACAAGGCAAGGTCAACAGCTTTGAAACAGCTGTGCCTGACAAAATGACTGACATGGCCCAATGACTATAAATTCAACCATTCAAGCCGTGTCAGGCACAGGAGCCTGACAGATTTTTTTTGTGAAATTTTCTCAAGAAAATACAAAAAAAAACCTTTTTGGTAAATAACTAATTCATTTCAATGCATTTTGAATCAGTTTGGAGAAATTTGGGTTTGAAGGATTCAGGAAAAGTGAGTTGGCAGTTAACGTGTTAAGAAATAGCTTTAAAAAAATATTTAAATAGTTGAATAAAATTCGAATAGAAGAAAACCATAGATTAGATTTACCTCATTCTAAATCAAATTAAAAAAAATAATTATTATATGAAAAACTACACTAAATTGTAACCTGGATTCCTCTCGAGTGGCTCATATCGGAATTATTAACATAAGTTCGTTAACACAAAGATTTGTATGCATTTTACTAAATACAGATTCGTGAACATTGGCCAAAAACCTAGATAGGAAAATTAAAAAAAAGAAAGAAGCAATAGGGTCGACAAAGTTGTTAGAGCAACAAAATTCGTTGATATGAATGCATATTAATGATTTATTTGAAAAATTCATTCAAAAGTTACATAAAAAGAATGACGATTTCATTAATCAACGTGATTGGAATTATAAAAAATATACCTTCATATTTAAAAAGACATAACTTAGTGCTGTTATTATTTGTAACCAATTTGTAGATTATTGAATGAAGAATTATCAATAGAAAATTAATGTGTATATTGTACTGTCACCTATATTCGTGAATCTACGACTGACATGATCAATAATTCATTCCAGACATCATGAAGAAGAAATCTAAATAAATATTCGAATCTTAAAGTTTCACATTTTGACTGGCCTAATACTGGATTAATTATTTTGAATGAATTATCAATAAACTTGAAGAAAAATAGTTATGTTATTAAATTCAATTAGCTGTCATGAATTATATTTTTAGTATAATGTCTTTTGAAATTTCATCAGTTTACCTTGATTTTAAGATTTATCTACTATCACCATTACGGCGTTCCATTTGCGAGCCCGAAAACGCAACGTTAAGTTGATTATGTTAAAAAACAGGAGAACCAAGATAAATGCCTATTTGTTTGCATGCATGTAAGATCCATTCGAAAGATGAATGTTATTCATTTGCTAGAAAGATGGGTGAAAATTTTGGCTTTCAATAAGGAGTTCGTCACAGATAATACCAGTAGTCTTATACCGTTGAATAATTCATCCTTTGAATTTGAATTTCGAAGAAGTATAACCGGTACGCCTACTTTAAGGAGTTCGTGATGGGGCATTCCACTGGGTGTTATACTGCTCAGATATTCCAACTGATAGTTTGCTGTTTCATCAGCATCTCTTGAGGTCACTGTGTCGTTGCTATGGAAAGAGATGATCCTTTAAAACGGCTGACTTGTAATTTTGAAGAACCTGCTGCAATCCGTCAGATAATTTAAAGAATGGTGCTTAATTTCCTAATTCAACCTGCTCATCTATATTGTTTGTTCCGTTGATTATCAGATGAATCCATAATTGTTAATTTCTTCTATACCTTTGTAGCACTCCATATTCAACCTTCTGGACCTGAAAAAAAAAATCAATTACTATCTAATTGAAAAAAGTAAAAAATTACTCAATTTTATTTTTATCGATAACATTTTGATCAAAAACTGGCGCAATTCAAATTAATAGTTTCGTATAATGATAACTTTCAATCAATGTAACATTTTCTTATGCTGAGATGATAAAATAAAATGAAGCTTCTTGTTATAATGCAGTAATCTGAAATAAATGATAAATTTATACAAACACCCTGTATATTGGGTGTCCCAAAGTGAGTGCCTATTAGATTATTATTTTCATTATTATGATTATTTTTTTGTCCATCCTGTATAATTGACAACTATAATTCAAAAGCAGTGACATAGATAAAGTCAATATCTAATAACTTGCTAAAGGATACAAAAAATCGCTAAAAACTCCTAGAAGTATACATTTTTCAGCTTTGTGACTGACACAAGACATTTGATCAGAAGGATTAGTAGAACATCATATCCAATTTTCAGCCAAATCCACCGGGAGCCAATTCCCATAATACGTAAGCCATAATGGATACAAAAAATCACTAAAAACTCCTAGAAGTATGCATTTTTCAGCTTTGTGACTGTTAAGACATTTGATCAGAAGGATTAGTAGCACATCATATCCAATTTTCAGCCAAATCGACCGGGAGCCAATTCCCATACAAAATGTGCGGGGTCCTTTCTGACTTAAATCTCAAATATTGATCAAACTGGAGTAATTTTTGAAACACACCAATTTGATCTAGTAGGCCACTCACCTTGGGACACCTGCAGTGGCGCAGCCAGGATTTTGTTTTGAGGGGGGCTGAACTGAACAATTCTTGATGATACAACAGATACAAAAGTTGCAAAAAAATGAACTCAGAAAAAATTGAAACTGTTAGAATCTTTGGGGGGCTGCAGACCCAAAGCCCCCCGCCCTAGCTGCGCCAGTGGACACCTGATATATCTGAAACGTACAATCCCATTTTTTATGGTAAATCATTCAGAATTCGAAAGCCCCTTCAATTTCATTGAAAAATTTATGTTAAAGACCGCTCGTAATCCCAATTATTTTCGAAAGAAAAGCTTGAAAAATTATTTCCAGGTTTTTGAAATAAGGCATTTCAACGTTGTCAGTTAAAAGGATAATCAAACGTCTATACTTACTTTTTGATAGCTTTCCACTTATTCTAAATAAGTAATGATTTATATTTGTCTGCTGTTTACAAATATCTATCCGAAGGCAGAAGAGACTATCTTGAAATCCAAAATTAGGGGAATGCACTCGATATAAAGTAACTGGCAAGAAGACCTCCATCGTCAGCCCTTCCAAAGTTTTCAATTAACTTATTTTTTCTTCTTCTGCTTTTCGAATCTGCAAGAAATATCAATTATCAATAACAATTAATTAAATAGGTGAGTTTTCAAACATCTACCTCTCTTGTTGAATAAGAATAATTAAAAAGCCAACTAACTGCCAGATTCAAAACTCAGATCCGCTGAATGAAATGGTAAAATCAAACTGAAATTACAATGTTAATGGAAAAAGAAAGAATACATGTACTGAAATCCCTCGTTCGAATTTAACGAAGAAATTCAGAATATTCCACATGTTTCTAGAAGCAACATGTACACATTTGAAGCATACCATAATTAAATTCCACTTCCTATAACGAATCATTCGAAATTAAGAACCTCTTCAATTTCATTGAGAGCTTCATGTTATAATGCAGTAATCTAAAATAATTGATAAAATCATTTAAATCGTACAATCCCATTGACTATAATATTAATATCATTCAATATTCGAAATCCACTTCAATTTTATTGAAAGCTTTCCAGGTTTTTGAAATTGGACATTTCAAGATTGTCGGTTATTGGGAAAACCATTGTTAAAAGGATATTCAAACGTCTGTACTTACTTTATGACAGCTTTCAACTGGATAACTTTTCTCAAAAGTGATGATTTGCATTTGTCCGTTGTTTACAATGATATATCCAAAGGAAGAAGGGACTGTCTTGAAATCCAAAATCAGGGACTTTTAAAATGAAGTATGAATCATTTTGCCACTTGAAGGTTTTCAATACACATATTTTCTCTTTCAATCTCCATTTCGAACCTGCAAGAAACAAAAATTTACCTCTCAATTGATAACCGATTAGAGCAACCTTGTGTACAATGTAAACCTGACAACCTGACCTGACCATATCTGACATTGAAATGAAGTGAATGAAAGAACACTAATTCCATACCTCTCATATCATAGCAAACATGCTTGAATAAATAAGGACATACCTCTTATTCTTCTTCGTTTGCAGCAAGTTCTTATTTGATGATGTCTATTTGGTGCTTAAGTCCATCTCTTTCTGGGTCGACCGATACTTCTTCTTCCTAGAGTTGATTTATCCCTGGCCTTCTTTACCATTCTGTCTTGCTCCATTCTTTCTATGTTAACGTTCCATTCTACCTTTCTGTTGTTATCCACTCCTCGATTATCTCTACTGCATACAGATTTCTGATCTCATCCCTCCTTTCTGTGTCATACAGGGTTTTTCTCTGGAAATTCTACAAAGAATACCTCTAATTATTTCCTATAAATGGAACAATATACTCCATAAGTATCGTGATTATTTCTATGAATACGATAATAACTACTATTATTTACCTTAGCTGCGAGTCATGTTTAACTTCATAAGTATCTCTCTTCATTTAGAAAGTATTCAGTACATTATCAGGAATTCAAATCCAATCATTAATATTATTGTGCACTTTATAAGAAACTTTTCCAACTGGCAGAAATACTTTGATCGTTTGCCCTTTGAAGGTTTTCAGTACAAATATCCTCGCTTTCAATATCCTTTTCGAACCTGAAAAAAAAAATATCAGTTAATAATAACAACGAATGATGAAATAATAGAGCAATCTTGTGTACAATGTGAACGCTATGCAGATGATGAGCTATCTGACATTACATATGAACAGGATAAGCCTAAAAGTTTTCAGAATTGCCCTTCGTAAGCTAAACAACTATCAGAAGAAATAACTCGAAAGAAGATTTGATTGACAAACTCTTCCAATTTCAACGTAGGAATTCAGTATATACCAAATCTCTCAAATCGATAAGTAATGATTGCAGTTGGCCGCCATTTACAAAGAACTATCTAGAAAAATACTTTATATAGATCACTCGATATAAAGCTTTCCCAACTGGCAGGAAGACCTCCATCGTTAGCCCTTCTAAAGTTTTCAATAAACTTATTTTTTTCTCTCTTCTTCTTCTTATACCATAGCATGTATTCTTGAATAATATCAGAACATACCTCTCAACTCAGTCGTTTATCTGGAATTTTCAACAACCAGAATTCGTTTATGATTGCGAATTTCTTCCTTGGTTCATCTTAGGAACTTCATTCGAACCTTGTGTTTTCATCGTGTTGTAACTTTATAGCTCATAGGTGTATGGATTCATCTGAAATGCAAATCTTCTTAAATTACAATGGTAATATCATGTTTTTCATGTAATAGTACACATAATAAATTGTACCTACCTCTTTTACAATAAGAGCCCGTAACTTTCTCGATTCATTCCATGGAACATCTAAGTATTGACTGGTACCCTCTGTATTTCTTTTAGAGCAAGGAAGTTCATTTGGTTCAAAGCGGTCAAATTCGTCAAACTAAACGGTACCTGTACAGACGAACATCAAATTAACCTGACATATTATATCGTATATATATCTGTGGTTGAAGACAACAAAAATTCTATGATTTCTTAAATTTTCATCTGAACGTAAATTATAAATTTTTCTTTAATATTTGAATACTTACAAATCGAATAAGATCATGAAATTGAACAAAATTATACATTTTATATTATTAAACGGGCCAAGAATTAAAGAAAGGTTATGTATGCGCCGGTTGACAGCCCACAAGGGCAAATTATCATGGCTGCCGTGAAGATAATAAACAATTAATAAAATCGTCGATTTCGACCAACGAAGGCTTTATTTTGCAGGATACTTTCAGGAAATGATAAATAAAACATTTCCAGCGAGTATTGATTGAGAAAATAGAGGAAAATTGGCTAGAACTATGCTTAACCTCCCTAACCTGACTGAAACTTTGGATTTTTTTTTGAAAAAACTAAAAGGATTGCAGACTTCTCGTTATCATTTTCGTAATCTGGGACCCAAACTTAGTGAGTACAATTTTTTTCACAATTCCAACACGATTCTTTTAGAACTACATAATTACCCTGTTTTATACATCAATTATTTTCCATCAATTATAATATGTATTGAATATTATCTGTACATCTTTGATATAGCTATTTTCCCGCTAATTTCCAACTATTGAATAATAAGTTCATTTCTTTAAAATACATCTATGAAATTGATAATAGATTTATAAATTTCACCTTGGAAAAAATACTATTTAATTCCTGGTTATTACTCATAATATTAGTTCTTTCATTCGTTTCGAGATATTCGCATATGATAATTTGTTTAAATTTTAAATATTAATCCATTTAGTATAGAACTCATTGAAAAAATCTGATTCTACCATAATAATTGAATAAATTTTGATCGTATTAAATCATGAATTATGAGAGAAAATTGATTCATCCTCCTTTGAATAATAGTAATTGTTTTCAATATTATTATTATTATTTTGCAAAATACCATTTTTTTTGTTCCTCTTGGCAATTTCCCTCAAGTCCATTTGAGATCATTCCACTATGGCTAACTTGGTTGTACAGATCACAAAAGTTCATTACAGAAAATACATTCATTCTTCTTTTGATTATGTTACACATTATATATATGGATTTTCAGATATTTTCATCATGCTTAAAAAGCAAAGTAAGGGCTGGACCTACAGTAAGCAGGTGAAGGCAAATAAAAAAGCAGCACAAACAAAAAACAAGGTAACTTTCACATATTATCATCATATACTTATCAGATCTGCGTTTTACTACGGAACGTTGAATATATCACATAAAGAATTTGATATTTTCAAATTTATAATTATTCAGCAGAAACAAACTGGAACCAATCACGAAGAAAATATTACAAAGCCCTACATCACGGAAAAAAGACAACACCTGGATATGACAATATCCCAGAAAAAATACTGAGGAAACTGACCCCCTTATACACAACCATATAACAAAATATATAATTTCTGCATCACCACCTATTATTTCCCCAATGAATGGAAAAAGGAACACTTATAACGATACCAAAAGCCAATACAAATCATTCAAAAATAGAAATTACAGACCAATAACTTACTCCCAGTGTTGGGAAAAATTTGAAAAAATTCTTACGAAAGGATCCGTAAAGCAGTAGGAGAATGTATCCCTTATACCATTTGGATTCAAGCCAACCTCCACCACACACCCTCTTACAATTCTAACATCCAATATTCAGTGTAATAAGAAAAATGGAAAAAAGTCGGCAGCCCTATATTTATTGACATACAAAAAGCTTCGACAGTATCTGGCACAGCGGACTTCTATTCAATTTATCCAACTACAATGCCCAACATACCTCCTGAAGATCATTTCCAAGTTTCTATCGGGAAGAACTCTTCAATTAAAAAGTGAAAACTGAAACTTCAGAACCATTGTGCCAATGCAAGGACTTCCACAAGGTTCCCCACTCTCTCCAACGTTATACAATTTATACTGTCACGATATATACAACCACAATGAAGAACCAGAACACCATATTAACAAACAAACGTATATGCTGCAGTTTGCGGATGATACAACCCTTATTGCACATGGTACCACTATTAACAGCTGTATGGAAAAACTACAAAGACTAACAGATGTCACTGTGGCATGGATGAGACGCTGGAGAATTCAAGTAAACCCTACAAAAACAAGACTTCTGATTTTTCACCACAAAATCAAACCCAACTCCAAAACGATCCTAATTGGAAACTGCACAATTACACCCACCAACATGTGTAAATATCTTGGCATCAAAGTGGATCACAAATAAATTTCAAATCCCACATAAAAACACAAAAGAAAGCAGCTATCACTCGAGCAGGACATTTTAGATCGCTCACATATAAGAAACTAGGAATCAGTATCAAAACAGCGACCACTATATACAAGATGATATGCAGGCCCTTATTGGAGTATGGACACACAGTATTCTCGAATGCGCCAAAGTCAACAACAAAAGACATAGAAGTTGCAGAGAGAACATGCCTTAGAAAGGTCACAAAACTGAGACACCCAAACAATCCACTCCACAACCCTTCTAATCAACTACTCTACGAGACTACAGAAATGAAACCGATACTAGAAAGACTTGAACACCTCAACAGAAAATTCATCACCACCAGAATAACATAAATATTATTAACCCACTTATTCACAGTTATCAAAGTACAACCACCACAAAAGCAAAACTACCAGCACTCCCAGTTTTGAATACTTAAAATCACTACAATAAAAACAGAGATCTTTGTAAATGAAAGTGTATTTAACTGGCAGGAAGACTTAGGTCGATAGCCCTTGATTGTTATGATCAATAAAGTTTATATATCTCTCTCTCTCCTCTCTTAATTATTCAATAAAAAATCGTTCAAGTTAATATTTTCACAATCTTTGCCTATAAAATTATCAAATATCACACCATATAACTAACTTAGTGATAGATAAAATTAACAATTATATATTAACATTTTCAAAGTTTCAAGTTCAATTCATCAATAAATTTTTGCAGACAGAGTAAATCAGATTATTTTCCTTAGATACTGCCCTGAAATTGATATTAATGCAAAGAAGCAATACACAATAGTTCAACATTCAAAACGATATTTTATTCATATATGGATACTATTGAATTTTGCTATTTTAATTGAATTAAGTAAAAATGAGGAAAAAATTATAACAGGTAATCTATTTTCCAAATAATGTATTCTATTTATTTTTCAATTCAAGTATAATAATAGCGATTTCAATATTTAATCATTCAAATCACAAATTTGTCCAATACATTATCACCTGTAACATTGATAATATTGTAAATGAAATATATATATTCATATATATTCACTTTATTATATTCATATATATCAACGTGTTTGAATTTATTTGTTGGGTGTCTAGGTTATAGTTGAAAAACGTAAAATAATTTATTCATACAAACGTTTCGGTGCATCTGCCTTCTTCAGTGTAAAATACATCATAATGGACTAAAACGTTAATTGTCATCTTGGTTGACTCGACAAAACCTAATCAACCAAGATGACAATTAATGTTTTTAGTCCATTATTATGTATTTTACACTGAAGAAGGCAGATGCGCCGAAACGTTTGTATGATTAAATTATTTCACGTTTTTTAACTGTAACCTAGACACCCAACAAATAAATTCAAACACGTTGATATAGGTAAAAATGAATTCAAATATTCATATAGATATACCTTTTTCTTCATATTGATAATGAATGAAAAGTATTGAAATTTTACATTTAGACATTTGAAATATAATTCGTTGGTATATAACAATTGATAATTCAAATTCCTTTATTCAATTTATATCTCAATAATAAAATGAATGTTTTTCATTATAGATGCAGACCAAGATGAGGAATTCACAACCCAGAGTGGAATATCAGGTAATTCTATGAAAATACTTCTTTATATTAATTCATCTATATGACTGTATATCTTAATTTTCATTGGCAAGAGTCGAGTTGAGAACGTATATCATAAACCAATAAAAAAAAGTATTTTTATAGGACTCCAAATATATCTATTTTACAACGCTTTATTTCAATATTGAAATAAAATTGATTTTTAGAATAAAGATTGAATTATGAATCTTTTCATTTATCAAAATGACACATTGAATCCGCCAAAACTTCACAATCCTGTACAATCCTTAAATACCTTTTCAAAATTCATATCATTAATCCATATCACATATCCAAAGTCTCAAACTAATATTTAAGGGATTACAAAAATAAAATGAGAAAATTTCGAAAACCATTCATTATTACCCTGAAAAATTTTAAATTTCATTAGCAAATTAGTATCGCACACCTTAAAAATAAATCAACATAATGTTTGTACCAAAGAAAGTGATCTCCTTAACAAAAAATGATAAAAACATTCGTTTTTTATCGTTATATTCATAATGAATTAAAAACATAATTCATATCAATACCTAGATCAAAATCCATACCGAAAACAACTTTATTAATAATTCCAAAACTACTCATTATGTAAAGTGGCACTAAGCGAAATGTGAACGATTTTTTTTCTTTCTGTAAATTGGACTTTATTAACCATGTAACGTGCTTTCAAAAAAATTCGTGGTCAAGTAAGTTGTGGATATAAATATAATTAAATCTGGCACATAGACATAGAGAAATGGACCGAGCAATCCCTATTCATCATCATAGATAACTGAAAATGAGAAAGAGATGAAACCAGCAGTTGTCTTTTTCATGTTACCACAGATCCATAAAAAAGGGACAGGTAATAACATAGAGAAATGGACCGAGCAATCTCTTCATCATCATAGATAACTGAAAATGAGAAAGAGATGAAACCAGTAGTTGTCTTTTTTTCATGTTACCACAGATCCATAAAAAAGGGACAGGTAATGGTCGCGATATCACTCTCTTTCTCTTATTAGTGACACTTTCAAGTGGTTATTGCTCAGTTCATTCTCTATGTCTTTGATTTCGCAGTAATTAACAAAAAACGTCAAGATAAATCCATAGTATAAAACTTTTTTAGGCCAAAGCCTATAAATTGATACCTTTTTCATTGAAAGAACTGGTACGCATCAGAATTGCCTCAGTGCAATTTATTTGTGTTCCATTGATACAAAGAACATAAAAAATTGTACTCGGGTCGTACTGGGACATTTCTGGTGAGCACCAGTTCTTCCGATGGAAAACGCTATAGATCAACTAAAAGAAGGCTTATAGGCTCTGTCAAATCTTCCGGTTATCGTCAGTGTATATAAAAATTATATGATAAAACCTTCAATCATTAAATTAACAATCGATCGAATCAAAACGAAGAATTTTATATCTAACAGATAGTTATTGGACACTAAAAAATTCAAAAAAACATCTGTTAAAAGCATATCAATTTAATGAAAATTATATTGATATATTTAGTAATCAAGTTTTATTTCTAGAATTGGATAGAAATCAAAATTTGGAATTTCTTCTAACATTGATTGCAGCAATATAGATTTCAACAAACTATTCATTTTGTGTATAATTATTATAATACGTAATACTTAACAATGAAACGTTTTCGAAAATTTCAATTTCGCTTTTTTATTTGATTATTCCATTAGTAAAAGATATTTAATATTAGAATCAAACCATTCATTGTGATGTTTTTACAATTAGGTAGGTAGGCAACCAAAATTTCACATAAGGATATTTAAGTTTGCATAGAATTCTAAATCTCAATTATTTCCAATTCATTAATGCCCAAACAAATTATATTTCACATAATCTACAGCTATTTCGTACAATCGTATTACATGACTTTATTAATTTCGAAATCCTTGATTATAAATATTCTAAAATCAAATCTAATGAATTATTTAGGTGGAATCTTTCTTATGAGAAATGGTCTTATATTTTTATTATTAAGAATACAAGAAGAGTTGAGGTGGATACCTATTCATTGAAATAATTGGAATGACTAACTTTAATTATTATTCCATCGATAGGCTTTCGGAGATTCTTCATAGACATATTTTTTTCGTATCAGTCAAAATTTGGACATTTTTCATTATTACAAATTATAATCGTTCATTCTAATACATATGGTGAAATCCTTTTTACGAATAAGTGTTTTCGTGTTTTTTTGGCAATCAATCAGAATAACTGATAATACAATGTGTTGTATTGCACCATTAGAGAATATTTTCAATATTAAACCTATAATTTCATTGCCGACATTTCTTTCAATTACACTTTCACCAAAAAAACAACTAAGATTAGGTACATCGATTTAATAGTTTTATTTTTAGGATTCAAAATCTGATGGAAAAAAAAGATTATTATTGCAACAAAATTAATCACAATTTTTCATTTGTCAAGATATGTCCCATAATTATTTTTTAATATAACATTATAACTGTTTTGATTCAAAATTTCCTCAGTAAAAAGTATTCCCTGTTCGAATCGAGTAATTCGTGGTATTATCATTGTTTAAACAATGGTATTATTTGTAATTATTCCTATAAGTAAATAGACAACCAAAGTAAAGTTTCATCATGAGGATATTTATATTTGGATAGAATTCTAAATTGTTATTATGATTTTGAATTTCACACTATATTCTATAGTAATTTTATACAATCGTTTAACATGACTTCATTTTTTTCGAAATCAATGATAATTCATAATCTACAATCAAATCGAATGAAAATTATTTCAATCAAATAATTCATTTTATAATATTCGAAATATTCCTATTATCAAGTAGGCAACTAAAGTTTATCATGAGGGTATTTATGTTTGCAACATTTAAAATCGCAACTTTTCTACAATTCATTATTATTATAATATTAAATTTCATTCTATATTCTCCATTGAATTTATACAATCGTATAACATGACTTTATTCATTTCAAAATCAAATCGAATAAATTATTTTGGTGGAATATTTCTTACGAGAAAGGGTCTTATATGTATTAGAAATAAATTATTTTGATTTTTATTCCATCGATAGTTAATCAGAGATTCGTAAGGAGATATGTTTTTTATAACAAGCATATTTCAAATCAAATAATTAATTTTGTAACATTCACAAATATTCCTATAACTACATAGGCAACTAAAGAGTTTATCATAAAATTATTTATGTTTGCATGTTATTCTAAATCGCAACTTTTCTTCAATTCATTGTTATTATGATATTATATTCGACACTTTATTCACAAATAATTTCATACAATCGTATAACATGACTTTGTTTATTTCAAAATCAATGATTATTCATGTCTACAATCAATCGAATAAATTATTTTGGTGGAATATTTCTCACGAGAAAGGGTGTTATATGTATTCAAAATGAATTATTTTGATTGTAATCCATTGATAGTTAATCAGAGATTCGGAAGGAGAATAATATAATTTTTCAAAACAGACATGTTTCATTATTTCAAATCAAAAAAATCATTTCGTAATATTCGCAATTATTCCTATAGCTAGATATGCAACTAAAGTTTATCATGAGGGCATTATGTTTGCATAGCGTTTTAAATCCAACTTTTTTCAATTCATCATTGATACAATATTATAATTCACATTGTCTTATACAACTATTTGATAAAATCGTATAACATGACTTTGCTTATTTCAAAAGACTGATTATAAATATTCTACATTCAAACCGAACAAATTATTCTGGTGAAATTTTACTTACCAACGAAAAGTTATATAGAAAGGTATTATACATGATAATTTGGACATTTTTAATTATTTCAAATTAAAGTCGTCCATACAAATACATATCATTCGAATTTTTTGGAACTAATTATAATAATATTTTTATGATCAAATGAAAAAAATTGTAAGTTGAAAATTTTATATTTAATCAAACTAAAACTCTATTAATAACAAAAAGTAGTTCAACTAAGAGATAACCAAAGTAACGAGGGAGAATAATAACTATTTTTGCATCAGTGCGAGCTTGAACAAAATATCACATATCAATCAAATTTGGACCCCTATTCTGATTATTTATGTAAT
>CM024244.1:49245369-49352269 GCA_013421045.1 Propylea japonica | reverse complement strand
TTATGAATTATGTTTTTTTAAAAATAAGTGACCTTATGACAAGTTATGTCAAAAACAGACAGACAAATAAAATTGAGAGAATAGTCACGTTTTTCTCAATACGACATTAAAACTGATAAACAGACGAGTTTAATAGTTTACATTGGTCCTTCGGGCTAAAGAAAAGTCCTGTGGTGATGTCCAACGAAGAAGGAAATCAAGAAAATTCAAGAAGTCGTCGACAAACGGCAGGAAAAAAATCTTGGATCCTAACTTTGTATGGCCTACTAATTTTGGATCGAATTATAAACAAGCTGATTGACCGTCAATGCTGATGTTGAAACAAAAACAAATCATCGATGGATGAAATCGAAAAAAAAACAGAGAAGCATGAAAGTGTTTCTCAAAAAGTCATTTTTCAATTAAATTGCAACAACTGAATATTGATGCAGAAAAAAGAAGAATAATTCTGGAAAAGAAATGAAGCAACTGGAAATTGAAAGCGAATTAAAAATATTGGAACTCAACAGAAAATGGAAGAAAATAAAATATTGGAAGAAGAGGAGGAAAGCAACGAGATATGTCCACAGATTCTACAATTGAAGAGGGATTAGACAGAATTCCTTCATCAAAGGAATATGCCAAATCCTTTGTCGCTGAATGGGTGGAAGAGACAACAAAAATGGAAACATTAAATCAAGAAAAATTGAGACTGGATAATAACTCTATTGGAATAAGTGATTTATGTTTAGCCATGACAAATGCTTTTAAAAGTATCGATAATCGACACAACAATGAAAGATTCAGACAAAATGTTAACGAGAAGTACTATGAAAGAGATTTTCCAATTTTTGACTGGAACCTGAAGATTGGCCGACGTTTATTTATCATTTCGGAAAATTTCTTCATTGTGTGAATACTCTACTACTGAAGATCCATGATAAAACTGCAAAAATGTTTAAGAGGAGAGGCAAAAAACGCTGTTTTTGGAATGTTGATGTGTCCTGAAAATTTGAATGATGTAATAAAACACTTGAAACTAGATTTGGAAGACCAGACCAAATTATAGATACCATAATATTCAAAATTGAAAAATTGCCTGCCATTCGTGACAATGAAATGGAACAACTAATTCAGTTTTCAAATAATGTGACAAGCTTAGTTAGTACCCTCAAATCTCTTCATTACGATATGCACCTTCAGAATCCACATCTGCTAAAGAAATTGTGTAATAAATTACCACACATGCTCATGTTGAGATGGGGAGAAGAAATGTGCAGTAAAAATGGAAAGGTATCCTTAGAAGATTTCGCAAAGTGGCTTACAAACTTAGCGAATGCAGTTTGTTACATATCAAATAACAAACCATCAGGTCGCGAAAACAACCAGACTAGAAGAAATGAACGATCACTTGTTTTAACTTCTAGATCAACATCAATATT
The DNA here is from genome assembly GCA_013421045.1 of Propylea japonica. Taxonomy (NCBI): domain Eukaryota; kingdom Metazoa; phylum Arthropoda; class Insecta; order Coleoptera; family Coccinellidae; genus Propylea; species Propylea japonica. The sequence goes on along the minus strand of CM024244.1, from coordinate 49,350,848 downwards.
TTGTTTCGACTGCAGAAAAAAAGGTCATAATCTGGAAAAAATGTACAAAATTCCTTTCAAGAAATAACGATGAACGATGGACTATCGTGAGTCAAAACAAATTGTGTTTTTCATGCCTCCAGAACAAACACAGAACGTATGGATGTCCGACAAAAACCATTGTGGGATAAATACTGTGAATTATTCCATAATAAATTATTGCACAAGGAAAGAAGAAATTCGGATGAGAGTACTAATGAGCCATCACCCAGCTCCCGAACTGAAAGAGTACATACTCTGGAAAATGGCGAAAACCGAGTGTTATTGAGAATTGTTAATGTCAAATTATATGGACCTGACAATCGATGTATCCAGATAGCAGCTCTTTGCGATGAAGCATCCACTGTTACTCTAGTTGACCGTTCGATTCTCAGAGAATTAGACGTGAAGGGAATTAAACAACCTCTGTGCATTCAATGGACAAATACTATGAGTTGATAAACATGATCATTAATGGTTATAAACATACTCGTATAGGTCAGATTACGTGTTATCTCATTATCAGTTATATCTATCTGAGGCACGTTTTTAAGATAACGTAAGGTTACACAGAACTCGCGGTCTTAAGTTTGAAAATTATACAGGCCGTTTGCACTGGTACATACTACAATTTTTAATGTTTTTTCAAATTCCTGTTGTTCTTGAAGAAATTTGGGATGGGAAATGATTTGCTTTTGCGCTTAATGCTTCATTTCTATCATAAGGTTCTACTTATTATAGCTCAGTACTTGTCAGTGAAGTTCCAAATATCCGAAGCAAATAATAATACCTGAGCCTTCTGAAGATGGCTGTAATGTATAAACATACTCGTATAGGTCAGATTACGTGTTATCTCATTATCAGTTATATCTATCTGAGGCACGTTTTTAAGATAACGTAAGGTTACACAGAACTCGCGGTCTTAAGTTTGAAAATTATACAGGCCGTTTGCACTGGTACATACTACAATTTTTAATGTTTTTCAAATTCCTGGTTGTTCTTGAAGAAATTTGGGATGGGAAATGATTTGCTTTTTGCGCTTAATGCTTCATTTCTATCAATAAGGTTCTACTTATTATAGCTCAGTACTTGTCAGTGAAAGTTCCAAATATCCGAAGCAAATAATAATACCTGAGCCTTCTGAAGATGGCTGTAATGATACTAATAGTATAAGATCCCGATATAAAACGACTTCCACTGAGATGCTTATTTAATGAAACGTATTTTAAATTTAATTTAATATATCAATAAATATAATCCATATGGGTTGCCTAGCAAATTAAAGTCCAGAGTATGTTTAATTAATAATTAAAAAAAATAATTTTTTAAAACATTTCACCGGTATGATTATTAGATAAATTCTATACCAATCGAAGTATGAAGCCCATAGAATATGCAAACGTTAGGTTGCCTGTTCTTTCCCGGTCACAACTATCGGTTGCCAGGTATAAACAGGTGAATCTGTACTAGCATTTTGCAACGGTCTGTTTTATTGAATGAATTTTAATGAAATTAAAGATTATTTTATTCTGAACATGGTGGTATAGGGTTGCCTGCGAAAAATCAGTCCAGAATTGCGGTTGTCGAATTTTAAAAAGTAAAATATTGCTCCGAGTGAATGTGTGCGCACCGGTATGCTTAGTGCAGGCGATCACAGAATCGGGCTGCGCGGTGATGCTGTGCGAGATAGGGTTATGCGGTTCGCACGAAGAACGATGCACTGCGCGACGACTTAACTGTAAGGAAAAAACGATCGAACAACAAAGTCATTTTTTTTCACACTCGTCTGAAATAATCCAGATTACAATATGCAAAGTTTGTTATTTCGTCCGAAGGCGAGAAGTTCGAAAAAAAAAATTAAATTCGATCGATTCGAAGATATTTAACCGATCGCTCGAACGTAAAAAATCAAACTGGCATATAAATAACGATCAAAAGACGTAATTATATACACTCGTTCGAAAAAATCGGGTTTTCACGCGAAATTTTTTTTCGTCCGAATAAGTTCCATCAGTTCGATGATCTTTAATCTATCACCGAAACGCCTCTATTATTTTCCAAAATCATCAGTCATCCGTAGGAAAAAAACGGTGATTTTCGAAACGGTCCAAGTCGAGCTCACGTTCGCGCACTCTCATTTCTTTAAATGGGCGGATTTTAAACAGCTGTTATATGCTGTGTCCTCTTCTATCGCATGGGATGGTCGGTTGGGACCTCTCAGTCGCACACATTCACTCGGAGCAATATTTTACTTTTCAAAATTAGACAACCGCAATTCTGGACTGATTTTTCGCAGGCAACCCTATACCACCGTGTTCAGAATAAAATATTCAATTTCATTAAATTTCATTCATAAACAGACCGTTGCAAATGCTAGTGCAGATTTACCTGTTTATAGCTGGCAACCCGATAATTGTGACCGGAAAGAACAGGCAACCTAACGTTTGCATATTCTATGGGCTTCATACTTTCGATTGGTATAGAATTTATCTAATATCATACCGGTGAAATGTTTGAAAAATATTTTTTTTTTTAATTATTAATTAAACATACTCTGGACTGAATTTTGCTAGGCAACCCATATGGATTATATTTATTGACATATTAAATTAAATGTAAAATACGTTTCATCAAATAAGCATCTCGGTGAAGGTCGTTTTATATCGGGATCTTAGACTATAATTGAACTTTCTAGATTTAGTTAACTTCAGCGTTTTTTGTAAAGAGCAAAATAATTTAAGTATGTAAAATCATTATTATCAAAAAACCTTTGAATTGTCAACTGACACAAGGAGTGGTTTGACACGTTCTTTTTGAAATATAATAATTTCGATATGCCTGCAAGAGTGAAGACTTGCTGTGTTATTGAATGTGAAAATCGAGATGCAAGAAGGTAATTATAAAATTTACATCTATATTCTGTTTCTCTGTCTATAAGAATTAAGATACTTGTAGTTTTCAAAAAAAAGTTTTTCATGTATTGAATAAGTTTAGTCGGTAAATACTCATATTTGTATTATTGAATTCATTATTTTTTGTTTTTTGAGAATGTTTTCAATGCAATTATTAGTTTATTGATTAGATATTTATGAAAAATCTGTATTTTCAATTGGTGATACCTATTTCAGTTAATAAATTTTTATTCTATCCAGAATTTTATTGATCCACATTTCTCGATTCCAAAGGAAATCAGATGAAAGTTCGTTTGCAGGTATTATTTTCATGAAAATAAATTTCCTCACTCATCGATAACTTGCACGAATCCATTTCTGATTTCCTTTTGGAAATTGAATTTCAAAAAACTTTTTGCTTCTTGTATAGGGTGTACCTACCTATTCAAAAGGTGCACTACAGATTCTTTTCGAGGCAGCTTTACGATACAGATTCTTTTTTCAATTGAGCTTTTTTCACGAATTAGTAATGTTGTACAAAAAAAGATGGCGTTGAAGCTTGTTCTACTAGTGTCTCATTTATTCTCCGTTTAGTTAGTCTATGGTCTGAACTTATGATTTTGCTTCAAATTTGAAGAAATTATAAGCACTTTTCAACATTAAATTACTGAGGGATGAAAAGTGCCACTTAAGTCCCTCAAAAGTGGAATTTCTCTATACCCTAAAGTGCATAAAATTATCTCACATTCATCAGTCCTATACGTGAAATGCTCATACGATTCCACTTGACATTGTTAGTGTTACGGTGGCCAGGCCCTTCTTTGGACAGTGATCTTTCAAAGCGTGTACTAACTTCATTGCGCGAGTTCCTCTTTTACCTGCAAAAATGCATACCGCGCAATGAAGTTCGTATTCGTTTCGAAAGATCACTTGTCGAGAATACGTCACCAGTTGCACCATTCGTTTGACTTTGATTAAAAATTTAAACGTTGATTATTTTGACATTTGTCAAGGAAAATCCCAAATTAATCAACGTTTAAATCTTCAATCATTATTTTTATGATAAGTTCGCAGAAAGATCAGCGATTCCTTCCATATGGTGACTAAATCACGGTAATATATTGCGAAACATCGTTTATCTGTAGCAGGCCTGCCTCTAGCTGTTTGTGGCGGCTTGTCCTATGAGGCGGGTGAGGCAGTGCCTCACCAAATAAATTACGGAAATCCCAAATATCAAGCGAATTAATCCAATATTTCAATTATCAATTTCATCATCCCATTATGTTCTTGAGACTCAATTTTTTATACGATACAGCACTGGGTTTCGTCTTTCATAATACGTTACAGACGTTACGATGAATGCACAAAAATCGGACCGTATAACGTTACACGCTACAGACGTTAAGGTCCGATTTTTGTACATTCATCTCACTGTATAGTCCTGACTTGACAAGAAATCGACTGCACCTTCACGGAAAAAAGAAAATGCTTATTTTAAACCAATACCTTTCAATTTAAGCTGATGATTAGATTTGTATATCCCCTAGAGGATATCTATTTCAATGAAGAATATCAAATTTTCAAAGCCTCAGCTTTCAATGTAGCAAATGATTTTTTCAATTCAAGTATATTCATATGCACCTTCCAACACTAATCTACTACTCAAAATGAATAAAACGAACTGTAGTATATGGGAATAGAATGAAGTATAGCATTGGATCATGGTAGAATATTTGATTCATCAAAGAAAATCATCAACATTACATTCAGAATTTGAAACGCTTGTGTAGTATATGAATTCTTGAAGTAAATCTTTGTTTTTCTTTGTTTTTTTTGGCTATGATTGATTTGAGTATATTGTTTATATCCAAAAGATTCAAATGAATCTCTTGGAATGAGATTGTTTTATTTTAATTCAATATAATTAATAATTTGGAAATGAAGAAACTATGCTTATTATATATGATATTTGGGTTGATATTTTCATTACGTTCATTCTGAAACTATATATTATCATGCATATTCTCAAAATATTTTCCCCCGAAGGGAAGAATTATTCTATCAACCTTTTATTTTATTTTCATCTTGAAACTGAAAAGGAAGAGAATGAAATTATTGAGTAGGTATATGTACATATTGTTTTCCATTCAAAAATCCTTGACCTTTAGCTTTATATATTTTTCATTTATAATAAATTTGAAGTTAAGAGTAAGTATGTTATGTTGTTGTTGAAGCCGGTGAAACGTTAAACCTCACTTTCGAAACCCTGAAGAAGCAATAAAATCATTGCGAGAGCTTGGTTGAGATAAAAGAGTAGTTATTTTTATTAATAATATATAAATATAAATTTTTGTGCTTTCGGAGTCTATAGCTTCAATAATAAATTTGAAGTTAAGAGTTTAACGACTCATTAATAAAAATACTACTCTTTCATCTCAATCAAGCTTTCGCAATGATTTCATTGCTTCTTCAGGTTTCGAAAGTGAGGTTTAACGTTTCACCGGCTTCAACAACAACATAACATATTTACCCTTAACTTCAAATTTATTATAAATGAAAAATATATAAAGCCAAAGGTCAAGGATTTTTGAATGGAAAACAATATCTACATATACCTACTCAATAATTCCATTCTCTTCCTTTTCAGTTTCGAGATGAAAATAAAAAAAAGGTAAATAGAATATTATTCCTCCTTCGGGGAAATATTTTGAGGATTTGCATAATAATATGTATAGTTTATTAGCATTTCAGAATGAACGTCATCAAAATATCAACCCAAATATCAAGTTATTTGTATTTAAGCATAGTATCCTCATTTCCAAATCATTAATTATATCGAATTACCTTTAAATACTTGAATAACAGATTCCTAACAACCCCAATCCTTCAGAACATCATCAATGTCTACCTGCGAAGTATTCTGCATCATACCGTAAAAATATGAAAAAAGAATGAACTGAACGTATCAAATTAAAATATAGCTGTTCTCCTCGATGATATCTACACCACTCAACGTGAACGAAATCAAATTAATTTCCACGCGTCCTTTCCTACTTCGGCGGCGAATAGAATGAGAAGATAGCTCTGGACCTGTCCAAAGAATATGCAAGCATTGCAAGCGATATACTCCGTTTAAGACTATATATAGAGCCCGATTAGATCTCAGATCAGGTGAATCAGAGAAATTTTAACTTTAATCTGAGCTTCCGATCAGAAAAATATCATTATACTGAACATTCCATATTACATAAAGAAGAATATTCGAGGTTTCATTCGAGTTGAAGTGTTTCATTTTCAAATGAAATAGTTTTCATATTAAAATATGGGATGTTATTAATCGAATATGTGGAAACTCAGATCGAGTGAAATAATATACTCAGCATAAGTTGTTATAGCCTCAGACAAAGAGCACGCGATATTTGCTCTGAAAAAATTAATATTCCTGAATTGAGATAATCATTATTTGAATGGAATAATGCTTCAAGTTCGAATGGAAAATATTTATTTAAAGTGAAAATTTATGTTGAGAAAATCAATGTTCACATTTGAGCATTTCAGATTTTTAATGCGAAACTTTTTTCATCAAATAAGAATGAAAACTCTTAAAACAAAGTGAAATTAATAGGAATATTGAAATAATCCTTTTGAGAATTCACTTTTTTCTGTGTTTCTGCTTCGAATTTAGGTGTAGAAAAGGATGAAACACTGGTGAATAAATGTGTTTTCAACTTTCTTTGGAATTTAATGAAAGGTTTGAGTCAATCCTCTAATAAACACAATCTTTGGTGGTTTATGTACGATGTCATTTCTCATGTTAAAGGCTGGTCGAGTATTCATGACAATCACTATAACATCATGGGTTACTCGATTTGCCGCCTCCTGGACATGCCGCCCTTGTGCAGTGCACGCCCGCTTACGGCGGGCCTGATCTGAAATGCGCTCTGTGTTTGCTAGAGTCAAGAAAAATATCTTTGTTAATACGCTTGGAAATGTTCTCCCTTAGAGAGATGGCCAGGACGTCTGAGCTTGAACTAATCAGGATGCCTAAAGCAATGTATCAAGTACTGTGGAGAAATACTCCTGTATCTGGCGTAGGATACACAGGATCTTCAAGAGCAGAATAGGAAAGCATTAAGAAAGGAAAAAAGTATACAGTCAGTTATTTCAGTCTACTCAATCATATACCCTGTGATGTATCCAGCTAGTACAGTAGTATAGGGAAGGTTCGGCCAAATCCTCTATACAGTTGAGGCTTGGCGACTAACACTAAGTACACGCATCGACGGTATTCTAAACTCATTACAGGTGAATATTCCTCAATTGTATTATGTAATTCAATTAAAATAGCCAAATACATCTTTAATTATTGTGTGTTTACAAATATCATGCGTTGATAAACATGATCGATATAGTTATAAATTTATAGGTCAGATTACGTGTTATCTCAATATCAATTTTATTTATCTGAGACACGTTTTTGAAATGAAGTAAGTTTAAGTAGACCTTGCTGAATTATGTATGAAATTACTGTTTGCACTGGTATATACTCTGCTTTTAGCGCATGATGCTTCATTTCTGAAGTACTTACAATTCGATCGATTAGGTTTTACCCATTATAACAGAGAGAGTTTCAAATATCTGAAAGAGATCAATTGATAATAATACCCCAGCCTTCTGAAAATGGCTGTGGTGATGATTCGATTTTCAATAAAGGTTGCAAAATGGCGGATGATAGGATGAAGTAGAGTTACATAAAAACTCTTGATCGTTCAAATGATAATTCTTTTACGAGATGAGAAAAATTTTAGTGATTAGTATTTTTATTGCAATAATCTCGAATTATTTACTAGACGAAACGAGAAAGCCAAAAGCCGATAGTACCCTCTTGGTGAGTGACACTTTTTAGGATTTCAAGATGACCTTATATGACCATTTCAGCATTGAAATTTTCTTCGATCAAATGAGTCAAGAAACTTACACTTAATCTAAATTATTTACCCTGTGGCATCTCGTTGGATTGGGTTTGAAACCTAGGATAATATCCGTATATAATAATAATAATAATAATAATAATAATAATAATAATAATGAAAGAAATGCACAACTGGAAATCACCTGGACCAGACGGGCTCCACTGTTTTTGGCTGAAAAAATTCAACTGTTTGCATAGTAATTTAACTAACGCAGTTAATGAAATTCTACGAGCTCCAGAGAGTATGCCCTCCTTCCTGACAGAGGGTATAACTTATCTTCTGCCAAAAAATCACCAAAGTACAGACGATCCAGCAACGTACAGGTCAGTGACATGCCTGCCAACTATGTACAAGCTCATAACATCTTGCATTACACGTCGACTATACTCCCATTGCGAACGAAATAATATAATTGCATCAGAACAGAAAGGATGCTCCAGAGGTGCAATGGGATCCAAAGAACAACTGATAATCGACTCTATAATCTGCAACCAAGCCCATAAGAAGAGGAGAAATTTGTTCACGGCTTATCTTGACTACAAGAAAGCTTTCGACTCCATGCCGCATGAATGGCTCATAAAAGTTTTAGAGATCTATAAAGTAGATCCAAGAATAGTGAGCTTTCTCAAAACAGTTATGTCAACTTGGAGAACTAACATCGAAATCAGCGGAACAGGCATAAGAACTGGCACAGTATCCATCAGGAGAGGAATTTTTCAAGGAGACTCTTTGAGTTCATTGTGGTTCTGCATGGCAATGAACCCGTTATCAACTATTTTAAAATCCTCCAGAAAGGGATTCAACCTGAAAGGCAACACTAGCAATATGTTGATTAACCATCTTTTATACGTCGATGACTTAAAACTGATTGCAGCAAACAGAGACCAACTAGAGTGCCTACTACGACTAGTGGAGATGTTTTCCAAAGACGTCAGCATGAACTTTGGACTGGACAAATGTCGTTCCCTAAATATAGCAGGAGGGAAAATCCAACAGACACCTCTCACCTTATCTAACGGAGAAGAAATAAAGGCAATGCTGGCAGGTGATCTATACAAATACCTAGGTATGAAGCAATGTCAAAGGATAGACCAACGAGTGATGAAGGACGAACTAACAGCAGAGTTCACCAGAAGAATGAGGAGCGTTCTGAAAACGAAACTGAACAGCAGAAATCTCACAAAAGCTGTTAACACCTACGCTTGCTCAGTTCTCACCTACTCTTTCGGAATAGTAAAGTGGAGTAATACAGATCTCGATCGTCTCCAACGGAAAATGAGAACACTATGTACAAAGGCCAACAAGCATCATCCTAAATGCTGTGTTGAAAGAACAACAATTCCAAGAACTCAAGGCGGACAAGGCTTTGTGGACATAAAGAAAATGGCAGCTGAACAAATAAACAACTTGAGAAATTATTTTACAGATAAAGCAAACACATCGGACTTACATAAGATACTGATTGAAGCAGATTGTTCAACACCTCTATTACTAAGCGAGCACCCTCATGAAAACACCACACAGACGGATAGTGATAAAATTCAAAGATGGAGAGAAAAGCCCCTACATGGAAGACACCTGAACGAGGTCACCCAGGAACATGTCGACATTCCTGCGTCGAACTACTGGCTGACTTCTGGAAGATTGTTTCCTGAGACAGAAGGTTTCCTCCTTGCCATTCAAGATCAAGTAGTGCAAACTAAAAACTATCAGAAATATATCATGAAGGATAGGAGCCTCACCGACGATAGATGCCGCTACGGATGCCAAACATCAGAAACAATCCAACATATCACAGGAGGCTGCCAAATGTTTGCTGGAAATGAATATAAGAGTCGACATGATGCAGTTTGTAAAATACTTCATCAGGAACTCGCCATCCAACTGAAGATTCTGCAGTCCGAAACAATTCCATATTATAAGTATCAGCCTGAAGTAATACTGGAGAACAACCTTTACAGGTTATACTGGGACCGCACAGTACTTACAAATTTAACAGTTGCTAATAACAGGCCAGATATAATCCTAGTGAAGAAAAAAGAGAAGAGAGCAATACTTATAGACGTAGCCATCCCGAACAACAACAATCTACGTCAAAAATATGCTGAAAAAATATCGAAATATCGAGAGCTTGAACTTCAGATTAAAAGGCAGTGGGGAATGTCTAGTACCAGAACCATTCCCATTCTCATATCAACCACAGGAATTATTCCTAAGAGCCTCAAGTCCAACCTCAAGGAGCTAGATTTGGATGAAAACCTGTTTAAAGTAATGCAAAAAGCAGTACTTCTTGGTACTGCTAGAACGGTAAGGAAGTTTGTAGGTCACGATGGACACCAGGAACAACCATGGAGGGAAACATTGCAAAACCAACTACCACGACATCAACCGAGAGATCCAGGACCAAGCAACGAAGGACGAACAACCCAGGACCCAGGAGAAGAAGAACACCGAAGACCTCAGAGCTCAATCCCCCTGATACTTGCTATCCGGGATGAGTGAATGTTCCCCTTAGTAGGGAGTGTGATAGCCGATCGCTAGGGGGTGTGAAAAATCACACCCTTTCTACGCTAATAGGCTCAAGTCGATAATAATGATAATAACGTCTTTATTTCAGTTGAAATCTCAAGGGGAAGTTCACCCAAAGGTGCTCTACCACTTAACTCTTGTAGAATACAATTATATTTGAACATAACATACAAAAATAAAAATATGTATACAAAATTGAACAAAAAAAGAAAATAAAAAAAAACAAAAAACCAAAAAAAAAAAATTATATGAGCATATCATAAAAAAAAATCCCATAAACTGCCAAGAAGTCACACCAACAAGGAACCGAGGAGAAAGGCCTTAATCTTTTTCTTAAAAATATTCTGATTCAAAAGTTTAAAATTATCAGGAATACCGTTGTAGAGCCTGCAAATATTGTAGCTGAAACTTCTTTCAAAAGTAGATGTTCTGTGACGGGGACATGACAATATATTCCTACGGCGTATGTTGATATTATGAACGTCAGCTCTGTAAACAAATCTATTGAAGAGATATGGTGGGCTTTTCTTTAAAATGATTTTATGAAATATACAGCGAGAGTAAAATTCAAACCAAATCCCCATCGGAAGCCAACTCAATTCCCTCAACTTATGTGATACATGATCATACTTCCTTATTCCATAAATGAACCTGATACAGGAGTTCTGCACACGCTGGATGCGCCCCAACGTTTCTTGATCGAGACAAAAACCAAATACAGGTGAACAATAAGTGAACTGTGACAAGACCAAAGTTTCGCACATAACCTTTTTAGTGTGCAGAGGCAGGCAAGACCTATGAGGATACAGCCATAGACCTAATAAAATAGATGAGCCACTCGTATATTCCGCGACATCTGTCGGAGGAGGATACTAATACACGAAAAAATTATTTTCAATTTGATAGTTAGATGTCGTTGCATTCATGGAAATCCTATCGAGAAAATAGTAAGTATGTAAAATCATTATTATCAAAAAACCTTTGAATTGTCAACTGACACAAGGAGTGGTTTGACACGTTCTTTTTGAAATATAATAAATTTCGATATGCCTGCAAGAGTGAAGACGTGCTGTGTTATTCGATGTGAAAATCGAGATGCAAGAAGGTAATTATAGAATTTATATGTATATTCTGTTAACTATAAGAATTAAGATACTCGTAGTTTTCAAAAAAGTTTTTCATGTATTGAATAAGTTTAGTAGGTAAATACTCATATTTTGTATTATTGAATTCATTATTGTTAGTTTTTGAAAATGTTTTCAATGCAATTATTAGTTTATTGATTAGATATTTATGAAATATATCTCTATTTTCAATTGGTGATACCTGTTTCAGTTAATAAACTTTTATTCTATCCAGAATTTGATTATTGATCCTCATTTCTCGATTCCAAAAGAAAATCAGATGAAAGTTCGTTGCAGGTATTATTTTCATGAAAATAAATTTCCTCACTCATCGATAACTTGCACGAATCCATTTCTGATTTCCTTTTGGAAATTGAATTTCAAAAAACTTTTTGCCTCTTGTATATGGGTGTACCTACCTATTCAAAAAGTGCACTACAGAATTCTTTTTGAGGCAGCTTTACGATACAGATTCCTTTTTCAATTGAGCTTTTTTCACGAATTAGTAATGTTGTATAAAAAAAGATGGCGCTGAAGCTTGTTCTACTAGTGTCTCATCTATTCTACGTTTAGTTAGTCTATGGATACAGCATTCTCAACGCTCCATACGCCCTCCGAACCACACTCACCACGTGTTCACGAAATCTCAGAGAATCAACATTGTTACTTATAAGTGAGAGGTCCGTATATGTCAAATACCTGAAAAATCGGTGACAATTTCCTGTTATTCCGGTGAATTTCTGTTGCGCTTTATTCACAAGAAAATTTGAACTGGAGAAAGATTAATTCAACTTAGTGATAAATCTAATAGAGTTCCAATAATACACAGTTAATTATAACTATAGCTGTCTTAAAATCATGAATCTGATATCATAAATACTCTGTATGACTGAATACGGCTCATCCATTGAAAGACACTCGCGTAATAAGTTTGTGACGACCTTTTTTTTCCCTGCTGGTGATCTACGGTTTCGGTTTCCTTTCCTCGGGCGCCAGTTGTGATAATTTTCCTCAAGGTCACAACTCCTTGATGACGTCGTTCACTTACCTAAGCCTGGGTAGCTTTTAAACAGTTGGAGAAGGGCTCGGTTCAATCTGAGTTCTTAGCGATTGAGTAGAGTCTATCAAATAACCAACGAGTATCGGGTCTGCTCACCTTCAGGTTAAAGAAACACACAAAAAAAATATATATACAAATTTATTTACAGTATATACAATTTATATTTACAATGCACAAATAAAGAAATATTCCAGAATACAAAGAGAAAATAAAATATAATTCAAACAGAAAGAAAACACGTGTCACTGTTGTTCTTCCAACCTGAAATTCAAAATATTAAGCGGTCTTTAGCGGTGAGCAAACTGAGCAGGTGATACAAGCGGTGAGAGCAGGTGAAATAAGCGGTGAAAGCGATGTAAAAATAAATAGGCGGTGAGAGCAGGTAAAAAAAATAAGCAGGCGGTGAGAGCAGGTAAAAACAAACGGTAAGAGCAATGTAAAATAAACAGTAAAAGCAGGTAATAAAATAAAACACAGAAACAGATATATTTCTTCAGCAAGAGAGCATACACTTAAATAGGTAATCAGTAATCTGAATTATCGGTTGGCTGTCTGGAAACTACAGGTACCTTACTGTGTTCAATTACGTACACGACAGAAATTTTTACTTGTGTCCACTAATAAAAATAGGTTCGGAACAGGAAAACTGATTCAAAATAAAATAAAAAAAATATATAACAGGTCAGGTCACACCCTTACACCAGTTTAGGTGGGTTGCCAGTCGTGCTTAAGCCGCAATAGCCAACCACACCTCACCTAGTGCCCTGGGGACGGACGGAAACGGAAAATAAAAAAAATAAGATCAACAGGTCGGTATCAAACCCTTGCACCAGTTTAGGTGGGTTGCCAGTCGTGCTTAAGCCGCAATAGCCAACCACACCTCACCTAGTACCCTGGGGACGGACGGAAACGGAAAAATAAAAAAAAATGAAAAATAATAATATCTATCGGTCGGGTCACACCCTTGCACCAGTTTAGATGGGTTGCCAGTCGTGCTTAAGCCGCAATAGCCAACCACACCTCACCTAGTGCCCTGGGGACAGACGGGAACGGAAAAAAAAATAAAAAAAATGAAAAAGAATAATATCTACAGGTCGGGTCACACCCTTGCACCAGTTTAGATGGGTTGCCAGTCGTGCTTAAGCCGCAATAGCCGACCACACCTCACCTAGTGCCCTGGGGACGGACGGAAACGGAAAATAAAAAAATGAAAAAATAGGTAATAATATCTACAGGTCGGGTCACACCCTTGCACCAGTTTAGATGGGTTGCCAGTCGTGCTTAAGCCGCAATAGCCAACCACACCTCACCTAGTGCCCTGGGGACAGACGGAAACGGAAAATAAAAAAAAAATAAAAAAAATGAAAAATAATAATATCTACAGGTCGGGTCACACCCTTGCACCAGTTTAGATGGGTTGCCAGTCGTGCTTAAGCCGCAATAGCCAACCACACCTCACCTAGTGCCCTGGGGACAGACGGAAACGGAAAATAAAAAAAATAAAAAAAACTTCTACTAAAGACACTCTGTATGAACGGAATAATTCAACGGAATTCTGTCGTGTAAAACTTTACAGGAGCGGGGTCGGAAAAAAGGAACACAGTAAAGTAAAATAGCCAAATTAAGTATTTCAAAGCCCAAAAAGGCCTTACCTCTGTATCACTGGTACAAACTGATTTTAATTCGGAATAATATTCACGTTTGTCAACGATTTTAGAAATTGAACTAAAATTCTGAATTTTTACTTTGCTTGCAAAATGTAAAAAGGAAAATGAAAACTACTGATCGGTTATCACGAAAACTTCGAGCTGAATTCCTGATTTTCGGGCGAATTTTGGTTATAACGGCATGTCCCCCACCGACCAAGACATGCGTCAAAATTCCAGAAAATTCGACGGCGGGGTTAAAACGGTGCTCTCGGATTGGCCACTTCTCCCAAAACTCCATTTTCGACCTCGAGAAAATTCGGAACATTCGGTTAAAATCGGAATTAAAACGGCGGACAATTTCTCTATCAAATTCCCAACCTCTGAAAAACACGAGCAGCATATGTAGAAAAAAACGGTAAATAACAAACTGCATCTCGGACTGGTGTTTTTCTACATAGGTTGGAAATCGAAATTGAAATAATTTATTTCGTATCACAATATCCCGAATTTCTCAATTTTTCAATTTCATTTATTTATGGGTAAATTAACGGAATGAAATTGAACAGAATGGAATTTCTCTGGCAATAATTCGGTATCATTTTCATGTTTCATCGTCGGGAAAATAAATAAACGGACGGTTGAAATAATAATGAGAATTATTATAATTCAATATTATTAACGGAGCGTCTAATTCTCTGAGCAGGACATCTTGAGAAAGTAATAAGACTCTCAACAGAAACATCGTAAAACGGTATACGGGGGATGTCCGAATTGAGAGGGACCCAAACGAACAATTTCGGAACGAAATTATTCTTGCTTCGGTTTATTTTCCTCGACATCGACATGAATGATATATACGGTGGTCGGAAACTATTACCATGGACGGAATAATATCGTACTGTTTTACCAGTAGTCAATTATTGTGGTATATTTAGCGGCTATAGTGATGAGCGAAAAAAACGCTTCATTACACACCCCCTTTTCCTCCACAAAAAAAAATGAAGCCGTAGGCTTCTATTTTTTTTCAGAGACGGATTGTCTGGGTGCGGTTTCGGGATATGACGGATATGATATACTAGTACTGTATAACATATTACGGACTCACGTGGGTCTGAGTCGGTTCTTCACCTGACTCATCTCCACGGAACGGTATCAAGTTTATGACATGAATATTGCAGGAAGTATCCCCCAAGTCACAAACGACTGGGGACACTATTCGGGTAACGGTATACGGATATTTCGGCACGCGCATGCTCTCTTTGCTCTTACTTGAGAATTTTACTACTTTACATTGCTCTGGGTTGATTCACCCCTTGCCTCATTTCCACGGAACGGTTTCAAGTCTTTGACATGAATACTACGGAGGTATTTGCCGGAAGCGTCCTTCAGGTCATAAACGACTGGGGACAATATTCGGGTAACGGTATACGGACCGGCGTACTTAGCAGCTAGTTTGGAGGCGAAACCTCCTACGGCAGATGATAAGGGGTGCTCTCGACGCCAAACCTTATCACCTATTTTACAGGTCCACTCTCTTCTACGGAGGTTATAGTGGTGACTCTGTTGGGAGAACGCTCTGGCCAGGTGAATTTTCACAAATTCATGCGTCTCCTGGAGTCGTTTGATACGGTCGGCATATTGGGTCAAACCCTGGACGGTCGGTTCTTCGGCCAAACCGGTTGTATCTCCCTCTGGGATACGGCGGTTTGTTTCCGGCGATCTGAACTCTCGGCCGAAATTCAGAAATGCGGGTGTGAATCCAGTGGACTCATGTTTGGCCGAGTTTAAGGCAAAAGCCAATTCGCCTATGTGCTCGTCCCATTTACGGTGATCACCTTCGCAAAACTGGGCGATCATGGTTTTGATGGTGCGGTTAGCCCTCTCGACCGGGTTACACTGCGGAGAGTAGACTGGTGCAAACCTATGGTTTATTCCCATCTGTCGGAGGTTTCCCTTGAATAGTCGTCCATCGTACTGGGATCCATTGTCACTGATGACGGTCCGGGGACAACCAAACTTCAAGACTACTTGATCGTAGAAAGCTTGAAACACTCCTTTTCCGGTTGCTGCTCTGAGCGGTTTGCACTCAATCCACTTTGAAAAACGGTCTTGGAACATCACCAAGAAAGTGTTTCCCTTTTTCGAGCGAGGCAGTGGGCCTATCAGGTCGGTGCTGACGGTATTCCATGGCTCACTTATGTGATACGGTTGCATTTTTCCTGAAGGCTTCTGCTGGCTAACTTTGTACCTCTGACACTGTCCACAGTGTCGTACGTACTTGGCCACCTCTCGGAACATTCCAGGCCAGTAATAATTCTGGGCCACTCGAGTTATGGTCTTCGCGACTCCCAAATGGCCTGCTGCTGGCTCGTCATGGTTTTCCTGTATCACGGTCAACCTATCTTCGGTCGGGACGCAGAGTTTCCAAGGAGTTCCCATTTCTGGTTCGGTAAAGTCGTTAGAACTCCAGAAATGTCGGTATAACTTTCCTTCCTGAATACGGTAGTCAGGATATTCGGACGGTTCTTTGGAGACTTCTTGGTATTTCTTCACGTACCATGGGCAAAGGATCGCTTTTTCGGTCAGGCAAGATTGATCATCATACGGTAACGGGTCCCTAGATAGGGCATCTGCCACCCGGTTCAAAGCTCCTTTCCTATACTTAATCTCAAAGTCGTATTGCTGAAGAAATACGCTCCATCTTGCAACTCGTCCTGAGGGTGACTTAATGGACTGTAACCAGCGGAGGCTCATATGATCGGTAATAACGGTAAAACGGTAGCCTTCTAGGTACGGTCGCATTTTGTCTATAGCCCACACTATTGCAAGACACTCCTTTTCGGTAACGGAATAATTCCTTTCGGCGTCATTCAACGAGCGGCTTGCATAAGCAATCACTCTTTCATGACCCTCCAGGACCTGCGTCAGAGCGGCTCCCAATCCAGTTTCCGATGCATCGGTTTGCAGCGTAAATGGTTGGGAAAAATCCGGACAGGCCAATACTGGTGACTCAGTTAATTTCTTTTTTAACTGGTCGAAAGCCTGCTGCTGGTCGGTTCCCCACTTCCACCTTTGCTTTTTCTTCAGCAAAAGGGTGAGTGGTGTCACAATTTTCGTGAATTCCTCAACGAATCTTCGGTACCAGCTGGCTACTCCCAGAAATCGTCGGAGTTCTCGGACAGTCTTCGGTGGTGTCATGGAATTAATGGCGGCAATCTTCTCTGGATCTGTCGCAATCCCATTTTCAGTCACCACATGTCCCAAGTATTTAAGTGACTTCCTCACAAACTCACACTTTTCCGGATTGATTTTCAGATTCGCTGAGCGAAGTCGGCGGAAAACGGTTCTTAAATTTTCTAGGTGTTCCTCCAATGTTTCACCTAACACCACAATATCGTCAAGATAGCGAAAGCAAAGGGGTCCAATTCGGGTCCCACCACTCGGTCCAAGAATCTTTGGAAAGTTGCTCCGGCTGAATGTAAGCCAAATGGCATCACCTTGAATTGGTACAGGCCTCTCCCTGGAACGGTAAATGCGGTGATAGGCTTGCTCTCCTTAGTAAGAGGTACTTGCCAATACCCCTGTTTTAAGTCCAAAGTAGAAATAAACTTGGCTTTTCGCAACTTGTCCAAAATTCCTGCTATGTATGGTAGGGGGTAGGCGTCCTTGACCGATACTTCATTAACTGCCCTGAAGTCGATGCAGAATCGGGGTTTACCGTTTGCCTTCTTGACGATAACCACACTCGAACTCCACGGTGAATTTGATGGTTCGATGATTCCTTCGGCCAGCATTCTGTCGACTTCTTCATTTATGATTTCCTGCATTTTGGGATTGTAGGGACGATACCTTTGCTTGATGGGTTCGGTGCCAGGTTTGATTTTGATCTCGTGCTTGATCATGTCAGTTATACCACTCACGTTCTCGAACTTCTTGAGTTCATCCTTCAAGAATTTGTCCAGAATTCGCTGTTCTTGTGATGATAACGGATCCATCATCGAGTTTTGAGGTGTTTTCGGAGGTACGGTCGAATTCCACAGTGGTACATCTCCAAGGAAGCATCGTGAGGTTTTAAGATCTATTCGGAAGTTATGACATGTCAAGAGATCCATTCCCAAAATGATGTCCATGGGCAAATTCGGAACTAAAAATAGGTGCGAGTCGATAAACTCGTTCCCAATTTTTAGTGTCGGTTCGAAGACTTCCTTAACTGCAACTGAATTTCCATCAGCCACAGTAGTCCTCATGTCGGTGACCCCAATCGGTATTATTCCCAGTCTCCTACATCTATCGGCAGTCTTTTGACTCAGGAAGGACCTCGAAGCTCCGGTGTCCAATAAGGCTTTGAAAGATTCACTTGCTATGTACACGGTGATGATCGGTCGGTTTTCTTTCGGTGAAGGTTTTTGAACCATAGGGGATGCTTTTGTCGGAATCTGCCTTCTCCCCACTAGGCAGCTCCGCTCTAGTTTTCCGAACACTGGCAGTCCCTGGACAAAACCCCTGTTTGCCACACCGAGAACAAAATATCCTCGGAGTAATCGGCATTCCCTTCGCGTGTGTCCCATCTTTCCACATCGCCAACATTGAACTTCTGTGTCCTTAAAGCTCACCCTATTTGGTCTCACATCTCCAAATTTAGTAGGAGCTTTCCTTTCTGGTTCCTCCCGCCGGATTTTCGGCGGTGTTTGCGGCTTAACTGGCGGAAGTGTCGGTTCCTTCGGTCCTGGCACTGCATCTTTCGGACGTTGATGCACGTATACCAGGTTCGGTTCATCCAATAGTCCCTTCTGTGACGGCGGTGGAGTGTAACTGTCGGCCTGCCACTGGACCAACTCAATTATTCTCCCCTTGTCCAACAACTGCTTATAAGTCCGGGTTTCCTGAAAGGCCAATGCTTTCTGCAGATGAGGTAACAGGCGTTTCCTAATGAGGTTAACCTGCTCTTCTTCAGACGGTCTCCTGGTTGTCAACTTGAGGAACAAATTTGCATCCTAGTCACGAAGAAAAGTATCTTCTCCTGTTTTCCTTGTGTCCTTCGCCTGATCTCATCTAATAGCTTTCCTCGTATTCCGGTGGCAAGAAAGCATCCAGCAACTGATCTTTAAAGTCCTCCCAATCAGCGAATGTACCTCTCCTGGGAATGTACCATTCCTTGGCATCACTCCTCAGTAACTCGAAAATACTTTCGAATAGTTGCTGGTGGCTGACCTTTCGGGTTTCGGCCAGTTGTTCGACTTCCTCCAGGAAGGAAATCACACTAGTGGAACCATCGAAGTAAATGTTCCACTTATACACAGGGACGGACGGATAGACTGGCGATGTCACGTAACTATTTGGGGTTAGTGTTGTTCTGCCAATCTCCCTCGGACTTCTTGGACGATTGCGGTTCGGGCTTCTCCTATCGGTTGTCCTATTGTTGTCATGTCCATTCAACTCCACAACTTCCGGTACAATTTGACAGGATTCTGTCGGAACGGCCACGGATCTTCTTAGAAATCCAGGAATTTGCTGGTTCGGTGCTGGTTGAGAATTCCCAAGTTCGTCCTGGTCCTCCAAATTCAGGAAGGGAAACGAAACCCTCCTGGTTGACTCAGCCAAAATGGGTCTACTTCCCTGAGTTTCTCTGTCCAGCAATTCCTCATCATGTCCTAGTGAACTCGTGAAGTTCAGTCGGCGTCGGACAGCCTCTGAAGCTCGATCCAGCGTACGCTGAAGGAAGTCCAGCAGTACTCCAATCAGCAGAGAAACTGAAGCTGCATTGTTAACTGGTCGGTTTCTCGTACTTTCCGCTTGTCCTGTGGGGCTTGAGTTGCCCTGGCATGTCCTGTTCGGCGGGCTGTCCGTTCCAATATCACGGGATTGGTTGTCTGGGATGTCCTGAAAAGAGATCAGGTCAGCATCCTGGTTAGCTTCGGGCACTTCTTCGGTTCCTTGATTCCTCGAGACTCCTGTTACATCGATACATTCCCCCAAGGATGCATGTAACATGTGCCTTGTCTCAGCTAAGGTTTTTGCATCCCTTAGCATTTCCTGAGTCCGAGTAAGGACTTCCTCCAGGTCGTTTATCCTGACCTTTTCCTGCAAGTTGGTCGGTATCAATCGGCTCAAACGGTTACGGACGTGGATCAGCCGGCTTCTCAATCGAATTTCTTCGTTCACTGGGTTTTCCTCATCGAATTCCCGGACATCCTCTAGTACGGAATTCAGGATCCTGTTGGCGGTGTCCAACTCCCCTTCTACGTTCCTTGACACTAGTAGGAATGGAATCCTCTGAGCCAGCACCCTGCGTAAAGCTGCTCGGTTCTCCTGAACGGTCCTGCCGGCTTTGCATCCACGTGCCTCGAGCTCCCATACCAACTCCTCTGCTCTCAGACGGTTCACCTCCATTGTCGGGCTCTCCAACGGTAATGTCCTCTTCTCCACGGTTAGATATCTGATAGAAATTGGTCCCTGCTCGGGCGCCAATTTGTGACGACCTTTTTTTTCCCTGCTGGTGATCTACGGTTTCGGTTTCCTTTCCTCGGGCGCCAGTTGTGATAATTTTCCTCAAGGTCACAACTCCTTGATGACGTCGTTCACTTACCTAAGCCTGGGTAGCTTTTAAACAGTTGGAGAAGGGCTCGGTTCAATCTGAGTTCTTAGCGATTGAGTAGAGTCTATCAAATAACCAACGAGTATCGTCTGCTCACCTTCAGGTTAAAGAAACACACAAAAATATATATATACAAATTTATTTACAGTATATACAATTTATATTTACAATGCACAAATAAAGAAATATTCCAGAATACAAAGAGAAAATAAAATATAATTCAAACAGAAAGAAAACACGTGTCACTGTTGTTCTTCCAACCTGAAATTCAAAATATAAGCGGTCTTTAGCGGTGAGCAAACTGAGCAGGTGATACAAGCGGTGAGAGCAGGTGAAATAAGCGGTGAAGCGATGTAAAAATAAATAGGCGGTGAGAGCAGGTAAAAAAATAAGCAGGCGGTGAGAGCAGGTAAAAACAAACGGTAAGAGCAATGTAAAATAAACAGTAAAAGCAGGTAATAAAATAAAACACAGAAACAGATATATTTCTTCAGCAAGAGAGCATACACTTAAATAGGTAATCAGTAATCTGAATTATCGGTTGGCTGTCTGGAAACTACAGGTACCTTACTGTGTTCAATTACGTACACGACAGAAATTTTTACTTGTGTCCACTAATAAAAATAGGTTCGGAACAGGAAAACTGATTCAAAATAAAATAAAAAAAATATATAACAGGTCAGGTCACACCCTTACACCAGTTTAGGTGGGTTGCCAGTCGTGCTTAAGCCGCAATAGCCAACCACACCTCACCTAGTGCCCTGGGGACGGACGGAAACGGAAAATAAAAAAAATAAGATCAACAGGTCGGTATCAAACCCTTGCACCAGTTTAGGTGGGTTGCCAGTCGTGCTTAAGCCGCAATAGCCAACCACACCTCACCTAGTGCCCTGGGGACGGACGGAAACGGAAAATAAAAAAAATGAAAAATAATAATATCTATCGGTCGGGTCACACCCTTGCACCAGTTTAGATGGGTTGCCAGTCGTGCTTAAGCCGCAATAGCCAACCACACCTCACCTAGTGCCCTGGGGACAGACGGGAACGGAAAAAAAAATAAAAAAAATGAAAAAGAATAATATCTACAGGTCGGGTCACACCCTTGCACCAGTTTAGATGGGTTGCCAGTCGTGCTTAAGCCGCAATAGCCAACCACACCTCACCTAGTGCCCTGGGGACGGACGGAAACGGAAAATAAAAAAAATGAAAAAAATAGGTAATAATATCTACAGGTCGGGTCACACCCTTGCACCAGTTTAGATGGGTTGCCAGTCGTGCTTAAGCCGCAATAGCCAACCACACCTCACCTAGTGCCCTGGGGACAGACGGAAACGGAAAATAAAAAAAAATAAAAAAAATGAAAAATAATAATATCTACAGGTCGGGTCACACCCTTGCACCAGTTTAGATGGGTTGCCAGTCGTGCTTAAGCCGCAATAGCCAACCACACCTCACCTAGTGCCCTGGGGACAGACGGAAACGGAAAATAAAAAAAATAAAAAAAACTTCTACTAAAGACACTCTGTATGAACGGAATAATTCAACGGAATTCTGTCGTGTAAAACTTTACAGGAGCGGGGTCGGAAAAAAAGGAACACAGTAAAGTAAAATAGCCAAATTAAGTATTTCAAAGCCCAAAAAGGCCTTACCTCTGTATCACTGGTACAAACTGATTTTAATTCCGAATAATATTCACGTTTGTCAACGATTTTAGAAATTGAACTAAAAATTCTGAATTTTTACTTTGCTTGCAAAATGTAAAAAGGAAAATGAAAACTACTGATCGGTTATCACGAAAACTTCGAGCTGAATTCCTGATTTTCGGGCGAATTTTGGTTATAACGGCATGTCCCCCACCGACCAAGACATGCGTCAAAATTCCAGAAAATTCGACGGCGGGGTTAAAACGGTGCTCTCGGATTGGCCACTTCTCCCAAAACTCCATTTTCGACCTCGAGAAAATTCGGAACATTCGGTTAAAATCGGAATTAAAACGGCGGACAATTTCTCTATCAAATTCCCAACCTCTGAAAAACACGAGCAGCATATGTAGAAAAAAACGGTAAATAACAAACTGCATCTCGGACTGGTGTTTTTCTACATAGGTTGGAAATCGAAATTGAAATAATTTATTTCGTATCACAATATCCCGAATTTCTCAATTTTTCAATTTCATTTATTTAATGGGTAAATTAAACGGAATGAAATTGAACAGAATGGAATTTCTCTGGCAATAATTCGGTATCATTTTCATGTTTCATCGTCGGGAAAATAAATAAACGGACGGTTGAAATAATAATGAGAATTATTATAATTACCAATATTATTAACGGAGCGTCTAATTCTCTGAGCAGGACATCTTGAGAAAGTAATAAGACGCGGTCACTCTCAACAGAAACATCGTAAAACGGTATACGGGGGATGTCCGAATTGAGAGGGACCCAAACGAACAATTTCGGAACGAAATTATTCTTGCTTCGGTTTATTTTCCTCGACATCGACATGAATGATATATACGGTGGTCGGAAACTATTACCATGGACGGAATAATATCGTACTGTTTTACCAGTAGTCAATTATTGTGGTATATTTAGCGGCTATAGTGATGAGCGAAAAAAACGCTTCATTACAAGTTATATGAAAAAAACAAAGAAATATAACAAATGAATATCATTTTCTTTATTGTTTGAAGGCAAGTTCAAAACGAACGAAAAAGACGAATACATCAGTGTTATTGCACTCTGAAATAAACCAGTTTAAACTGACTAAAAAAGTGGTATGCGACTGAGATATTCCAAATTAACAATTCGTTTTGAATTCTTCGTTAAATTTGTGACAAAAATCTCTTCTCCCCCTTTTTCGTGTGGGTGCTGTTTTCAAGTGAAATAATAATAATAATAATAGCATTTATTTCCATAATCAACCAATACATTGAGAAGAAAATACGTCAAGATAACCCAGAGAAACAAAAAAAAATATTAAAACGCTCAGATTTGAATATTGGAACTTAAGTACTCCTGAATACTATAGGGTTCCATATCTATTAATAACTTTTTTATTAAGTTCTTGAAACTATTATTATCCTTAAGGATTTGGAAACTCTTTGGAAGCTTGTCAAATAATTTGATGCACATATATTCCACATTCTTTTGTGTTAATGTTAATGAACACCTGGGAAAGTGAATCGGGTTAATGCGCCTTGTTCTATTGGAATTTTCATATACTCGAAACAGATCGTAGTTGTTCTTCAAGAAAAGCAAGCATCTGAAAACATAAGTTCCGGCAGTAGTGAGTATACCCTGATTTTTAAAATGTCCACGACAAGATGTTCTTGCAGATAGACCCAGCAAAACTCTTAGTGCTCTTTTCTGAACCACAAAAATCTTCGAAACTTCCGAAGCGTTGCCCCATGCAATGATTCCGTAGGACATGAGTGAATGAAAATTAGAGAAATAAACTGTTCTCAGTAGCTCTGAGTCCGATTGCAGTGCCAGAACACGAAGGGTGTACAGAACAGAGTTCAGTCTGCCCTGCAACGAGCCTATGTGCTCGGACCAACTGAGCTGGTGATCGATAATCACACCAAGAAAATTGGTACTGGTGGAAATTTTCACAGTCTGTCCAGGGAGAATTATACTTTCAGGTTTGTCAACTTTAGAATGCGAAGTACTGAAAACAACACACTCCGTTTTATTTGAATTTATGGTTATTCTATTCGCATTGCACCAATTCGAAATACCACAAAAGCACTTTTCAACACTCTCAATGGCCTCCGAAATACTAGGTGCCGCAACCAGTACATTAGTGTCGTCTACAAACATGACAACTTCCATACCCAACTGCATATCGAAGATTGGTAAAACACTACCTTCATCCGGCAGAAGTTCCTCGCCCAGCTGAATATTTTCTGGAAGGTCATTAATATAGATGAGAAATAAAAAGGGACCGAAGATACCACCCTGAGGTACACCCATCTTCACTTCAGCGTCCAAGGATAGATATTCAACTCCTTGAATTTCCAGAGACACCCTCTGCCGACGCTAACGTAAATAGCTCTTCATAAAATCCAATTGCTTATCCCTTATTCCATAACAATTAAGTTTTTTTAACAGATCATCGTGATTGACACAATCAAAAGCTTTAGAGAAATCTATGAACAGACCGGTTGGTACTTCCCCACCCTCTAAAGCTCTAAGAACACGGCAAATAAGCTGGTATAATGCCGTTTCTGTACTTTTAGATATCAAATATCCATGCTGAAACTTGGAGAATATTCGATGTTTATGGAAAAAACTCAAGAGCCTATTAACTATAATTTTCTCAAATATCTTTGAGAAAGAGGTCAGCAAACTTATAGGTCGATAATTACCAAGATCTTCGTGACTCCCTTTTTTAAAAAGGGGTTTAACTACTGCTACTGTCAAAGCTCTAGGAAAAATGCCTTCTTTAAAAGACATATAAATTATGTAGGCTAAGGGTTCGGCAATGAACTCAACAGATCTCTTGATGACCGACATTGGTATACCATCATACCCAAAACAATTCTTATTATGCATTTTATTTACCGTCCTGATAACTTCATCAGGTGTTATTTCAAAAAGGAAAAAGGTCTTCGGGTTCTGAAAGACAGGGCGAACACTCGCAGTGAATGTAGAATATGGCTTATGTACAGTTGTTGATGAGGAAATATTGACAAAATGTTTATTGAATGCATTCGACAGTTCATATGGATTATCAGTTTTGATGGAATTATTCACATTATTATTTTTCTTGCCAGTTATCTCGTTTATGATCTGCCAAACTGTTTTACTTTTGTTATTAGAGTTATTTATGCGGTTCTTGATACGATCCTTCATATTATTTACAAGAATACTGTCATATAGCTTTTTAGTTGATTTGCAAAGCGGAGCGAGTTCAGGACGAAAATGAGATATTGTGTAAAGGTAAATAATCCAATCGTTGTTTAATTTCAGAAACCTGGGTGGATCTATCTGAATATCGTTTGCGATCATCAACAAACTTGACTTCTGTTACAGGAAATGCCGAATCGAAAATAGACTTAAATAATAAACTATTCAACTTCTACTACAAATAAGCGTTATGGTATTTAATTTTCTTTCATCAAAATGTCGAAAAGTAGGCAAATTTAAAGGAAATTCAGAAATTGTTAGTTCGAAATTAACCAGTGGCGTATCAATTTTTTAATCAGTTTTTAAGTTGAATTCAACATCTTATATCTTGAAAACAATGCATTTCCGGACATTCATTTATGGAGACCTTTTCTCATAAAAGGATCACCTTCATTTTTTCGGTGTTATTCAGACACCTTCGAATAACTAACTGTTTTTGAACTGGACAAAAAGAACTGTTTGTTTGTTACAAATTTAATTAATACTGAATAGTACCATTGAGTTTAAAATTTTTAAACTCAATGATAGTACTCAAGCCGACGAATTGCAGTCTTTCAGAATTCTCTCTCATTACAATCCATCGAAACAAAAGTACTGAATCACGATTGATAAGACACACCCTTCCGCATTAATTATTAATATGTCCAGTCAAATATTGCTTTCATTTGAATAACGAATGGGCGAACAAATTCGTTTGAGCCGTCTGTTGGCCATGACAATTTGGCATATTCCACTGTGTATATTGAAATTTTAGGTAATATTGTTTATTTTGTTGTCAGATTGATACGCAACGTTGTCAATATTACAAGAAAGATGTATAAATCGCGGATTTCCTGATGCAATGTAAATTTATATCTGAAAATTGACAAATTGATAACGCAATTCAGACAGTTCTAAATATACCTAACGACAAAGGATTGAAGTTTGATATTACAAATTTACTACTTGAATTGAACAAAAAAATCATTCTCTGAACAGTGGAAACTAATGGTACCTATCTTGAATGTATTCGAGAATTATCAGTTTCATTAGTAAATAAATAGAAGTGCGAGTAAACAGAATCAAGTCAAATGAAGAAACAGTTTTGAAACGAACATTATCTGACGAACATAATCATTGTTTGCTCAAGACGAATCAAGATATATGTAGGCTTTTTTACGTTGTCTAGGTTATAATTTAAAACTACCACGAGATTTTAATAAAACTTTCTTTATTCACGAAACAACAGCGAAAACCGGGAGGAAATACAGTCTCTTAACAAACACGTCTAAATCTGATTCTCCATCTGATTGACAACTAACTTCATCTTTTATTTCTCGCCTACTATTACTACGTTATCGCTAACGTCATAGGAACAACACAGAATATAATGTACAGTGTATAAATAAAATTACGAATCCCACACTCGGCCATCCTACGGAGAATCCGCCTCGGATTCAGTTCCGAGTTGCATCCAAAGCTTCAAATACTCTATATAAAATAAATATGTATAATATAATATATAAAAATATTATTACCGTTGTTTGTTAAGTGGCTGTACTCCTTTACAAAATTAAACAATTGACAATCTCAAAAAAATACAAATGTGGATGAATTCCTTCCGAACAGCCTCCCTCAGTAAGTACGTCTTAAAAGTTAAATCTCCCACCTTGATACTGCAAAACTCTACCAATACCAATTCCACCCATCGTTCGGAACCCAAGCCCCAGCTTTCCGTCTGAAAGTCCTCGCCGTGGGTCTCCTCACTTCGTCTACGTCTATTAGTGGAAAGGGTACACCTCGCCTTGCAGCACTACTTCGTCTTCTTCCTTCAGATCTTCGTCTACTTCGTCTTCTTCGTAAATAATCCAAACTCAAAAAAATACAAATGTGGATGAATTCCTTCCGAACAGCCTCCCTCAGTAAGTACGTCTTAAAAGTTAAATCTCCCACCTTGATACTGCAAAACTCTACCAATACCAATTCCACCCATCGTTCGGAACCCAAGCCCCAGCTTTCCGTCTGAAAGTCCTCGCCGTGGGTCTCCTCACTTCGTCTACGTCTATTAGTGGAAAGGGTACACCTCGCCTTGCAGCACTACTTCGTCTTCTTCCTTCAGATCTTCGTCTACTTCGTCTTCTTCGTAAATAATCCAAACTCACAATAGTTCAGATCTCCTGTTCATCCAAATCGACAATTTGTTTCGTTATCCCGGACAGGCCCCCAAAATGTAGGCTTTTTTACGTTGTCTAGGGTATAATTTAAAACTACCACGAGATTTTAATAAAACTTTCTTTATTCACGAAACAACAGACGTGTTTGTTGAGAAGCTATACTTCCTCCTGATTTTGCTGATGTTTGGTGAATAAAGTGTTGTTCAAATCTCGTGGTAGTTTTAAATTCAACCTAGACAACGTAAAAAAGCTTACATTTTGGGGACTCAACCGGGATATCGAAACAAATTGTCGATTTGGATGAACAGGAGATCTGAACTATTGTGAGTTTGGATCATTGACGAAGAAGAAGACGAAGATCTGAAGGAAGAAGACGAAGTAGTGCTGCAAGGCGAGGTGTACCCTTTTCACCAAAAGACGTAGATGAAGTGAGGAGACCCACGACGAGGACTTTCAGACGGAAAGCTGGGGCTTGGGTTCCGAACGACAGGTGGAATTGGTATTGATAGAGTTCGCAGTATCAAGATAGGAGATTTTGCTGCAAGACGAGGTGTACCCTTTCCACTGATGGACGTAGATGAAGTGAGGAGACCCACGGCGAGAACTTTCAGACGGAAAGCTGGGGCTTGGGTTCCGAACGACAGGTGGAATTGGTATTGGTAGTGTTTTGCAGTATAAAGGTAGGAGACGTACTGACTGAGGGAGGCTTTTCGAAAGGAATTCATCCACATTTGTAATTTTTTTTTAGATTGTCAATTGTGTCATTTTGTAAAGGAGTACAGCCACTTAACAAACAACGGTTATAATATTTTTATATATTATATTATACATATTTATTTTATATAGAGTATTTGAAGCTTTGGATGCAACTCGGAACTGAATCCGAGGCGGATTCTCCGTAGGATGGCCGAGTGTGGGATTCGTATTTTTATTTATACACTGTATATTATATTCTATGTTGATTCTATGACATAAGAAATAATAACGTGGGGAAAGTAGGCGAGAAATAAAAAGATGAAGATAGTTGTCAATCAGATTGAGAATCAGATTTAGACGTGTTTGTTAAGAGACTGTATTTCCTCCAAATTTTGTTAGTTGTTTCGTGAATAAAGTTTTATTAAAATCTCGTGGTAGTTTTACATTAAACCCTAGACAACGTAAAAAAGCCTACATATATTTGAAGTAATAAATGAAGATAACTTGGACTTGTTTGAGAGAATACTCGTTACTCACATGCATTCCGTGTTTAAATTAGAGAGATTAAAGTTTCTTTTGGAACATTTTTCATCGTTAATTTGAATGGATTGATTTCTTCATAAGTTTATTCTGATGAATCGTCGGTTCCAAAATATCCTGATTTGAACTTAAGGAAGCACCTCTTCCTATTGCTACATGCATGTAATACTCGATAGATGAGAATAGCTATGATTGTTGTGAATTGTAAACAAGATAATCTCTCTCTCGGACTCACGACTCGAAAACGCGTCGAACGGCAAGTCTACGCGTAGCCGTCGTAAACTAAACGGTAGTTTACGATGGCTACAGGCTACATTAATACAAGGGCGTAGCCAGGAATTAATTTCGGGGGGGGTTTTGTCATTTTGACAATTGACTTTGTTTTGTAGGTGCCAGGAATTGTGAGGGTCGCTTTCTGTAGCCAGTATTTGTTGTTTTTAAGAATTCAATATTCCTTTTCAACTTCGGAAACAATATTCAACATAGATATTCCTGGTTATGTTAGGTAAACCTATTTTTCAATAATGCTTCAGAATTTAATTTTTATTCACTCGAACAAACAAAACAATATTTATTTCCCAAACAGTACTTACAGGATGAATCAATATGAAATTAGTGTGGATGTGTGCTTTCATTGAAACTAAATAGAGTTTTTTAATGTTTTACTCCAAAATACTGCCAACAATATATAAAAAGGTATTGAAAATGAAACAGCGAGAAAACACAAACAATATTTTTTATGGTGAATTCCTTCACTAGAAGTCTATCCGTCTTTTTTTCTAGCGAATTGGTCAACCACTTCATTTTCATCAATTTTCACACTATAATGAATATTCATAAGCGCCAACCCATTCAATCTAGTTTCCCTAGAAGAATTGCGCAGGTAATTTTTAATTCTCTTCAAGCTGAAAAAACTTCTTTCTGGAGTAGCAGTAGATACTGGAATCGTAGCTAAAATTTGTAGTAGGATATAGATGTTCGGATACGTATTCTGATTGCACTCATCTAAGAATTCTAATGCCGATTTTGAAATGGAGTTCATTGACATTTTCCATATTTCAAATTCTGCTTTAATTACGTTTTTATTTTTTTCTGGGAGTAGTGAAGAATACATCGATAATGCGTCTTCTAATTAATATTTTATGTTAAAATTCTGGGGTAGCAGACCAGATAAGACGGATATTAATTTTCGGTGTTTAGAAAATCTATCAGTTAATTGTTGGATAGTATGTTCTAGAAATGGAATTAAACTTTAAAATCATCCATATTGATGATACGAATTGATAATTTTAACTAGATTTTCGGAGATAAGTCGGTTTAAGTGCGGAATGAAAAATTATTTTTGCAACAAAAAATAACTCTGAAACATTTCGGGGGGGGGGGTTTGAACCCCCAAACCCCCCCACCCCTTGGCTACGCCCTTGCATTAATATATAATAATATAACGTTAGACCTGACAATGTTGCATTGAAAATGGCAAATTATTCCCAAAACTACCAACCTAAGATAATGAAACCAAGGATTACTTTGCTACTTTGTACTCAATAATATGTGAACGGAGTATACACTTCAACTAGGAGCAAGCGTAAAGCGAACTAATAAAATAAACCATCACGATAAAATAATTATATTGATTTCATAAAGTTGCTCATTACATTTTCTCTTTATTGTCCAAGTTATATATATATATATATATATATATTTGTTATAAAGAAATTTTGTTACACAAAAGCTTTTTTTATAGTGCCAAGTATCGAAACAAGCAATTGCATTTTTTTGTGACTTCATATACATAATCAAAAAGGTGTGTAAGTGCATTTCAAGTAGCTTATAGACATTTTATGTAGGGTCGTATACAATATATAGCTATTCACGATTTTTTGGGAAATAATTCGTAATTTTTGTCTGAGTGGTACAATTGAAAAACATTTTATTCTGATAAAAAAAACTTCGCATTTTCTCAAAGATTCAGAAATATTTTCCGGAATCCATTGAATGGACCGGAAAGCCAGACAACACGTTTTAAAGGTTTGAAGTACCTCTTCACGATTTGGTTTTTTGGCCGGTTGCCCCTCCAAATCAACGCTGTCGGTATCATCACTGCTATCGTAGTGATCTCGAACAGCACATTCGACACTGTTTAACATTTCCTTTTCAGGTGGAAGTTCATTTGTCACAATTTAACATCGACTGTTTAGGCCTTGGTTTATTTAATATTAAAATAAATTCAATCCAAGAGACCTTTGCAATAATGAATTCAACCAGTTAAAATTTAGCAGACTGTAATAAGGAAAACGAAGAAAAATAAAATGTATGCACATAAACCAGTTCAATGCCCAAATAGACCACTTACTTTTGATCTCTGGTAGTATTCCTGATGGGTTTTATGGTACTCTTACGACCTTTCTAGGTGAAATATTAGGAAGGCTTGAAAGGAATAGTAAGGATTAAAGATAATAAGATATACCCTTGATACCAGAAACTGGAGAATAGATGTTGTCTCCTTAACCTTCTTCAAAAGTTCTAAATGAGCGTTGTTACACCACACTAATTGTGATTTCACAAAACTAATCAACTATATTAATTAATTTCAGCGGCGGAAAATTCTAATAAAGCGAAACGAATTATAAGAGCGATTACATTCATAGATCGACGAATACTGAATCAAAACATATGTACATACGCGTAAATAACGCATATGGTCCTTTTAATTTATACGCGAATTGAAAACAAAAACTGTGAAATAAATATACGGGGCGCCAACATCGACATTAACGAAATCATTCAAAATAACCGCCATTATCAACTTTTCCAGCTGAATCCAAAACCCACCCTCATACCTTTTTACCAATACCCATTCAAAGAATAATGAATTGGAATATTTCGTTATAGAGAGAATTTACTTCGTTTTAGAGGGTGCTTTCAACATGGAATTTGGATTCAAGGTGCAATGTCTTTATCGAAATTCGTTATACAGAGAAATTCGTTATACAGACGTTCGCTATAGGGTTCCACTGTAAAACGATTTTGATTTCCTACTAATGACACTAATCAAGCCGACGAAAAGCAGTTATAATCATAGACAAACTAAAATAATAGATGAGCCACTCGTATATGTCGCGCCACCTGTCGGAGGAGGATACTAATAGACGAAAAAATTATTCTCAATTTGATAGTTAGATGTCGTTGCATTCATGGAAATCCTATCCAGAAAATAGTAAGTATGTAAAATCGTTATTATCAAAAAACCTTTGAATTGTCAACTGACACAAGGAGTGGTTTGACACGTTCTTTTTGAAATATCATGAATTTCGATATGCCTGCAAGAGTGAAGATGTGTTGTGTTATTGGATGTGAAAATCGAGATGCAAAAAGGTAATTTCAAAATATATATTATATATATTCTGTTACCTATAAGAATAGGGATGTTGACTATTTTTTGGAATTCATTTTATTTTGTAGATAAACCCTATACAAACACGAAAATATTACTTTTTTCTTAAAAATATAGTATTTGCCAATAAAAAATACGTGGAAGAAAAGAGAATTGATTTTCCCGCGAAAACGCCACGTTATGATGATTACGTCAATAGTCGGTAGACATCATAGACTAACTAAATTTTTGGTTTATCAGTTTGTCTATGGTAAACATTATATTTTATGTTCTGTGAAACATACTTTGACTTCTGTCAAAGCGAACTGATTTTGCCTGATTCCTTGTGGAAAAGTTCAATTGAAGCCTTCAAAATGAATATGTCGGTCTATAAAAGCTGAATGAGGTGTTTCTTTCATTTTTTATAATTAATATGAGTTAAAAGTTTGCTACTTTTCTACGTTTTTAAGCTCCACTGCACAAAAATCTTTGTTTTCAGCAAAGAAACTTGCGACCATCAGGGAATCAATCTCCGTTAAGTTACTTACTACTATTACCCTTAATGAATCCTATCTCCATTATAAAGAAAATTGTAGGTTATTGTTCTTGTAACGAACTAGGTATTCTGTTCTCTTTCAGCTTTCAACTTCGTAAGTTCGAATCATAGATATGATATATTAAATATTTACTGTGGTTCAAGTCACAGAACCGTGGGTTTCACAAAGCTTGATTGGCAATCAAATCGTTTATATTGAAGTAAGTTGATGGTTTATGTCAAAAATGAACTGAAAATTGCAGAGAAATTATGACATTTCAATAATCAAGGTGATTGGAGTTTTGTGGAACCCGGCTTATGAATCTATTTTGTTGATCTGAGCACCGAACATTCGAATTTGCAATGACAATACGGATAGTTTGACGTCACTATACGGATTACCTCTGATTGGCGTTCGCAGTCACGTGATAGTTGATAATAAATAACATAATTTAAATCAGCTTTATTTAATTCAACGAGAATATTAAGATCACTAAAATGGTTTTCTAGGATTGCAAAAATTTCCTTCTATGGGAAAAACCTCAATTTATATGAATTCGTAAGATGAGTCAACATCCCTATTAAGATAGTTTTCAAAAAAGTTTTTCATTTCATGTATTGAATAATTTTAGTCGGTAAATACTCATATTTTGTATTATCGAATTCATTATTGTTAGTTTTTGAGAATGTTTTCAATGCAATTATTAGTTTATTGATTAGATATTTATGAAATAAATCTGTATTTTCAATTGGTGATACCTATTTCAGTAAATAAATTTTTTTTCTATCCAGAACTTGATTATTGATCCTCATTTCTCGATTCCAAAAGAAAATCAGATGAAAGTTCGTTGCAGGTATTATTTTCATGAAAATAAATTTCCTCACTCATCGATAACTTGCACGAATCCATTTCTGATTTCCTTTTGGAAATTGAATTTCAAAAAACTTTTTGCTCCTTGTATATGGGAGTACCTACTTATTCAAAAGGTGCACTACAGAATTCTTTTTGAGGCAGCTTTACGATACAGATTCCTTTTTCAATTGAGCTTTTTTCACGAATTAGTAATGTTGTACAAAAAAGATGTCGTTGAAGCTTGTTCTACTAGTGTCTCATCTTTTCTCCGTTTAGTTAGTCTATGGTTATAATTGTCCCTCATTACAATCAATCGAAACAAAAGTGCTGAATCACAACATGCTGGATTAATCATTTTACATGTTCCGCCAAATATTGCCTTTATTTGAATAACGAATGGGTGAACAAATTTCCCACTCCGGATCTTCAAGCAGGAGCAGGCGTAAATACGAGCATACAGTAGATTTAAGTTTTTAAAGCCCTCGTCTGCCGTTTCTGGGTCGAACTAATAAAATAAATCATAGTCCCGGTAATTGTTTCGGCATATACTAGGCGGCTAGGTGTGGAAGAAGGGATAATGAACAAAGCGCAGATAGGAGCGCAGCCTCGTTTACCATGAATAAATAAATATTTATAACTAGGGCTGGCGACAAACTCAGGCAGACCGCAGATTTCACCTGAACATGACAGGTGCCCTTGAAACGCTTCCCCAAGGGGGCCTTCTAAATTGTTAGAGGAGGAACGGTTATTTCAGGGGTGATTTGTCCTCGGAACTATCGGTTTTTCGATGATCGTCACCTGTTCACTTAATATAGAAGGTGAATTAGATTTCAAGATGTCTCAGGCCTACTACGGATGTGTTTGAGGTACCTGGAGCTTTAGCATAATAAAATGTTTATATTCCATTAATAATGTTGTATGGAGGGATATGAAGGAAATCGCTGATCGTGTCCAAGAGGTTCCACACAGCAAATTCTCAGTGAAATGTGTTCAATTAATTTGTTGTCAATTCACGTTGATTCAATCTTTGAGATACTTATTGTAAATCGTGGCTTATTCACTTTGTTTCAATTTGACAATTTATTTTACTTAATTTAATTAGTCATTTTGACATAAGTTTGTCACACTTTTTTTTATCATTATTCCGAAATCAAATTCGATATTTAGGATGAAATACCACTATTTAAATCTATGGGAGATGATAACCCTTCAGTAGGGTCCTGTAGCGGTCTTAGAAGAACAGAAGATTCGAAAGTCATCACTTGGAACGCAAGACCTGGTTTAAAACACCCTCCTGGCCCAAGAGCAAGAATTACGTATTTTGTATCTGAATATTGAAGGTATTTATTTGAATAGTTCTAGGTTTCAATTGTGTGAAAACGGCGAGGCAGGGTTTTTTCTACTGAGGTTTTTCCCTGTGCTCTGGTATCATACGACAGAATAGTATGGTAACCCGATTTGCACCAACCTCAGCTAGGGACTTTTTTGTTTCATGTATTGATTTTTTTAGCTCTCAATTCAAAAGAATATATATGTATATATATATTGAATTTAATTGATTGTGTATTGCTCTTTGAATTCATAACAAGTTGTCTTTTGCGTTGATGTTTTGTTTACTGCCTGTATTGAATATCGTGAGACACCAAAAACATTCTACAACAAATCGCAAAATGGAGAATGCGCTGCGATTTGAAGCTCTAATTTTAAAGCGTTGGATTTATGTTAAATGATCAAATAATAATTCATGTTACCAGACAGTTGCCGAAAAAAGGTTTTTTTTCTGCAAATGTCTTTGGGGTACTAGAGTAGGTCAATCGGCCTAGTCATGCAGTTTCAGCATCATGAAATGTTTTTTTATGCCATTTATTATTAGCAAAATTGTGCATGGAAATAGAGGGTGTCATGTCTAGCGATATGAGTGAGAAAACGGCAGAGATCAGAATAGAGTCGAGAGATCTGAGTGAGAAAACGGCAGAATTCAGAGTAGAGTCCAACGCTATGAGAAAACGGCAGAGATCAGAAAAGAGTCGAAAGATCTGAGTGGGTAAACGGCAGAACTCAGAGTAGAGTCTAGCGTTATGAGTGAGAAAACGGCAAAGATCAGAATAGAGTCGAGAGATCTGAGTGAGTAAACGGCAGAACTCAGAGTAGAGTCTAGCGGTATGAGTGAAAGAACGGCAGAGATCAGAATAGAGTCGAGAAATCTGAGCGAGAAAACGGCAGAACTCAGAGTAGAGTCCAGCGATATAAGTGAAAAAACGGCAGAGATCAGAATAGAGTCGAGAGATCTGAGCGAGAAAACAGCAGAACTCAGAGTAGAGTCCAGCGATATAAGTAAAAAAAGGGCAGAGATCAGAATAGAGTCAAGAGATCTGAGCGAGAAAACGGCAGAACTCAGAGTAAAGTCCAGCGATATGAGTGAGGAAACGTCAGAGATCCGAATAGAGTCGAGAATTCTGAGTGAGAAAACGGCAAAACTCAGAGTAGAGTCTAGCGATATGAGTGAGAAAACGGCGGAGATCAGAATAGAGTCGAGGGATCTGAGCGAGAAAACGGCAGAACTACTAAGAGCAGAGTCCAGCGATGTGAGTGAGAAAACGGCAGAAATCAGAATATAGTCGAGAGATCTGAGTGAGTAAACGGCAAAACTCAGAGTAGAGTCTAGCAATATGAGTCAGAAAACGGCGGACATCAGAATAGAGTCGAGAGATCTGAGTGAGAAAACGGCAGAACTCAGAGTAGAGTCCAGCAATCTGAGTGAAAAAACGGCAGAATCAGAATAGAGTCGAGAAATCTGAGTGAGTAAACAGCAGAACTCATAGTAGAGTCCAGTGATATGAGTGAGAAAACGGCAGAGATCAGAATAGAGTCGAGGATTCTGAGTGAGAAAACGGCAAAACTCAGAGTAGAGTCTAGCGTATGAGTGAGAAAACGGCAGAGGTCAGAATAGAGTCCAGAGATCTGAGTGAGAAAATAGAAAAACTCAGATTAGAGTCCCGCGATATGGGTGAGAAAACGGCAGAATTCAGAGTAGATTAGATTCTAGCGATATGAGTGAAAAAATGGCAGAGATCAGCATGGAGTCGAGAGATCTGAGTGAGGAAACGACAGAACTCAGAGTAAAATCAAGAAATTTGATTGCCAAAACCACAGAGCCAAAGGTGCTATTTCACTGCGCGAAATTGATATATTGTTCACCTTCAGAAATATGAACCATACCATCCACTAATAACTTATAACTATTACACACTTGGTACTGACCTTGACTATAGTAGTCTTCCCTTTTAAAACTGACACTGACATACTATCTGTAACTGGTAACCCCATTTTAAGTTTCATTGCCCAAGCCTTTCCAAACGCATTTTCAATATTTACCATTCGTCCCATGGGAGGAAATTTAATTGAAGATAAATCGGGATTTTCCCTTTACGGCTAGTGCAACCAAATACAGAACAGTTTCGATTATGCAGCGACATAATTCAAAGTATAAAACTTTGAAAAAAGGACACAGAAAATCGAACTTGATCTGCAATGAAGACGAAAAAAAGAATCTTCCTGTTAATCTGCGAATGATGTTCACCCCGTTATTGAGCTGTCAGGATGTTCCATCTTCGATATGAAGGTTCTTAATGAGTTGCAGCTTCAACATCATAGAAGCTTCAGTTTTGTTGACTGGTGTCACAGTAATCACTTAATGACCAACAATGAGAAAACAGAGTGCATTCATTTCACAATGACACATAGTATTCTTAAACTTGTAGTTAACTATTTAGGTAATGTTATATCGTCTGGCTTATAGCCACATGTCATACAATATTTTACTATGGGCCAACTCATCGAATGTTCTTAGACCGTTTATACCGTAGGAGCGTATCTTGCGCTTAATATTTAATATTAATCCTCGCTCGTCCTGCAGACCTTTATTCACAAAATTTTATATATATTTTTTTTTTTTTTTTTTTAACATTCACACATAATGTGGCATTTTCACGAAGCCTCTCGGGCATTTTCATGCCAAGGGAGGATCCGTTGTGTCTCAGTGAGGGAAGATCACTTGTCGGACGATGTTAACTGTCCCCAACAATACCGCCTTCTGCATCCATGATAAAGTATTGGGATGCATTTCTAGCTCTTTAAGATGTTGAACGGTTTTTTTTTGGTACCAATCCATTGGCACTTATAATCAGCGGCATTATTTCAACCCTTTTGAGCCTCCACATATCTCGAATCTGTCTCGACAACGTTTCATATTTTCTGATTTTTTCAGCGTATGTTTTAGCCATATTTTGATCTAGTGGAACTGCGAAATCGATGATCGTTGCAGTTTTATTTCTTTTGTTCCAAACAACCATGTCCGGTCTATTGTGCTCAGTTTCCTAAGTCCGTCGTTATCGTGAGGTCCCAATATACCTTTGATTCGCCGTTTTCTAGTACTGACTCCGGACGTAGAGATGGTGCGGTGTGAAGTGTTTTTACAAGATTTTTACTCAGGCAAATGACTTGGTGTACCACCTTCCCCATATTGTCATGCCGTGACAAATATTTTGTGCCGGCTATCGCTGAGCAACCTGATATTAGATGTTGGATAGTTTCTTCAACGTTGTTGCATAGTCGGCATTTAGTGTTGTCAAGTTGTTGTTTCATTATGTGTTAGTGTAGTTTCGGTGGGGTACCACTTGGTCCTGTATGGCAAAGATGGTTCCTTCAGTCTGCGGGAAGAGGTAACCCTGGGTCAGGTAAGTATTTGATGCAACTATGTCTACGTCTTCCTGGTGCAGACTTGCGTAGAATCTGCCGTGTAGTTGCTTGGTCTGCCAGCTCTGCCTCAGTTGTTCTACTGGATCTACTGTGTCGTTCCCCATTGCGATCGTCTCTCGTGACATGCTCTCCTGTGCAGTTACCCATTGATGTACTGGTAAGTTTGTGTTCTTGAAGTGGTTTTTAATGTTAATTATTTCTTTATTACAGGTGTCCTCTATGGAGCAGAGGCCTCGACCTCCCTCTTTTCTAGGTAAGTATAACCTTATATATATATATATATATATAGATTTGTTCGGCCGCCTACACAGACCCAAATCGGTATATTCGACCGACTTTCAAACCCAAAAGTGACGTGTCCAGACCCGGCTCCGGGTCTGGTACGTTTGACCTTAGAATCGTTTTGAGGGGGATGAAGGGATGCTAGGGGTGAATTTTCAGCCGGGTCTGAAAAATCGGTCATACACGTGATTATATACAAAAAGTTTCAGGGAGTGGCCAGTGCGAGGGCGCTTCGGTCGACATGAGTTCGATGTATATAATTGTATAGTAGACCAACGCAATGAGTCCCTAAATATGGCAACGCTGCTTGTTGAGAGCGTTATAGTTTTATTTGATCTCTTTTTAATTCATACACCTTGAATTCACTATTCGAGGACTTATACGATCCCGGTATAAACAACCGCCGGCGCCGTCGGGTGAAATTCTCAGCGAATATTCCGAATAGACTCGTATATTGTCATTAGATTTTTTTGATATGACCATGAACTGAAGGTTCACCGGTAACCTCATATTATTGATTTGAAAAATACCTCTTGTATTTCATTGCCAAATAAATTTTTTTTTTATTTTTTTCACATTTAGTACGATCGGGTAATAAGGGTCACTGCAGTGCGGTTAATGGGAATCAACTCCCATTATCATTTACGAACAGTACATCCACTTATTGCCTGGATTCTTCATAACAATTTTGATTTTTTCTGAGGTTTTTTTTTAATTCTTTTTTAAATCGATAACAGATATGATGAAACTAACAGTGATTAAAGAATTCTGTGGAAAAACCAAGCTGTTCTCTACATTTTTTCAAATTTACATTTTCTGGAGGTAAACAGGGGACAGTGTTCCAGAAAATATATCATTCTGTAGATTTGCAATCGAAATTCTTATGCCACATGGTGTGAACTATAAATTATAACATTTATGCCAAACTTCACTCGACTATCTTGAGTAGTGTGAATACTATAATCTTCGAGGTCATGTTTCGTAGAACGAATACAGAACAGCACTCTTCGATGCGACGCCGTCAGGCTGCTTATAACAGTCTCGAATCAAATAATGGCTATCTCCGATAGTTTTGTAAGGTTCAAAAAACTCTTAAAACACTTTTTCATGTCGGGTTAGTGGAAGTTTTTTTTTTCTCTCATTTTGACGAGTTGTTTCTGTACCTATTGTAATATTAAGTGGATGCTTTGTTGTTAAATGAGAAGTTCAATCATGACAGATCGCATGCTGAAAGCACTGATTACTTCATCTTCACTCTTTGAGTCTTTGAGTTAGCAGTGGCCCTACATCAGGGCCTCAATGCAAGTTTCTCCGAGTGTGATAAAAAAAACAGATTGTTTTGATGTAATGGCGGAATTTTTTCAGGAAAGCTCTAAGCAATGCAACATACGATTCAGGTATCTTTTATCATGATTTCAAGTAATTTATTGGCGAATATTTTAGTTACAGTTTGTTAACTGAATGAATGCCATATAGAGCTCAGAAAACCATAAGAAACATTTTCATCTTATTTGTTGACAAGACGTCACTCTTTCTCTATGACTTTTTTTGGTATGTCGTCATGGTAACCTGTCTATATCCGGAATTTATCAAAAATAATTATTTCTTCGACCTAAAAGTGATTTAAATATGTACAAAATTGAATATAAATAACCAATTTAAATGTTCAATTGATGCTGTTTCAGTGTGCTATTTCCATGAACAATGTCAGAACTCAACAGTAACTAGAAATATAGAAATTTATATTATGTCGAATGTATGGTTTTGTAAAAAATAAGAGTTTATTTCAATCAAGAATTTATCTACAATTCATATTGATGTCATCGGAAAAATCTTGTGATCACCCAGTTATTAATAAAGCGACTAATGGTCTTGAGCTATTAATGCATGAGCGGAGCGAACGCTCTAAAATATCTTGACCATTAGTCGCTCTCTTGAATAACCTAGTTGATAAAATATCTATTAAACGACTCGCTGAAAAAACCTATTGTCAATTTTAATTATGTCCAGTTCAAAACACGATAACATTAAAAAGGAAAAATCAAAATTCCAAACTGAGAGATATTTGGGTGGAAAATAATAAGTTTGATTTTTGAAAAGTGCTTAGTGCTCGGTGCTCGTGTAAACGAAATGCTTTTCAGAAGTGCTTAGTAATCGCGAGCATTTTTCAAAAAATGAGGGCTTAGTGCTCGAGATTCCGGAGCACTTTTCAATAGGGCTTAGTGCTTTGTGCTCGAAGCACTTTTCTTCAGTGCTCGGCACAGCTCTGTTAGAGATATATCCACCCCTTGCATGAGGCAGCGGCCACCCTCAAACTTTGAATGAAGAAGACAGGTTGTGATGCCTAAAATGAAAGCTTTTCACGCCAGCTTTCTATTATTGAACTTTTTTCGAGAATTGGTTTAATGACACATCAATATATTCATAATATCATATGAGAATACTTTCTGATTCGTGTTGAGACATTAATGTTTTCTTGAAATTCTGGTTATTTATTCATTTTTAAACTATGATTTTTCAGAAATTGTTTTTCATAAGTGAAATTGTCATCCTCTTAAGTGGGATGGCTGTCATTTTTGAATTTTCAATTGGGAAAGATTGGCGTGGGATATATCATTTGAAAGCTCATCAGGTTTTGATAATTTGCAGCCTTCTGTAAAATTGAACTGCATTTCAATTAATGGTTCAATTGAATTTTCTTCAATTTTACTCACCTAAGGACTTTTCTACTTTCCCGCAATCAAATATTCCCTTGTTTAAGTATCTCAGAAAACAAAATATTAAATAAACGACAAATTTTACTATCATTTTGGAGAAACGATTCATGCAAGATCAAGAATCAGGAAATATTCTTGGAGTGGGTAGCTCTCAAATGATGTATCACATGGCTAATTCTACTTATTGAAAATTCCAGAGGGGTAGCCAACCCACTGGCTATTCCACTTCTTGAAGTCTCCATGAAACCATAGTTTTGAAATAACAGGATAATCGAAACACTTTAGGGCTTATCACGAATCAGAGAAGATTATGACCATCCTATAATAATCTGTATTTTTCTCGAAAACACAATTGAAATCTACTTCAATTGGGTTTTCGAGAAAAATACTGAAATACGAAGCTGATATGTGGAGTTTTTATATGAGGTATTAAACAATCTATATTATTTCCTCTTTAAAAACTGTTTTTTTAAACTTCGTAGATAACGGCATGTAAAATTATTGAAACATAGATAAATTGAAAATAATTAGGTTAGCTTTCTTAAAGGCAAGGAATTTTTTGTTTGTCATTTTTTTTCTATCTTGAAATCACTTGACTTCGCAGTCGCCAAAAATATTGGGTGTTTCCATCACTCGGAGAAACTTGCATTGAGGCCCTGATGTAGGGCCACTGCTAACTCAAAGACTCAAAGAGTGAAGATGAAGTAATCAGTGCTTTCAGCATGCGATCTGTCATGATGAACTTCTCATTTAACACAAAGCATCCACTTAATATTACAATAGGTACAGAAACAACTCGTCAAATGAGAGAAAAAAAACTTCCACTAACCCGACATGAAAAAGTGTTTTAAGAGTTTTTTGAACCTTACAAAACTATCGAGATAGCCATTATTGATTCGAGACTGTTATAAGCAGCCTGACGGCGTCGCATCGAAGAGTGCTGTTCTGTATTCGTTCTACGAAACATGACCTCGAAGATTATAGTATTCACCACTACTCAAGATAGTCGAGTGAAGTTTGGCATAAATGTTATAATTTATAGTTCACACCATGTGGCATAAGAATTTCGATTGCAAATCTACAGAATGATATATTTTCTGGAACACTGTCCCCTGTTTACCTCCAGAAAATGTAAATTTGAAAAAATGTAGAGAACAGCTTGGTTTTTCCACAGAATTCTTTAATCACTGTTAGTTTCATCATATCTGTTATCGATTTAAAAAAGAATTAAAAAAAAACCTCAGAAAAAATCAAAATTGTTATGAAGAATCCAGGCAATAAGTGGATGTACTGTTCGTAAATGATAATGGGAGTTGATTCCCATTAACCGCACTGCAGTGACCCTTATTACCCGATCGTACTAAATGTGAAAAAAATAAAAAAAAATTTATTTGGCAATGAAATACAAGAGGTATTTTTCAATCAATAATATGAGGTTACCGGTGAACCTTCAGTTCATGGTCATATCAAAAAAATCTAATGACAATATACGAGTCTATTCGGAATATTCGCTGAGAATTTCACCCGACGGCGCCGGCGGTTGTTATACCGGGATCGTATAAGTCCTCGAATAGTGAATTCAAGGTGTATGAATTAAAAAGAGATCAAATAAAACTATAACGCTCTCAACAAGCAGCGTTGCCATATTTAGGGACTCATTGCGTTGGTCTACTATACAAATTATATACATCGAACTCATGTCGACCGAAGCGCCCTCGCACTGGCCACTCCCTGAAACTTTTTGTATATAATCACGTGTATGACCGATTTTTCAGACCCGGCTGAAAATTCACCCCTAGCATCCCTTCATCCCCCTCAAAACGATTCTAAGGTCAAACGTTACCAGACCCGGAGCCGGGTCTGGACACGTCACTTTTGGGTTTGAAAGTCGGTCGAATATACCGATTTGGGTCTGTGTAGGCGGCCGAACAAATCTAATATATATATGCATTGGACTAGGGAGATGAACCTATGTCTCATCAATGCATATTATAACGTCACAGAGGGAGAAACGAAGACCAAAAAGTATGCAGAGAACCTGGTAGAGAAATGGTCGGAGACCTACCCTGACATAGTGTTAACTGGGAAACATCTGATAGCACAAATCAAGAACATCAAGACTAGAAAGCTCCTTGCACCAGATGAACTAGAAGCCTTGAAGGCGGACGCAATTAGAAAATCGCCAAAGAAGAAGCTAGACGGGATCAGGAGGAGCATTCACAGAAGAAGCATGCAACCACAGTCTAGACTGGCAAGCGATGGAGAACCTGAAGTACTACAACCACAGGAGCCGGTAACGGAGACGCCAACCCACGAAATTTTGCAGCTCTTAGACGAGGAAGGGAGAAAATGGGAGGGTGTGGA
Source organism: Propylea japonica (assembly GCA_013421045.1). NCBI lineage: Eukaryota > Metazoa > Arthropoda > Insecta > Coleoptera > Coccinellidae > Propylea > Propylea japonica. The sequence goes on along the minus strand of CM024244.1, from coordinate 49,306,828 downwards.
GTTCATGAATAGACCAAGAATCAGAAAACTACAACAAAACAAGCACACAAAGACCACAATCACAACAATAGACGAAGCCCTCGAGACAGTAATTACCAACACGACAACTTCGAAGAACTGTGCCATAGAGTATATTGTGCCGCTATAATCGCAAATACTATTCAGCAGACACCACCGCCGCCACCAACCAAAGATAAAAGTGAACAGCGTACACCACCTTGGAAGGTACGAATCGAAAGAAAAATATCTGCATTTCGAAAAGAAATAGGCGTCCTCCATACTTATCTGGTAAACCGAAAACTCAGCAAGAAGGTCGAGAAGAAAGTGCACCTATGTGCCCAAAAATTAAAGATAAAAAAAGACTGTCAATACCAACAACGCTTGAGAACACACATGGAGACACTTAAGCAAAAGATCGCTGCGCTGGGCAACAGACTACGAAGATACAACAAGAGAACGCAAAGATATCAAGAAAATAACCTGTATAAGAGCAATCAGCGAGAATTCTTCAGACGACTGGCTGAGGGACGAAGTGAACAACAAACAATTTTACCAGATAAGGGCGAGATGGAAGATATACTGGTCGAAGATCTGGACCCAAGAAACGCAGCACAACACAGAGGCAACATGGATCGAGGCGGAGAGAAGAGCATACGACAGTCTGGAAGAAAATGCCTGAGATAACCATAGCTGAGGAAGACGTGAAGGCAACACTCAAAAGAAGTAAGAAGAACTGGACAGCGGCAGGCGTAGACGGTATACACATTTCTGGTGGAAGTCACTAACATCGACTCACAAAGTGCTGGCTCGTCTGATTCAGGAAGCAATAAAGGACCCAACAACCATACCTGATTATTTTACACTTGGCATGACTCTCATGATACCAAAAAGGGAAACCTGTCTGAACCGAAAACTACAGACCGATCACTTGTCTGCCCGCAGTTTATAAGATACTCACTTCGACCATCGGCCACAAGATCAATGCTCACATCAAAGCTAACAGAATCATGTCCTGGGAGCAGAATGGATGTAAGAAGAAAGCCCGTGGAAGTAAGGAGCTATTAGTAATCGATAATGCTATCACTAAGCAAGCGAAGAAGAAGCTTAAGAACATCACAGTTGCTTGGATCGATTACCAGAAGGCGTTCGATTCTGTTCCCCACTCGTGGCTTCTTGAAATCCTCGAAATCTACAGGGTCAACCCTGAGGTGGTACATCTCCTGAGGTGTCTAATGTCAACATGGCGCACATCGCTGACATGTAGCAACAAATCAACTTCCTACAGAACCTCAGAAATAAAGATCAAAAGAGGCATATTCCAGGGGATGGCTTCAGCCCACCGTGGTTCTGCCTCGCACTGAACCCCCTAAGTAGTATGCTTAACAGAGCAGCATACAGCTACGCGATGGACGCAAGGAACAGAATAAGTCACCTATTTTACATGGACGACCTCAAATTATTCAGCAGAGGTAGGAAACAGCTAGAGGGTCAGTTAGAACTGGTGAGAAGTTTAGCGAAGACATAGGGATGACGTTTGGACTAGAGAAGTGTGGTGTGGTCGATGTGAAGCGCGGTAAACTGGCTGAGGGAAGAAAATGTAACGCTTTCCGACGGAAGAACAATACCAACACTGCGAGAAGAAGACAGATACAAATACCTGGGCGTGCAGCAAACGTTTGAAATAAGACAGACAGAAAACAAGAAAGAAACTGAGACCGAGCTAACGACCAGAGTAACCGAATAATGAACACACAGCTCTCAGCAAAAAAACAAGATAGAAGCCATCAATATTTGGGCGATCCCAGTGTTTGCTTATACAGCTGGTATTCTCACCTGGTCTAAAACAGACCTAGAAAGACTCGACCGGAAGATCCGAGCTATCTGACAAGGAATGGAATGTTGCACCCGAACTCAGCGATAGAAAGACTATACTTACCTCGGAAAGAAGGAGGCCGGGGCCTAAGCAGCTTGGAGGACATCTACCTGAAAGAAGAAAGAAAAATGAGAGATTACTTCAGGAACGGATACTCACCTATCCAACAGTGGGTGGCAGCACAGCGTTACCCATCCACGCCTTCGGAGGAAGCAGTCACTCAGCGACCTGCAACAGAGGAGCCATCTGAGAGGAGGAAGCAAAGCTGGCAGGCGAAACCACTGCACGGTAGGTTCTACGCCAGCTTGCATCAATCTGAAGTGGACAGGCTGAACTCTAACACCTACCTGTCTCAAGGCTACCTGTTCCCCCAAAACAGAAGGTACATTCTTGGCAATACAAGATCAGGTAGTGCCAACACGGGTCTACACTAAGCTTATAATGAAGCTGCCAGTGGAATCTACGAAATGTAGACTTTGTAATAAAGCCGAGGAGACGGTCCAGCACTTGTCCTCGGGCTGCTCAACTATAGCCGGCACAAAATATTTATCCCGCCACGACAACATGGGAAAGGTTGTGCATCAGTTGATGTGCTTGGAGGAAGGCCTCTTACACCACTTTGTGCCACACCATATATACGTCCCTCAAACGGTTTTAGAGAACAACACCACAAAAATATACTGGGACATGACCATAATCACGGTCAAGGCGCTGAGCACAACAACCCGGACATGGTGATATGGTCCAAGAAAAACAGGACAGCTATAATTATAGATTTCTCAGTCCCACTCGACCAAAACCTATCTAAGACTTATGGTGAAAAATTACAAAGTACGAGCCACTGGCAAGACAAATAAAGAAATGTGGCGCTTAGGAAAAGTCGAGATAAAACCCTTGGTCATCAGCCTGCAATGGGCTGGTACACCGAAAAAACGGCAGAGCACCTCCGAGAAATGAAACTGCCCCCAAACACAATTCTCTGGATGCAAAAGGCAGTTATACTGGGGACGGTCGGCATCATACGCCAGGCAATTTACCCTCACTGACAACTGACTATTCTTGGCCAGTAGGCCGAATGGTCATAAATATCCCACGTAAGTGTGAAATTTAAAAAAAATAAAAAAAAAAAAATAAAAAAAAAAAAAAAATAAAAAAAAAAAAAAAAAAAAATAATAAAAAAAAAAATAATAAAAAAAAAAAAAAAAAAAAAATAAAAAAAAACATGGTAAAGTTATTCTTTACCAATGTTTGTTTGTGTCATATTGTGAAAAATGTGTAATGTTGTGTTTTATTATTTTAACTGAAAAGCAAATATTTGACGAAAGTAGAATTATGATGTTGTACTATCCTTGAAAAAGGCCATAATAAGGCCGAAAAACATAGTCGGAGTCAATATATTTATTAAAAGTACATGATATTTACTATATGACTTAGTGCTAAAAAACCCAAGAAACTTCAATCAATAAATTATATATATATATATATATATATATCTACATGCAGCGGGACATATGGGGACCGATCGTATATATCGTATGGACCGCATATATTGATATACATTTGCATTTGGAAGTATACATTACCGCTCATTTGCTTATGTATATTGCAAAAACGAAATTATATCGTTTTTTTCATTCCATTTATACTCCGGTACATATCGGGACCAGCAAAAGTAGACACAGCGGTAAATATGGGGACCGCATAAATGGGGCCGATTTTGAAATATACATTGCTACGAGGATACTTATTAGGACCAGCCAGAAAAACATCAGTGGTAAATATGGGGACCGCATAAAGGTGGCGATTTTAAAATATACTTATTAGGACCTTACACCTTACTGATTAAAATTATGGAAGATGTCAAATTAACTGTTTTATTTGTTTTTAACGACGATTAGGTACTTTTTTGGATCAATATTTCTTCCTTTTTTCGATATGAATTTTTTTTCGGTGAGTATAATTTCAATCATAGTAAATGAAATAGTTTAATCCGGAAAACCGAAAATGGAAAAATTTTTCGATCCTCAAATGGCACTCAAGTTATACCACTGTAAAAATTTCTTATCATCTATGAAAACAATACAAATGAAAGTTAATACTATGATGAATTTCTACATACGTGGGAAATGCCGAAAAATTATCGCAAACATGCCTTTTGCTAGTTTATTTATGTGCCATGCCATGGTTTCCAGAATTCGAAATTGCTATTTTCCCGTTTTTCGGACAATTTCCTGGTAGAAGTTTCCATTTAATGTATAACCGCTATTATTTTTCACGTGAAATGGACCGAAAAAATAATAATAATATTTGAAAATGATTTGATGGCATCCAGAAGGATAATTGAATTCTAAAAAAGAAGGCTTCTTCGGGCGGGACTCGAACCCACGATATCCTTATTGCCGGTCCACTGCCCTACCACTGATCTACCAAGTTTGTCAATTCGAGGAAGTCTTTCCCAGAATTCAATGTTATTGTATTTTGGGGTATAAAGGGTAGAGGGAACACATTCCCTATCAGCATTGAGTTTAAAAATAATAATAATACATTTTTAATCTCAATGCTATCAGTGATCATCACGATTCTTTTCAACCTTTCCTCCATGAGCGTCGTCGGCATATCGGCTGACATCAGCGGGATCCGTCTGCATGACATCAAATCATTTTCCATTATTATTCTCAGACGTTGAATTCCTATACATAAAAAATAATAATTCAATTTATAAATCTTGCGTTTGGATGAATTTGTTTCTCAACTTCAAGTTCTTCACATAAACAGACACTGTACTGTATATTTCGATGTTTTAGCACTAAACCTTTTAAACCAGGGGAGATAGACAAAATCTGATACCCACTTCTCGATCTCTTTTTTGGAGAAACTAACAAGAGTAGTATTCATTTTTGGCTATCTTCTTTTGTTTTCGAGTTATAAGCGAAAATTGGTAAAGTAGCGATATCGAAAAAAAAATCATATCTCCGCTAATACTGAAAATAGAGCTCTGAAATTAAAACATTATACAGGCACTTTTTTACGTAGAATCCAGTGGCGTGCTCGCCCCTTTTTTGCATCATTTTTAATTACGAAGCTATGACCCAAAGTTTTTTTTTAAATAGGAACACTAGATTTTCGTGCAATTTTCTGAGAGCTTAATTTTTTCTGATTTCAAAAATATATAACATTGTATGATTTGTGTCAATATGGGTTTTGAAAATGGAAAAAAGTCTATTTTTATCTGAGTCTCAATATTTTCTATGGTTCGAACTGTTGACGAGCACCGAAAAATGGAGCTTCCTTTAATTACCACAATCTCTTTCCAATAGTTTTTTCATTTCTATGCTCTTTACTCAATTTTTTCAAGATCGAAGAATAATGGACTGCTGTGAAACTTGATCGTCATTCTAAGTTATTACCTACTGACCTATTATTGTGATCACTATTAAGCATTGAAAAATATTTTTCCTTCGTTTCTTTTCTAATTAAATTGATAACTTTGATCATATCTATATGCGTGATTTCATATGCGATTTGAAATAGACTGGCACTTGTGCTTATACATTCCAAAGAGCAAAACAAATTTTCTTCTGCATCCATCTAATTATAACTAAGTACATATATCGATTGAAACGAAGGATCATGTGGATCTTTTCGTTATTTCGTAATCATTTCAAGATATAAAAGTTTATTTAATATATCTATGTTCGAATTTTGTAGAAATTAGTTGAAACCATAGAAATAATGAGATTGACAGAAGGAGATTGCTCTTGTTATAGGAAGCTCCATTTTTCTGTGCTCGTCAACAGTTGAAACCATAGAAAATATTGAAATTCAAATGAAAATAGGTTTATGACCAATTTCATTACTAATATTGATAGAAACCATACAATGTTATATATTTTTGAAATCAGAAAAAATTAAGCTCTCAGTGTTCCTTTAAAAAAAAATAACTTTGGGTCATAGCTTCGTAATTAAAAATGGTGCAAAACAGACGAGCACGCCACTGGATTCTACGTAAAAAAGTGCCTGTATAATGTTTTAATTTCAGAGCTCTATAATCAGTATTAGCGGAGATATGAATTTTTTTCGATATCGACACTTTTCCAATTTTATAACTCGAAAACAAGAGCAGGTAGTCAAAAATGAATACTACTACTCTTGTTAGTTCCTCCAAAAAAGAGATCGAAAAGTGGGTATCAGATTTTGTCTATCTATAGTGCTAAAATAGTGACCTACAACTTTTTAAGCCAAAGAGATAGAGGAAAATGAATGGCACATTACGGTCGTCTATTTTCGAAAAACTGTTTACGCCATCAACTGCATTTCACTATCTTCTTTTCATTTAGAGTTATAGGTCAATTTTGAAATTTGTCTGGTTTCAACTATCTCCATCTCAGTAGTTTGTGTCGTTGAAATATATACATTATACAGATACTTTTTTGAAAACAATCCAGTGGCGAACTCCAATTTTTTCCAAGAAGTTTTCTTGCTGAGCCATAACATAAATTTGTGTTTTTTCTTATGGAAGGAATAGTTTGAAATGACTTTTTCTCGTTTAGAAAATATACAGTTCAAAAGAAGCATAATTCCACATTCTTCTACTTTGAACTGTTTACGCTTAGGATTCTGAGAAAGAGGGAAATGAACATAATACTGATGACGAATAGGTAAGTATTTGAATTCAACCTTTTTTTCGATATTTTGAAAACTATTCGAATGTATCAAACAATGGTTTCAACAGAGATGTATTCAGCATTGAATACTCAATCATATAGGAAACGAAAAAATGAAAAAAATAAATTATTTTCACTCCTTGTATAACAGGGCGTGCTCAGGCTCCAAATATATTCAAGCTCGGTAGACAATTTCGAACTATTTCATAATCCGACTTTCCATCTTTCAAATATGTCTAGTTCTCCAGAAACGTCTGATAAGAATTCGAACTTGGGAGTTGGGACACCCTGCATATCATCATATCAATCTAGGTAGTAGGTCTGAATGTGCGAACCAGCAGCGCCGGCCGCGGTTATTCTTTGATGACGATCGTAAATGTCAAAGCTTCCTAATTTATTGCATGCAGAGTAGTTTTTGGGCCCTTATTTTTAAGAGGGGTATTCAATCCAGTGCAGTACAGTCCAAATATTTCTTGAATATATTTCATAATAATAATAACACATTTGAAGTACCTATGTAGAATATGTAGATATAAAACAAATTCAATTTTGTGAATTTTCTTGAACTGTCATTGAAATTCCTTTCTTTGCTAAATTGTCTCTGGGTTGTGTTGTGATTTCGGTCTTTTTCATTTCATACGGTTCTAAATGGAGCAGCCAAGGAATTTTTGGAAAATTGTTATGGGCCAGTTTTGAAATTTGGCCGATTTCAGCTTTCGTCATTATCTCCATTTCTGTTTGTGCTAGGAAGTTGAAATAAAAACATTATACAGACACTCTTTTGATATCAATCGAGTGGCGTACTCTGATTTATTTCTGATAGGTTTTCTTGTTGCGCTATAACATGAAGTTATGTTTTTTTTCTTATTAGTTTGAAATGACTTAAAAAGAATAGTCCTATTTTTCCGTTTCAAAAACATACACGGAATCCCAAGTACGAGTGTCTATAAGACGATTCTGGTAAACTGGACATAATTTAAATCTGAAAATTGGGACTATGATATTGTTCGAAAATCTCTACTGAGCTAAGAAAATTTTTGCCTGAACACTCCCGGTTATACAAGGAGCGAAAAAGAATTTGTTAAAATTTTTTTTTTCAATTTTTCCTTTTCTGTTTGATTGAGTTATTAATGCTGCATACATTCCTGTTGAAATCATTGTATTCATTCAAATAGTTTTCTAAATATTGAAAGAAAACGGAAAGAAGTCAATATTCGTAGTCAGTATTATGTTCATTTTTCTTATTCCCAACATCCTCAGCGTCAACCGTTCTCATAACACAAATAAGGAAAATGTGGAAAGGTCATGCTTCTTTTGAATTTCAGAAATATTATCATAGGGTGTGTCAAAAACTGTTATCGTAAATATCGAAAATCGGTTAAAAAGTTGTGGTTTTTGTATCACCAATTTTACCCACCCTGTACACGTACAGTCTCATTTTTTGTGACTGCCTGTATGTTTCAAAATATTCAGGTATCGAAAATAAATTGCTTGACTGAATTTTCTCCAATTTCTACTGCTTTCGAAAATTTGCATGATTTCAGTGCAGATTGTGCAGTATTGTGCACGTCCAGCAACATTTTTTGTCTATGTTATCATTGAGAAAAACAGAAATGTTGAATAAAATTTTATTGAATTTTGCAATTTCAGCACGAAATTTTTCTATCCATTTGTGGAAAGAAAAAACGAAAGCACTGGGCTAACTTTCCCTAATTGTATGACTACTCGAGAAATGGTACAAGTTCATCGAATTATCGAAAAGAATTTGTTACATTTTTTTTGATTTATCTAAATCCACATCTAATGATATCAGATTTAGAAACATAGCATTAGTTCAATAGTATATAGTTTAACTTTTTTTGTGACGGGAAAAAAATTTGACTTTTTATATCTCTTGACAGGTCACAAAATATAACTTTTCACGAAATTACTCACTTTTTTCCGGGGGAAAAAGTAATTTCGTGACAAGTAATATTTTTTTCACTATTGAATGGTCGTTTTTCCTGTCGCAGAAAGAAATGGTGGATTATACACGGGAAAAATATCAGATTTTAGCTCTCGGTTTTTTGACAACATTACCTCGAGCTGAAATCTAATACTTTTTACCCTTGTATAATGAATAACTTTATCTCCCAATTGAACAAATTTCTTTCGATAACACACAGAACCTACAAGTGAAACCTATAATTGGATGTAAAATGTCAAACTAATACCCTAATGTCTGGATGTTTCCCATAAAGACTGCAATGAGGAACAAACTAACGAATATGAACAGACTGTCACCTTTACTAGTATACAGGGCCGGTGCGGAAAGTTAAGGCACCTGAAGTTTATCAGAAGCTTCAGTACTTGTCACTATATAATGTCACCTTAACTTTTCAAGGCTTCGTTTCCAACATCTTTTTTTTGCAATATTCTATAATTAATCACATCATTTTGGATAATTTTATACGAATTTTTGTTCCTACCATTCTTTCATTCCTGAATACCAAATATCATGTCGATTCGTTTTGCAAGTTCGAAATTACAGTAGAAAATGGAATGATCGAGAAAAACGCTGACTTGTATTCGCAACATTTCGCGCGATTGTTCATTCATTGCATGCTCGACAGTGCTTTATGCAATATGTTTCGGGAATACCTATATACTTATTCAATTCCCTTCATCAAACGATTCTACTCAAATATTGCACTTTTGACGATGTCTTCTTTTTTCTCTAATCTGCCAAAATATCACTTTGTTCGAATGTATTGTGCTAAAACCTTCGGGGAAAATATGAACAGAATTGAAATGTACGGATACAACATGCTTTTTATTTTCTAATCACACGATCCTCATGAAATCTAGCAGAATTTACGCGTCAGCTTTCTGCTACATAATTTTGGTCAAATGTATAAATTTTCGAAATATAGTAAAAAATATTATACCTCCCAAACTACTCGTGTAATTTGACCATAATTAGCGGATATATAATATACGATATTACAGATTTAAATTTACATATTTACAAATTTACTAAATGTATAATACTGAAATATAATATATTCGATATACTACTAATTATATATTACTTATTTTCAAATAATTCATTGAAATTATATGGAATATTCTATCAGTCGAATCATATGTAAGACTTACACTACTTTGAAATCTTTACTCCTTGTGTTAGAAAGTTTCACGGAAGGACAAGCAGAACTATTTCGGTACACGCATTCTTCATATGGAATATTTTATTTCAGATTTATAAATAATGCTGGGTTTCCGAAATTCATGAAGCCTCAATTTAGGACCTCCTCAAAAAACGGTTTCAAAATAATTATTTCTACTACATTGATTAACTCATTACTGTTAACACCGAATCGTTACAAAAATGCTTCAATTCAAAATCAATCAAGTTTTCATCCTACTTAAATGTACTACGCCACTGCTAAGTGGACTCTTGGACTTCTTGTCGCATCTATTCGAATTCGAGCCTTATGATCGGTCTTGTGGTACTTTATTCAAAGCTGAAAATCGAGAAATGAAATAATATTAATGAATTAGTTGGATATGAAAATTTTCCATGATTTGACAAATTTCGATTTATTTATTCCAAACTTCAAAATTCACTTCAATTTCAAATTATTCATTGAAAACTCATGGCAGTACTTTGCATAAACTTTCTGATCGTTGTTTAATAGTTTGGTAACAAAATTTGTTACAACTTCATTACGAATTGTTTGAGTAATGTATAATATGCATAGATCGACAACCATTCACAAAAGTGAAAAGAAAATATATTATAGTTTTACGATTTTAACCGCAATTTATTAGAATTGCTTATTGCAATGAAATAAATTTACTACTAGTATTAGAATTCCGCTTCGAGTAACTACACGATTTCTGTAGTTGAACCATTGAGTTTAAAAATATATTTTTAAACTCAATCGTTGAACATAACTAGGTAGGTATTCAATAAACTCAGGAAAAAACTCTTTCTAATAATCATTAGCTTCAATAAATTATTATTGCATCCGATTGTCATATCATAAAAAGTAGGTATCAGCTGATTCCCTCAGCATCCGACGTTACCAACAATAATCTACGCTACTGCCCAGAAAAACATCGTAGAGATCATCGGCTTGCCTACAACCACCATGCGAATTACAAACATGTGTTTCTGAATAGGGGTCAAAATCGCTTACCCTTCTTTCAAGGGTATGTATCTTGAAAGGGTGCGGGACGGGATAATTCTTTTCTATTCATATTAAGGGGATCAATTATACATTGAATGAAAATAATTCAGCCAACTGTTTGGCTATTTATCTGTAGCAATTTTTCAGATTTTTGTGAAGAACACTCGATTTTATTTTTTCTTGGGAAATCCAATATTCTCGGATGATAATTCATTTTCTTGATTCTTCGCTATCGAAGGGATAGACGTAATATTTTTTTATGAATTTTAGCCGAAAAAATAGTGTTCAGAGAAAAATTAAACTACATATATTTGTTTTTCTATGTTCTACAAAAGTGTCCACCGCCAATATCTTCTTTGTTTCTTTCTACCCAGGAACGTTTTCACATTTTTAAAATTTCACAAATTTTGAATTTGAATTAGAGCTAAGGCTCTTTGATTTTTCTTGTGGTTCTTCATTAAAAGCTGAAAATCGAGAAATAAAATAATATTGATGAATTAGGTAGTTAAATATGAAAATTTTAAATGATTTTGACAAATTTCGAAATATTTATTCCAAACTTCCAAATTCACTTCAATTAAAAAAAAAATATTCATACAAACCTATGGCAGTACTTTGCCTAAACTTTAAGATCGTTGTTTGATAGTTTGGTAAAATAATTTGTTAAAACTTCATTACGAATTGTTTGAAAAATATGCATAGATCGACAACCATAATAACATTCACCGCGACAAAAGTGAGAAGGAAATATATTATAGTTCTGCGATTATAACCGCAATTTATTACAATTTCGTTTCGAATAACTACACGATTTCTGTTGTTGAACAAAAGCAGGTAGGTATTCAGTAAATTTTAGAAAAAAACTGTTTCTAATAATCATTAGCTTCGATAAATTATTATTGCATCCGATTATCATAGCATAAAAAAGTAGGTATCATCTGAAATACTCCCCCAAATAAAAGTCCGATTCCCTCAGCATTTGACGCCGACGTTCTCAACAATAATCTACGCTACTGCCCAGAAAAACATCGTAAAGATCATAGGCGTGCTCACAATCAGCATACGAATTACAAACATGTGTTGCTGAATAGGGGTCAAAATCGTTTACCCTTCCTTCAGCGGTATGTGTCCAGAGGGGTACGAGACGGGACATTCTTTTCGATTCATATTAATGCGATCAATAATACATCGATTGAAAATAATTCAGCCAACTGTTTGGCATTTATCTGTAGTCATTTTCCAGATTTTTGTGACTTTTCTTAATTTTATTTTTTCTTCATAGTAAAATCCAATATTCTCGAATGATGATTTATTTTCTTGATTTTTTGCTATCGAAGGGGTAGATGTGATATGTTTTTATGAATTGTAGCCGACAAAAAAAGTTTTCAGAGAAGATTTCAACTATATTCATTTGTTCTTCTATGTTCTACAATAGTGTCCACCGCCAATGTCTTCTTTGCTCCTGTATACCCAGGAACGTTTTCACATTTTTAACATTATAAAAAAAATTTAAACAATTTGAATTTTGGGATTCAGCAGATAACAATCAAATTTTGGTGTCGTTGTATTCATATTGGTGCCCTGAACAACATTAGTGGAAAAATCAAGTGGCGATCTGTCTAAGTTTAGGAATTTCTAAAAGTATTTCTCCTTCAAGTCAATTTTTCCACTTCGGAAACGATGAATTACCGATCTGTCAAGTTCATATCCTCTTTAAACATTCGGCATAAAGACTCGATGAATTTTCTTTGAAGTATGTATATTCAATAATTATTGCAAAAATACCGAAAATCTAGAGACAACATACCACAAATTCGAGGGAAAGCTCGCCGCGAGTAAGTTTGGCACAACCGTACACTCTTTCGGCAAGTAACATAGAATTTATGGCGAGAATTATCCTAGAATATATGTAAATAATATCAAAGGGTTAGTATTATTATCAAATATAATGCACGATTGTCGATGGCATTTTACTGCCCCTGAATGCCAAATTTTCAATTCCGTCGAATGCGAAGTTTCGAATAGACAGATTAGAGGTTTTGAAATTCACATCGGAAAGATACGATATACAATGCATCAGACAGAAAATTTTTTCTCCATTTGGACAGTTGTATATAGTTATAAGAGATTCACCCACAGTATAATCGATTGCAATAATAAGGTGTTGTATTCCCCTTCATCTCTTGGAAGTGGCCTAATTCAAACAGTATGTTAGGCAAACCGAAAGTACTTCTATCGAGTACTTACGGGCAGGCTGACACAATATTATCATGTAATTCATTATAGAATATTGAAAAAAAAATTTTCAAGTTGTGATCAGAGCAGCTATTGAAAACTGAAGATGTCATTTTAAAGTGGCAACCGTACCGAAGCTTCCGATTCTATGTTTTCGGTGTGAATTTCCGAACCTTTATGAGGATTACACAAAGTCTACAGAAGTAAAAAATTGACAAGACATTTGACACCAAAATAACACCTGGTGGTTTCGATATCCGTACACACCATGTTGATGTCTATTCAACACCATCGGTGCAGTTTTCAATAAGAATAGATACTGTGATGGTGAATATATTTTACACCGGCAGTGGTTGATATTTGTCTTCATATGGTAGCAATGTGACTTCCGGAAGGTGTGAAAAATTTTTTTTTGCGATGTGCGAAGAACACCTCATGGTGCAATAACTTTACCACTTAATGTATTTTTTCACACCAGATAGAGTATAACTCTTTTACAAAGGTCGTTTTAACACCAATAATTATTGAAGATTTCTACACCGAATTGGGTATTGAAATTTTGTAATGGTTATTTTCGCACCGATAATAGAACCAATTTTAAGGTATCTTGATTGAAATGGAAGCAGCCGAATTGATTTGTAATGTGTTAAAAACATCAAAATCGAAAACATGAATAATATATTTATATTCTTTTAAATCAACAGCTAACGAAATATGAAACATGAATAATAATCATATGTAACTATACATTTATTAGGTAATTTTTGTTGAAAATTAAGAATTGTGCTCAAATGAACTAACTTACATCACAGTATGGTTAAGTTGTTCGGAAGAAAGAAAAAAGTTGTTGATTTGGACTTGATCTACATTAATTCTGATCAGCTCACTTAGGCAGCCCCTTTCATTTGCCAGTTAACTGCCAGTTAATTTTTTAGGACCTCAAACACATACACACATACCTATATCTAACTAACAACGGCCATTTGAAATTAACGAGACTATTATTTAACTCACTCATCAGAATAAAATTCTTGATATCAGTATTCTTAATGATAAACATTCATTTTTGAATGTTTCTGTACGATTTTTATGAACATAATATCTTCCTTCCTTATTCCATTCTTCGAGCCCCTGTGTTGGGGAATATGATAGAAAAGTATCGAAAATCTATCCTTCTCTTCGCGATTCCGTGAACACCAAGAAATAATCAAGCTTCAAATATTCCAGATTTCATTATTTCAATCTGTACCTAGGTCTCTAGCTCAAGATGAAATAAGTATATATTACAAATAGTAAAATGTTCGCAGGGGTATTAACCCTCAACTGGTATCGTCATATTTATCTGCGTAACTGGTACCATCGGGTCAAATTGGACCCAAGGCTTTCAGAGAAAAATAAAATAATCAAATAGGGTTTTTCGTTGAACTTACTATTTTTGACATTGCTTCTGAAGGGTTCATGAGCATTTTCAAGTATTCATGATATTTCATATTTTTGTATACTTTTAATTGAAAAATAAACTATTCCAAAATTCATAGATGAATTTCAATTTTCTTGGAAAATACCGTTATTTTCCCTTTCATATATGATATTCATAAGAAAAAATGAAATCTGTATAGAATTTGTTCCACGAGAAAAAATATATAAAGTTAGGTTATGGTTTTGATTTATATCGATATGAGCAGATAATTGGTAAAATGACTCGAATTGCCAAAAAACCGTTAATGAATTATAATATAATTTCATATAAGTATATTACAATTTTATTCAGAGAAATATTTTTTATTTGAAGGTGGAATCCCTTATATTATATACACTGGTCCCAATAAGTACCGTTATATCTATTATGAAACGGTCCTCATATGTACCCATTCACCAAAGAAAACATATGGGGACCGGTCCCCACAATTACCGCAACATCTATAAAAATATGGGGACCGGTCCCGAAAGTACCAAAGGTCCCCATATATACCCCTACGTCTCCGAAATGGTCCCCGTAAGTCCCGCTGCACATAGATATATATATTATATATTATATATATATATATATATATGTATATATTTACATTTTAAATGTCTCATATACATATGTGTAAGAGCATTAAAGAAATATTGCGACACAGTCCAGCTTCATCGATTCGCTAAAAACCAGAAGTGAGGGAACACTATACATGTTGTTACATCATGAACTGGACAAACATTATTTTCGTGTAGAGGACAACGGGAGAATCATTTTTTAGAATATATCCAGTTTTCGAACATAAGCGAGATACAGGTGTCAAATGTCATTTTTGAGCAAGATTCTTATGAGTGTGGTCACACTTAAGTATTGGTTTTGGTCGAATCTCAGTATTTTTGGGGTCCCTATTCAGAAAAGTTGACGAACTCTAAAAATAGATTTACAAAATGGCGGAAGACCTGCATTGTCCCTAATTTTCTACTTGCGGTTGTCAAATTGACTTTTATTTTCTGAATGAACACAATTTTCTGAGAATTTCTGTGAAAAAAATTTTGCAAAAATCAAACACAAATTTCTTTTACATGTCGACAGCGATGAAAAAATTTCACTCGAAATGGGTGAAATTTTGTACAATTGTAGTACTTCTTGAATTATCAATCACGAATATGAAAACATAATTGTAAAATAATGAACGGTTTCGTTACTACAGTCATTCAAATGTTTCGTTCAGAACTCTGAAATTTTGAAGAAAAATTTGTTTTGAGTTCTAGAGTCAAAATAAGTAAATTATTGTCATGTCCAAACATTCCAGATGAATTTGTAAGAAACATTCAGTGAAACTCAATTGGGACTCGAACCGACGTATATTAGTATAGGTATCGAATAGGGAAATGGTACTGTTCTAAGGATAATAACATTCGTTGCCAGGCAACGGTATTTCGTAGTTCATAGAGTTTGACAGGTATTTGAATTTCAGTGACTATAATTTAGCCAGTAGTCAAACTCTATGAACTACGGACTACCGTTGCCTGGTGACGAATATTATTAGGGGCGTTCGGCATCGACATCGGACGTGTCGAATCGATCTAAACCGTTCGTTTATTACATCCGGATTGAGGGGAATACAAATCTGTACCGTTCGTCATAAAAATCTGAGCAATCGGACGTCCATCTTTTCGCTCGGTCTATTTCGACGGAGCAAAGCGATTTTATCCATAGAGTTTTATGTTTTTTATATTTTTTTTGTTTATGATGAGTTTCCTGATGCGACAACCGATAGATTGAAAAATTCTAACAATTTTATTCTTCTGTTTTCATTTATTCATTAAAAACTCAATTAATTCATTAAAATTTTCAATATAGTTATCGTAGTTATAAATGGGCAGGAGGAGATATTGCTTTCCCGTTTCTTTTTCGTGTAATTAATAATCAATTAATTGATCAGGATCTTTCGGTACAACTATCGCCGTGTTGAACGACCATAAGGGGATATTGCATTACTCGTTTCTTTTGCATTCAGTGCCTTTGTACTTAATTATTTAATTGAGATTTTATGGAAGAGCTACTAAAAGCGTGAAAGTATCGTTAAAAGATGAGCATATTTCCCAAAATAGTGATCTTTGAAATCTCATAATCTATAAAAGTAGAACAGAGCAGTATGTTCTGTGGCAGATGCTCATAACTGACCACACTCATAAAAATCTAGCTCAAAAATGATTCTCCTGATGTCATCTACACGAAAATATATTTTAATTTTTGTCCAGTTTATGATGAAACACCCTGCATATCCCCAAACACAAATTGACAAGTTCGAGATGTCACCCTTATATCAGTGTATAAACCAGCTAGTATTCGATCTCTTGATCATGCTAACTTTAAGAAATCAGTTAAGAATTTACTTTTATAAAGATGTTATTATAGAGTAAAGGATTACCTCGATGAATGTATTACTGTGTAAAATTTGTTTTATTTTTGTTAATTCCTTTCTCTCTTGACTTATCCTATACATGTATATGCCTTAAAGTATCAATAAATGTTATTATTATTATTATTCTACAAAGACAACTTCCATCCATGCGTACTCATTCAGACAACATTGATAAAAATCCTACATGTATATTCGAAAAAAGTCACAACAAATAGGGGAAGTATGCCTATGATGGCATCCTGCTTATGATGGCACACTTCAAAGAAGTCTGTTAACATCAACTGAACAAACTTATATTTACTGAGTTTGTACGCCGAATGGCATTTACGCTTGATATACGTAGTTACACCTTTTGAATATGTGGCAATTTGTGACTGTTATAAGAGTTCAATCATTTGGGTAAGTGTTGATGTATGATAGTTCTTTTATTCTTTTTCATTTTATTTGGATATTCAAAAAATCTGTGTAAAATGATTATACTTTCGTTTAATCACTATATAACAATGCTTTTAGTGTAAAAGTTTTAGGTTTTTTCGTCTTTTTAGTACCTTTTTCGCTTTGTTGAAAAATATATGTTACTTATGCTTATGATGGCATAGCCAGAGTGTTCCTATGATAGCATAGGGTGCCATCGTAGGAAAAAGAATCAAGATCAAGAGACTATTCCTCCAAAGCCTGGTACTTCGCAAGAAATATTAGAGATATCCGAAAATAATGAAAATGGTTTCAAGTAAAGTATCGAGATCATTGAAAATCATACAAGAACTCCCACCACTGCCAACTGCCGTTGCAGAATCAACAGTGGACAAAAGAAGAAAACGAGGAAAAGTTGGAATCCTCAATACAACCCCTGACATAAAAGAAAAGAAGTTGGAAGAAGAAGAGAAGACAAAGAAAGAGAGAGAAGCTAGCTAGAAAGGTCAAAAGACAGATTAAGTTCGTAGAAGAAAATGAAGAAAGACAATATGACGATGATTCAGATGCCGCTTGTCTTTATTGTTATAAGCTGTTGTCCATGTCTCGACCAAGGGAGAATTGGTTGCGTTGCCAGAAATGCGCCAGCTGGTGCCATGCCGAGTGTGCTAGTGCAAATCATATTCGTATGTGACTTGTGCGGATAAAAATATATATATAATATTTTGACGATGCCAAAGAATGTAAATTTAGTTTCTTTACACTTATATTTTCATGAAATAGGACTGCTATTAATTTTCTTCAATATAACATTTCAATGAATAATATCATTTTATTTTAAGTTATATGCCATCAAAGGACATACGTGATCTTATGATGGCACCCGTGGCCAAATTTTAAAAAGTGCTATAATCCAAATTTTTAACAATTTATATTGAAACTATATATAAGAATGCATACTACATACAAGTAGCAGTAAATCTGTACACTCGATGACATAGAAAAATATTCCTTTAATGAAATATGTAAATAATTCGTTAAGGGTGCCAACATGGGCACACTTCCCCTACTGCTTTTTTTCTTGGGAAAAATTTTGAAGTATAACCTGAATAAAAATTATACTGTCAATTTTTTTATTTTTCTATCTCATACTGATAACTCCTTCCCTTCAGAAGAACCCTACGTCCAAATAAGGCAAACCAGCAAGCGAGTCCAAATTGCCGGTGGGTAAAGCACAGGATTATCGGATTTATCGTTACGTTTTGTTGTCGGCCAACAACCGGCATTAATCCATACTTGCTGGGCCAATTATTATATTTGTTCTGTTGATTGAAATATGTTCTGTCGCTTTCAATTATATCACCGTTCGCTATGAATTACGCAATTTACCGTTGAAATTGTTGTACGTACGAAATTTCCCCGTTTGCGGCATGCTGTTTGTGGGATTACTTTGACAGGAAAAGCCCCGCTGCAGTTTTTTCGAAATCATCGGCGGAAATCAGTATCGGGGTGAGTTCATGATTTTTTGATTACTTTATTTTTGATCTGTTATGATGGGGATTATTGTGTGAGTTTTTGATGTATGAAATAATTACAATTTTTTGTCGGATTAATTGAGCTCGGTATTTACATTACAGCGTCAATAACTTGTAATAAACTGTGTTGTTTGATTTCTTCTGACTTAATTTGCTCTTATTGGGCATAGATGGAGAACCATCTCAGGAAAATAAAATGAGCAGTGTAACTTGTACTACGTCTATTTTTCGATTCATTGTTCTACAAGTAAAATCATTGACTTTTCTAATTTTCGCTTATAACTCGAAAACAGAAGGTAGCCAAAAATGAATACTACCATTGTTAGTTTCTTAGAAAAAGAGATCGAGATAGGGTATCAGATTTCGTCTCCTCTGGTTTAAAAGTTGTAGTGCTAAAACATTGAAATATACCCACCCTGTAGACTATCGCTTGGCTACTTCGAGAGTTTTTCAGGCAGAAACGCTTGCAATCGAGCAAAACCATAGATATAAACCTGGAAAGAACCTATCAAGAGTGTGACATAAATAATAATATATACATTCTCAACAATTGATGAGTTCAGTACGAAAATCAGAGAAAAAGGGAATTTCAATGTTATTTTTAGGCCCCTGTGCCTTTGAGATCGATATCGAGCATAACCAGCAACTCGGGGATGAGAGTATACCCTGCTACTAATCAAATAAAAATACATATTTGTTAGCTCTTCGTACCGTGCTTCTCACATTTCAATAAAATACCTTATGAAAAAAATTTAGCGTTGTTGATTTTCAACGTCGAAATGTGTTCAGTGCTTTACTGAATTGGATAAACTTGATTTTGTTGCGATAAGCAAACATGTTGTTCAAACTTCCTCCATGATTCTTCACTAATGAAAACAACAGGAATACAGATGCTATATCAGTGATGGCTTGTGTCTTTTAGGTGTGGATCGATCGAACTCATGAATATAATACATCTCTCTAAAAAAACAGGAGGATAGAAATATTCGAGAATGAATATGACGAGATATATTCGAAATTTCAAATTTCGGATAGGATCAAAATAGGACACGCCCTTATTCTAAAGATCATTAAAAAGGTGATGCATAAAATCGAAGATAAATTACACATATTACAATATTTCTTGGCTTCAAGACTGTGGGGTGAATTATACACACTTTTTAAACTACAGACGTTTCGACCCTTTTTTGGATATTCTTCAGGGCTCAAGAATATTTATTCTTAATCTCGAAGGAGTTCACAAATTTGTGTACAATACAACTTAAACTGTACCGGGATGTACCGGGTTTTTCACTATAATTTGACCCCCCCTTTAACTTTGTTACTAAAGGATATACAAAAAAATGTTTCGTATAAAAGTTTCACGAAATCAACTGAGGTTTTTTGATATGACTCCAGAAACTGAAATATATACAGGGTGGTCAACATATTGATGGCAATTTCATTTTTTCAAATGGAACACCCTGTATATTTTTCCATATTTGGTTAGCTCTTTTTTCCCCGATTTCGACTATGTAACATAAGTTGGTCTATCTTTCTTATTCTGAGCACCACAGAGTTTCAAATTTTAATAACCATCTGGCATAGCGTTTTGAAAGTTCGTGAAATTTAATGGGCAATTTGATCTTTGGATTGGTAATGGCGCACCCATTTTATGGCCACCAAATATTCCCGATTTAATACCGTTGGACACGTTTTCATAGCCGTTCCTGAAGGGAAAAATTTACTTCAGCAATAATGACAATCAATGAAAGCGGAGAATAAATGATATAAATCAAGCAATATTGACCCATATTCGGAACTAATCCTGTCAACGCACAAAGAATAATAATAATATTGTAATGATTAGAAACAAATTTTGAAGCTTTAATTTCTGACTTGAATCAGAGACATAATAATGCTATCAAAAAAAGTCGGAACATCTTGAGACAACTATATGAACTATGTGAATTGAATGAAGGTGGTCATTTTGAGCATTTCTTTAGTTGATTTTATTTTCACCATACTACCATAATTTATCATTTTTCATTGGTTAAGTAATTGTTAAGTATTCATTCTAAAATGATACTTTAAGTAGATTCTTTGGATATATAAAGAATTTCGTAGGTATTTCACATATTTTTTTATTTGGTGTCATCATTTCAAAACTTTGAAACTCTGAAAATTGAAGAGACACATCCACATACGCATTTATATTCGAGATCGGGAGGAAATAGCCTATCAAAAAAGAAAGAATATACAGGACAGGGTGTCCGATTTGAGAAATATAGTTGCATTCAATGTTGTTCACCCTGTATATCTTTTCATTGACGTTATTATAACTCCAAAAATGAGCATTTTCAGTAAACGCACTCTGCCACTGTAAAATGATTACAGATCTTGGCAGGTGGTTCTTAAAATTTGAAACTCTGTGGTTCTCAGAATAAAAGAGATAGACCAACATATGTTACATAGGTATTCGAAATCAGGGGAAAAAGAGATAGCCAAATATGGAAAAATATACAGGTGTTCTATTTGAAAAAATGAAGTTGCCATCAATATGTTGGCCACCCTGTATATATTTCAGTTTCGTTTCATAGTAGAAAACCTCAGTTGATTTCGTGAAACTTTTATACGAAACATTTTTTGTATCTCTTTAGTAACGTTAAAGGGGGGGTCAAATTATAGTGAAAAACCCGGTACAAACTCAATTAAATGAGACACTATTAGAAACAAGCTACATGGACACGTAATTAAGAGAGAGCGACATTCAGGTGGAATTTTGCAAAATTTTTTGTCGAACAACGCAGAATTATAATTCTGGATTTATAATTCGCAATGCAATGCATGATGAGTACCGGATACACTATGACGTTGATATCATAGTGAAGTCATTGAGCTAATCAATTTCATTGAAATATCGTATAGGTCGCTTTGAACGCTTTGTTATATTGAGTAAACGATAATCAAATTTGAATATCCTGAGAGATTTGTTTTCATTTCATTAATTTATACAATTGTCGACTTCATATCATACCCTGAAAGTTTCAATTTTTATGTCGTTCCTTCCGTTATAGTATTCAAATGAGTCCGGTTGACCATAAAACTTGAAATTTACAAGGAACGGCCGCACCCTTTGCACGAAATACAAATGGCTAACCAATTACAACCACTTACAATTCGCATGTTTCGGCTATGACATTCGCATACTGAAATATTCCGTTTAAGTCTTTTTTTTCCTCCGAGAACCATTACATGGATATGCTCTCTGATAGTATTGCACGATACTCCGCAGTACCAATACAAACAAAACAAAGAACAAAATTCAAGCAACAGGCATGAAAGAAATGAAATAGTTGGACTCAATGCTCAATCAACCACACTACACTTATTGCAAATCAGTGACAACAAACCTGAAAATCCATTCCAAATACAACCTAATTAAAAGATATCCTTAATTAACATTTCTTCCCTCCATATCTATATGTCGTCACTTTTATTTCTCCCTAGTGTTTATTAGCTTTGCCATTGTTTAAGGTCTTCTCCTTAAACAATGGCTTTGCTAACCCTTGATGAACAAGCACCCCGATCAGGCTCTAGCCGAATTGGATAATAATAGGCGTCACTCATTAACCCAGAGCGCAGGGAACCGAGCCGGAATTTTTAAACTTCCTAAAATATACCATTGACAATAACATCGAAATTCGAAATTCAGCAACTGATTTGGTCTGCTAATGAATTCAAATGAGGTTTCGGTTTGGAACAGATGCAGTACTGTCCAGAATTTTTTAACATTTTTGGGAATCTTCTAATGATAAGGCTCTGACGAAATTTTGCGAATATATGCGCAGTATTGACGAAGTTCAAGAGAAAGTTACTCCGAATTCAATCAACCGATATTGTTTTTTCTCAGGAGCATATGAATATGAGGATGTCTTGAATTTACCGGTCAAAGATAAGCAAAGAGACTAATCGAACCTTTCAAAGAGAAGGCTCAACAAGCTCTATCGTTGTCAAAAAATGAGTTAAGGCTGCTAATCGGCCTTCTCACAGGGCATTGTCCCGTGAGATATCACCTACACAAGATCGGTAAAGAAAACTCCGACATTTGTAGGTTATGTGAATCGGCCACTGAAACCACCGAACACATACTATGCCAATGCACTGCGCTGGCGCAAACCAGACTTACTCTACTAGGTGGCGCGTTATTAACGCCAGCCGACATAAAAGCGAAGTCTCCTAAGGAAGTAACCAGCTTTGTAAAGGAGGTTAGATTCCTGGGAAAAACGTAGTTTTAGCATGGTAACGCACAAAAGACCTTATTGGTCGCAGTGCAGAAGGGTAATCAACGTGCCGATCGACCACTATCTAATCTAATCTAATCTAATCTAAGAAGGGGTTACAGTTCACTGCAATTTCTAGGTCATTGTGCCCCTTACAGAAATGCTCTTGCCACACCCTTCTCAGCTCGCCTTCCAGTCCAGAGACCTTACAAGTTTCTTGCCCAAGGCATTCTGTCCTTAGGCTCACAATGGCAAAGCTTCCGTGACTAGGTGAATGGGGGTTTCTTCCTCATCTCCACAGAACCTATAGGTACTCGTCAGTGACCGATAATCCCATCCTCAACAGGTACTTCCTGAGGCGACAGTGTCCTGTGAGAAAGCCAATTGAGTGAAGAGGTGTTATTGCGTCTTACCAAGATCCAGATAACTTTTGGATCCCGATGTCTCAAAGTCCGAAGGAACTTAGTGGAATGATTCATCCCTGGAAGATTGCGCCAGAGTTTTTCCCTCTCGGCTATCTCCTTCTCCAGAAACTCCTTTTATAGCCTATAGGTACATTTCCTATACCACAGAAGGGTTCTGGGCCAATGAGTGACATTCGTGCGCCCTCTTTGGCAAGTGCAAACACTTTCAATTTCCCCCCCAGTGCCGGAATTTTATAACACGTATAAAGTGTACCATTGACAGCACTTCAACTCTCTACTTCGAAACTGAACAACTGATTTGACCCGCTAACGACCTTAATGAGGTTTCGGTTTAGACCAGCTGCAGTTTTTGATCAGAATTTTTTGGAATCTAATGAAAATGTATCTACCCAGCTAGTGTAGGATCGGCCAATCCTCTATAAAGTTGATAGTTTGAGGTCCGGTAAAGGAAATATACCCTCAGCTGTGATTTATTAGTGATTTGAAATAAATCATAGATAACATTAATATCGACACATTCCACATGAGTTGCCTAATTAAAATTTGGTGCGGATGATATTAAACTCTTAAAATTTAACTGAAAGTTTTCAGTATATTTTCCTCATCTGTTATTTGAAAAAATCGTCAACAGTAAGAGAATATAACCCTAAAGAAGTGAGAGACTAATGTTGCCTGCTTTTTCCGGGTACCACTGTAGGGTTGCCAGGTTTGAAGAGGTGACTCAAAGAGGTGAAAATGCCCTCATCTGTTATTGATCGTATCTAGTGTCAAAAAGAAGCATATTTTATTCTCAATTCGGCTGTATTGGGTTGCCTCAGTAGATTCAGTACTAGACTACAGGCCCGTGTTGAAAAAATTATGGGTCATTTGAACCACCAGGTGACTATCTAGAACGATATAAGAGCATAAAATAATAAGATTCAGCACTATGCCGTCACTTGTAAGCTGTCCAATTGAGTGCCGGTGGGAATTCGAAAGAACAGGAAGAGTGGTTACTTTTGTTCACATATTTTTGTACGGCATTCTTACCATCGATAGATCCGTGAAAATAATAAGAAAACGCGTAGCGCCGTAAAAAAATGTAGAGCCACAAAGTCGAAATTTTTTTAATTTTCCGACAATTATCAGGGGTAAATTTGGTCATTGATTTGTACGGCATCTGTGTCATACCATTTCAATACTACTTCTAATCCATTATCCGCAACGCCGTACAAAAATCATGCGACAAGGGGAAAAATCTAGGGTTGCAATCCCCTCTCTTTCGTAGTCCAGGGGGTGATTTGACACAACATGAAATAACAAAGGGAAAAAAAAGAAAAATCCATTTATTTGTCCTAATTTTCATAGTCTTTCGTGATTCTAGGTTCCTAGTCAGAAACTATGTTGAATATGGGTTTTATACTATCCATTTATTCCAAAATATAGACATGTGTTACTAATAATTCCAAAATACAAACATTTTTGTGTGAAGTACTCATGACACTGAAGTTTGCAGTACAAAATCATGCGACAGGGGGGTCTGCTAACTTCAGTGTCATGAGTACTTCTCAAAAAATATGTTGTATTTTGGAATTATCAGTGACAATATCTATATATTGTTAAAAATGGATAGAATACAAACCCATATTCAACATAGTTTCTGACTAGAAACCTAAAATCACGAAAATACTATGAAAATTAGGATAAATAAATGGATTTGTTCTTTTTGTCCCCTTTGAACCAACGAAAATGTACGGCATATGAAAAAATATCATCTTTGCATAAACTACTTGCAAAATAATTTTATTTCATGTTGTGTCAAATCACCCCTGGACTACGGAAAGAGAGGGGATTGCAACCCTAGATTTTTCCTCTTGTCGCATGATTTTGTACGGTGTTGCGGAATAATGGATTAGAAGTAGTATTGAAATGGTATGACACAGATGCCGTACAAAATCAAATGACCAAATTTACCCTGGTAATTGTCGGAAAATTAAAAAAAAATTTAGACTTTGTGTTTCCACATTTTTGTACGGCGCTACGCGTTTTCTTATTTTTTTTCACGGATCTATCGATGGTAAGAATGCCGTACAAAAATATGTGAACAAAATGTACCCACTCTACCTGTTCTTTCGAATTCCCACCGGCACTCAATTGGACTGCTTACAAGTGACGGCATAGTGCTGAATCTTATTATTTTATGCTCTTATATCGTTCTAGATAGGTCACCTGTTGGTTCAAATGACCCATAATTTTTTCAACACGGGCCTGTAGTCTATACAGGGTTGCCTCAATTTTAAATGGAGATTTTAGACAGGAGCCGCGGTGACAGATATGAAATGCATGCTCAACTCTATGTTTCAGACAATGATGAAACGAATTCCAATTGATGAAGATTTCTCTCGTTATACAGGGTGTCCCCCCGGGAGTGCCCATTAGGAATTATTTTTCGATTTTTTCAAATGGAAACAGTATCTATTTTTTATTCGAATAACGATTTGCGAGGAAAAAATAAGTGGAATCTAATAATGGTTCTCCATATCTACAATGCACCTTTTTCAGGATATTCAGGGATAACTGTTAGCTACGAGCAAAATGAAACGGTGTGAAAAACTCGAAACGGTGAAGATGACTATAGGGAATGAAACATCAAATGAATTTGTAATTCGAAGATAAATCCGAAACATTTATGAAAAACAGAGTGTTCCATAGAATAAGAAATTTGATACGATTTCCGAGCTACTGGAAGTCACTGAAATTTAAAAATATATCATAAATGAAAGGCCTTATTTACTTATATCTTCACATAAAATTTGGAAGTATTCGAATTATGTTTTCTTCATAAATTTCTAATGGGCATTTCCGAAAGGGGCACCCTGTATAACGAGAGAAGTCTTCATCAATAGGAATTCTTTTCATCATTGTCTGAAACATAGAGTTGAGCGTGTATTTCATATCTGTAACCGCGGCTCCTCTCTAAAATCTCCATCTAAAATTGAGGCAACCCTGTACTGAATCCACTTTTAAATAAGGCAACCCTATATAGTCGGATTGAGAATAAAATAAGCTTTCATTTGACACTAGATATGATCAAATAACAGATAAGGGTATTTTCACCTCTTCGACTCACCTCTTCAAACCTGGCAACCCTACAGTGGTACCCGGAAAAAAGCAGGCAACCATTACTTTTTCACTTCTTTAGGGTATATTCTCGTAACCGGTTGACGATTTCTTCGAATAACAGATGAGGAAAATATACTGAGAAATTTCAGTTAAATTTTTAGGATTTTAACATCATCCGCACTAAATTTAATTAGGCAACCCAAGTGGAATGTGTCGATATGAATGTTGTCCATCATTTATTTCTTACCACTAACCAATAACAGATGAGGGTATATATTTCTCATACCGGATCTTAGACTATGAGGGTTGGCGAATAACACTTAGAACTAGAAGACTCATAGAAAGTGTTTATTATTAGAACATTCTGAACTCACTACAGATCAACAGTACTCAATTTGATATACCTATTGAATCGGCAATTGTATGATGTAAATCCAATTCTTTTTATCTGCCAAATACCATCTGTTATGTATACACGTTTATTGTATGTTTACAAAAATATGAATTGATAAACATGATCGATAATATAGATCAGATTACGTGTTATTCAATATCAGTTCTATCTATCTGAAACACGTTTTTAAGATAACGTAAGGTTACCCAGCAACAGCACTCATGTTCTTACGTATGAAAATTATAGAGTCTGTTCGCACTGGTACCGGGTTTTTCACTATAATTTGACCCCCCCTTAACTTTGTTACTGAAGGAGATACAAAAAAATATTTCGTATAAAAGTTTCATGAAATCAACTGAGGTTTTTTTATATGAGTCCAGAAACTGAAATATATACATGGTGACCAACATATTGATGGCAACTTCATTTTTCAAATAGAACATCCCGTATATTTTTCCATATTTGGTTAGCTCTTTTTCCCCTGATTTCGAATATGTAACATATGTTGGTCATCTCTTTTATTCTGAGCACCACAGAGTTTCAAATTTCAATAACCATCTGGCATAGGGTTTTGGAAAATCGTGAATATTTGAGTAGCCAATTTCATCTTTGGATTGGTAATGGCTCACCCATTTTATGGCCACCAAATATTCCCAATTTAACACCGTTGGACACGTTTTATAGCCGTTCCTGAAGTAAAAATTTACTTCAGCCATAATGACAATCGATGAAAGCGGAGAATAATATCAATGATATAAAACCAACCAATAATAAACCATAATTCGGAACTAATCCCGTCAACGCTCAAAGAATAATGATAATATTGTAATAGTTAAAAATAAATTTGGAAGCTTTAATTTCTGACTTGAATCAGAGCCA
The DNA here is from genome assembly GCA_013421045.1 of Propylea japonica. Classification (NCBI taxonomy): domain Eukaryota; kingdom Metazoa; phylum Arthropoda; class Insecta; order Coleoptera; family Coccinellidae; genus Propylea; species Propylea japonica. The sequence continues at coordinate 49,278,983 of CM024244.1, read as the reverse complement.
TAATAATGCTATCAAAAAGAGTCTGAACAACTTGAGACAACTATATGAACTATGTGTATTGAATGAAGATGGTCATTTTGAGCAATTTCTTTAGTTGATGTCATTCTTACCATACTACCATAGTTTATCATTTTTCATTGGTTTAATTATTTATTCGTGTCAGAAGCATCATAAGTTATATAATAAGTATACTAAAGCTAAACATTTTTTGCCCAGAATCGGGCGACGTCAATTGCGTTCGGCTTCGCTGCCACAAGGTCCTCTATGGTACATCTAGCAGGGCACAGTGAGCAATTGTACATATGTTGCGTGGTTTGCAGTTCTCCACAATCGCTGATCTTTTCACTCCAGAAGAATTTTTATTGGTTGGTTAAGTAGATTGTTTGGATATAAATAATTTCGTAGGTATTTCACATATTATTATTCGGTGTCATCATTTCAAAACTTCGAAACTCCGAAAATTGAAGAGACACATCCACATACGCATTTGTATTCGAGATCAGGGGGAAATAGTCTATCAAAAAAAGGAAGAATATACAGGACAGGGGTGTCTCATTCGTGAAAAAATATTTGGCATTCAATGTTGTTTACCCCGTATATCTACCCATTAACGTTAGTATAACTACAAAAATGAGCATTTTCAGTAAACGCACTCTGCCACTTGTAAAATCATTGTTAAACAATGGTAATATGATTACAGATCTTGGCAGGTGGTTCTTAAAATTTTAAACGCTGTGGTTCTCAGAATAAAAGAGATAGACCAACATATGTTACATATTCAAAGCAGGGGAAAAAGAGCTAGCCAAACATGGAAAAATATACAGGGTGTTCTATTGAAAAAATGAAGTTGTCATCAATATGTTGGTCACCCTGTGTATATTTCAGTTTCTGGACTCATATCAAAAAACCTCAGTGATTTCGTAAAACTTTTATACGAAACATTTTTTGTATATCCTTTAGTAACAAAGTTAAAGGAGGGGTCAAATTATAGTGAAAAACCCGGTAATGCAATAGGAAGAAATTCAGCAGAAATATGTGCGGTATTGACGGAGTTTAGGTGAGAATTACTTCGGAACCAATCTATCGATATTGCTTTTTCAGAGAAGTATAGGAATATGTGGATGTCTCGAATCTACTATGAAAAATTCAAGTATTTGAATTATGGTCACATGTTTTTCAGAGTAAGAACTCAATATTTGCTTTGCAAATCATGAATTTGTTCACTGGAGCGTTTTCCACGATGAACTGCAATATAAACGAACAAAATTCGAGCAACAGGCTCGAACAAATTAGTCTAAGAGCCCGTGAACCCCCAGACCTTCGTTATTTTATAAAAGCTGAAAACTTGTCTACGCATGCTCCCAACACAGGTAAGAACGATAGACCATTATGAAGTTCGGGTTACCCTGGCTTTGGCAGGTAAACGGTATTAAAAGGGTGTAAAATACTGATCTAGTTTCGTCATTTATAAAGTGTGATTCTTTGATATTACCTTCAGAAAATCATTAAAATTCACGTCATTAATTGTCAGACACTTACTATAGTGGCAACCCCTTGCCAGACAACCTTAATGTACATTAAATTATATGTAATTCTACTTACGTTATAGTATAAAAGCTGATTTTTATATATAATACTTGGGTAATAATTAGATAATGTTTTCTCATTAGACAGACATTTTTGATAATGCCAACCCTGTGACAGACAAGCTTGTAGTTTAGCTGCAGGCGCGAGCGCGAGACAGTATATATGAGTGAGTGCGATTAAGACGACATGATTATAATGACTTATGCAAATAAATTTTTTGGTACAGATTTATATAACTCATAATTTAAGTGAATCTCAAAAACATCTGAAGAAAAGACATTCGGAGCCACAACTGAATAAAATTGTTAAAAATTTTAATTTATTCTATTAACAATTTAATTTAGTTGTAGCATTGAATGTCTCCAATTTTTCTGATAGTCTAAGAGCCCGTGAACACCAAACCTTTGTTATTTTATAAAAGCTTAAAACTTGTCTACGCATGCTCCCAACACAGGTGAGAACGATGGACCATTATTAAGTTCGGGTTACCCTGGCTTTGGCAGGTGAACTAAAGGGGTGTAAAATCATTTAAGTAAATCTCAAAAACACCTGAAGAAAAGACATTCGATGCTACAACTGAATAAAATTGTTAAAATTTTCAATTTATTCTATTAACAATCTAATTTAGTTGTAGCATTGAATGTCTTTTCTTCAGATGCTTTTGAGATTCATTTAAATGATCAGTTATATAAATCTTTACCAGAAAATGTATTTGCATAAGTCATTATAATCATGCCGTCTTACTCGCACTCACTCATATATGAATACTGTCTCGCGCTCGCACCTGCAGCTAAACTACAAGCTTGTCTGTCACAGGGTTGGCACTATCAAAAATGTCTGTCTAATGAGAAAACATTATCTAATTATTACCCAAGTATTATAAATAAAATCAGCTTTTATACTATGACGTAAGTAGAATTACATATAATTTAATGAACATTAAGGGTGTCTGGCAAGGGGTTGCCACTTTAGTAAGTATCTGGCAATTAATGACATGAATATTAATGATTTTCTGAAGGTAATATCAAAAAATCACACTTTATAAAATGACGAAACTAGATCAGTATTTTACACCCCTTTAATACCGTTTACCTGCCAAAGCCAAGGTAACCCGAACTTCATAATGGTCCATCGTTCTTACCTGTGTTGGGAGCATGCGTAGACAAGTTTTCAGCTTTTATAAAATAAAGAAGGTCTGGGGTTCACGGGCTCTTGCTCTAAATGAAGGAGTTAAGACTTAATGCTCAATGAACTGAAGATATTTAACCGATACTTGCAAATCAGTGAAAACAATACTGGAATCAAAATCAAATACAACCTTATTAAAGAAAATTCTAACACATAATCATTTCCTTCCTTAATTTTACGTCATCACTTTCAATTTTCCCCCAGTATTTATTAGCCTCGTTACCCCTTGATGAACAACCACAACAATTAGATTACAGCCGAATTTGATAATAATCAACGTCAATCATTAACCCAGCTCTCAGGAAATCCAGCAGAAATTTTGTAACTTGAAAAAATATTCCAGTGACAATAACTTCGAAACTAACGATCTGATTTGTCCTTCTAACGAACACAAATGAGATTTTTTTTGACAATCTTCTAATGATGAGACTCTGACGAAAATCAGCAAAAATATACCCAGTATTGACGAAGTTTGAGCGAGAGTTATTTCGAAACCAATCAACGGATATTGCTTTTTCACAGAAACATATGAATATGTGGATGTCTCAAACCAGTGGCGCAGCCAGGATTTTGTTTTGGGGGGGGCTGAGCTGAACAATTTTTGATGATACAACAAATAACGAAAGTTGCAAAAAAATGAAGAAGAAAGAAATAACGAAGAAATTAATCTTTGGGGGGGGCTGCAGCCCCAAAGCCCCCCCCCCCTGGCTGCGCCAGTGTCTCAAACTTACTATGAAAAATTTAATTCTCTGACTTCAGGTCACTTTTTCTAGTCTAAGACCTCAAGATTTGCTCCGGAATGCATTACACGGATATGCTCATTGAAGTGTTTTATACGAATCTCTGCAGTACAAAGGAACATAATTCGAGCAACAGGCATTGAACAAAAAGGAGAGTCAGACTCAATGCTCAATCAACTAATGATAATTAACGCTTGCAAATCAGAGAAAAACAATACTGGAATCAACCCCAAATACAATCTAATTAAAGAATAATCCAACACATAATCATTTCAACCTTAATTAACATTTCCTCCCCTTACATATCTATATGTCATCACTTTTAATTTCCCCCAGTGTTTATTAGCTTCGCTACCCCTTGATGAACAACCACCCCGATTAGGTTCCCGCCGAATTTGATAATAATCGACGTCACTCATTAAACCCAGCGCGCAGGAAACCAAGCCGGAATTTTATAACACGTAAAAATTTATCGCATCTCCCGTAAAAGAAACGAATTACCTGGGCGGAATATGCTTAATTGGGTAATTTTCGACCTTGTTTTTCCTGCCATGGCTGACGGAAACGTAAAAAATTCAATTTAGAACCGACGTAGTATTTCATAATCATCGCTTCGGCCTCGGTTGCCTATGAACCTGGCGCGTGTTTAGAATAGCGTAAATTTACACATATACTGTTAGACGTGTTTATGTTTTGACATTGTTGAAAAAATATCATATCTTCAATCAATCGTGCCCCCTCTCTAGAATGGTACTACAACTATTTTGATCGGCGGCGTATCAGTGCAATGTGTCAAAAGCTGCACGATTGTTTATTATATTTGAACAAAAATATTAAAAATTTGAATACCCTGACCGCTGTTTATTTCATTCTATTCATTTATCGATTAAAATGTTTACTAAATCTTTAACCCAACATTGAAAGTTCGAGTTTTGAAGTTTTATTAAGATGAAATCAGGACTGCCAAAAAAAAACTAATCGCGACAGGTATGGGTCAAAGAGAAAAACTGAGCCCTATACTTTACGAATTGATCATAGATGAAAACATAAAACAGGTAGAGTACTGAGGATGTCGAATAAGGGAGATAGGAAAATTGAAATTATTTGCTATATGATGATGACGCCGCTTCGGAAAATAAAAATGAACTCCTAAGACTCTTCTATGCTTTCTAACGAGTGAACTAACGTTTCAACCTTAGACTAACTCTAGTCTAAGGTTTCAACATGTTTATCCCCCAAAAAAACAATGTAGCGGAACGTGGGTGAATATCGACCATCGGGTAAAATCGACCACTTTAAAATCTCATGAAATTGGCGATATACGAAAAAAATATACCGACTGGCAGAAGTCCCTCTGATTGCGATTTACTTTCGAAGTGTGAAAGGGATAGTTTACTACAATTTGGATATTGGATTGTGCAACTTTTTCATATATTTATCTCAAATAAAAATTCGAGGTTGAGGTGTATTACTAACATTACTAAAGTAGAAACATATCTTTAGAGGATACCCTCCAAAGATACAACCGGACTTTCCTCTTGGGCGTAAGATTCCATGATAACAGAAATAAATAAAAAAGCAATAAAAAAATAATAGCAATTATTCATATATGTATAAAAGAATGAATTATACTCTACCGAAGGAAGAGCAAGAGAATATAAGGATGAAAAACAAATATGTTAGCAAGAAGGTTACGAGAAAAATTACAGGTTGTAGGAGAAACGAACAGAAGTATAGTCTGTTTGTGAACATTTGGATATGATTATGACATTTGGTGGCGGTGTAGTTCATTTGTAAATTGGTCCGATTTTGAGAGAACAACTCGTGCTGAAAGAGCTTCAGTTTAAATATGTGTATGGTTGATTTTACCCTTCAATGGGGTCGATATTAACCTACCGGTCGAAATTGCCCAATTTTTTTCTTATATTTTTCAGACTGTTTCATAGAAAAATTATACATATTTTTGCAGAACCAAGAGACCGCCTTGATAACAAAAAAAGTAATCAAACAATTTGTGAGTTTGGATCATATCAATAAAAAGATTAGAGAGTGATAGTTTGAATTAGTCTATATTCCCCCCACTCTCCCCTAAAGAAATACAAATACCTCGGCGTCGAAATAGAACTACAGTCGACTCTCGATAATTTGAAACTCAAGGGACCAACGAAAAAGTTCAAATTACCGGGAGTTCAAAATAAAAAGAGTTCAAATAAACAAGAGGGAGTAGGGATGAAATTCAATAAACAAGAGTTTGATCAGAAGTACATAGGTACTAATGATATTATTTATGCGATTATGTATGATATTCTACATACATGATCTTTATGTGTATATGATAACATGAGTATTTCATTTCGAAAAGAAGTACGCAATTTTCATTTGAGTTAGTGACTTCTATCTAGCTTAGCATTGTCCAGGGTGTTTTCTATTAGTTGAGAGCTGAGAAGAATAATCGTTGTTTCTGCCCTGAGGGCAGAAACCGAGAGCCTGAGCGAAAGACTTTTTCCTCCAGGCGAGGAAATTCAGCTCGACAAAGCCTTTTCTTCCTATACTGGAGACACTTCCACTTTCCAGTGATTCGTTTCTTATTCTTTAAAATCATGGACAATGTAGATGGTAGAATATCGAACTATTTCGCAATATCTTTTTCCAACTTTAATTCGAAAATTCGAAAACCGGTTTTAGTTCAACGCAATTCTAAGGAAGACTGCGCAAACTCAATTAAGACAAGTGCAAGATGGAACGGATCACAGAAGAGTGGGGACTTCAAATTATACAGTGTTTGGGTGATTTGACTTCAAATTAAAGAGTGTCATTGAGCAAGATGTCACAGCTACAACTTCAAATTATCGAGGGGGTCAGAACACGTTGATTTTTTTCAAATTATCAAGTGTTATTCAAGGGAACTGAAAAGAACTTCAAATTATCGAGAGATTCAATTTATCGAGTGTCAAATTATCGAGAGTCTACTGTAGTAGAAATCTAAGATGTGCGAAGCCTTTCAACAAGGGCTTTCGTGGGATATCAGGATATCTACCTGATGAAATAGAAACAAACATTTGACTATATCTAGAACCTCCGAAACTTGTGTTCAACCAGTCATGACATTGAAACAAGAGCCGAAAGTGCCAAAGCAAGAAACAATTGAGAACAACAGATATATGAAGATTAAGAAATTTAACTGGCTCTATGCTACAAGGCCGTAAAAGGGAATGAGGAAATTAGAGGAACCGAGATGAGGACGGTAGAAACACCTCTTGGACAGGATGTCAGACAAGCAATTATCTACCCAAAATAGTTCTGATATAAATGAAGCTACCTCTGGAATGTCAAGGCCTACTTCGACGTCATTGGATGGACTTGGTATTTTCATTTTCTTTGGCATTCATGTTGTAATGATGATTATATACATGGTGTATGTAAAAAAATTGACGGACTTAGGGGGATGATTCCTCGATGAAAATAAGCAGGGGTAGTCCATATAAATATTTTTCGACATTGACCACCCTTCCAAGATACAGCCTTTAGAAGGCGATGACGAGTTGACAGTTCTTAATTTTTTTACGGTTTCTTAAAAATACTGAGTCATAAAATTATACATAATATGATGCATCAAGTAGATGATACTCACACAATGTTTTTGATCCCATAACTAACTTTATTATGAGGAGATGAAAATAACAACCCTTCATGATTTTCCTTTGAAAATTTTTTTCGTGGGATAGACTTTCGAAAAATGAAATTCTCTTATGGCTTCCCATTCAATTCTGGAGGAAAAAAATTCCTGCAAAATTTCGATACTGCCGATTCTTTTCTCGGAAAAAATAAAAACTTATAAGCAGTTATGATCACTGTTCATTCAAATTCATCGTATGTTCCATAGAATTGAATATTCAAAGATATTGTTCATGATCAAAATTGGTTCTATGAAAAAAAGATGTTCTATGATTCTTTCTACAATCTTCAGTTTCAGAAACAATTCGATTTTTTTAGTAAATACTTCGCAGTAATAAAATAACTCACTCAGTTATAAAAATGGTAGTTTATTCGAGTTTGCATTTGGTAGATATGCACTTTTGCTACGGTTTGGCCGATGGAAATTCGATATATGCTAGGCTCTTATATTCGGAACGATATCCAAATCGGCAGTTATCCCATCATAGCATGTTTGCAAGGATTCACCAAGAACTGGCTGGCAAAAGAAAATTCGGGAAAAGAAAGCAAGATACTGGTCGTAACAGGGGGTCAGAACTGATGCTTTGGAGAAAGCACTAATAAATTTCTTTGGAAACTAACCGGAATCTAGCACCAATACTACAAAAGATGTTGTGTGGAAAATATTGAGAGAAAATTTGTTTTATTCATTCCATATTCAGCAGTCCATGCATTACTGCAGCGCGATTTCCTTCATATAATACATTTTTTGTAATTGGGTATTGTATGAAACTCTTGAAAACCCAATTTGTTTTTCATCAGAGTTTTTCACTGACTGGGCCTGCTTTTCTAGAAACGGTATTATGACTTTTCAGAATAATCATGTTTGGCTGAAGGAAACCCACACCAAATCGTTGGAAGTAGACACCGAATGGAAAACAATAAGACAATTTTATTTTTCAAAAATCTATCCTACGAAAACAATTTTTGAAGGAAAATCATGAGGGGTTGTTATTTTCAAGGTGATGGGATCAAATAAAATTGTATGAGTAAAATCTACTTAATGAATCTTATTATGTATAGTATTATGACTCAGTATTTTTAGGGCTCCTAAAAAAATTAAAAACTGTCAACTCAGAGGTATAAACTACCCCTGCTTATTTTCATAGAGGAATCATCTCCAAAAGTCGCTCGAATATGTTCAGACACCCTGTAGATGTACCATCTTTGTAATAGACTAGGTCTTATCCTATTACCATGTATGAAATTCAGACCCTCATAATGCACCAACCTCGTACAACAAACACGAAGTTTATCCATCAGCCCGATAGACCGCAAAATGGAGGTTCTCCATTCGTCTATCGGGCTGAGGGGTAAACTTCGCGTTTGTTGTCCAAGGTTTCTGCATCATATACAGTTTAACGTTCATTACTAGAATGAGGTGTATCAAACGAGATCCGTTTCTATTCGTGGTATCTGTTTTCACAAATATCTTTTGTATCTACGGAGATTACGAAGTTCATTCTAAATGATAGATTTTCGAATTATCAAACTACGGCACACTGGGACAACCCTGTAAGGACTTCGAAGCCCTTCGGAATCGGCCATTGCGGCGTCGTCTTCTTGGTCTCGAGATTGCGAGACACTTCCTTTACTACAATCGTAATCCTCGGGTCGATTGTGGCCGGGCTACATCGTCATTAGTTGGCAGTTAGGTCAAACTTATCTCAGTCAAATTGCGACAGATAAGCGACCACCCTCATGCTCCATACGGCGCTTCATCCGGGACATCAATTCAGAGGGTTGTGCATTGTTGCCATTTTGATGCAGTTTGAGAGGAGTTAAATATCTATGGCTTCTTGCATTGTTATTGAAGCAGTGGTGACTTGTGGTAAGAGGGATTAATATGAAATTGTATTGATATCTATAGTTAGCCCAGACCAGTTTCATGCATAAACAAAATATTGCGATGCTATAGCAATTAATATTAACTAATCAGGAGTGTCAGTGTGAAGTTAGACGTCAAAAAAATAAAAAATAAATGAAAAAAACATCAAGTACCTATGTTTAAAAGGGTTAAGAGGTAGATACATTTACGAAGATATGCATAATAACTTGAACCTTGGTGATCAATCTCCAAATGTTCGCATGTTGAGCAAAAGCGTGCAAGAAGAAACGTTGCGTTCGATCTGTGCTCGGTTTGAAAACGATGTAGACTTCTTAAACCGAATTGTTACTATGAATGAGAGTTGGGTACATTTCTACGATCGATGGAATCGCGACCAAGACCTAAGAAAATTCGTGTAAAAAATAACTGGAGATTACTATTCGACATAACTGACCACTCTACGGAAAAAATTTAAGAAAAAAGACGCGGACAGCAGCTGTCCAAGGTTTTTTTTGTTTTCGCAGGACAATGCCCCAGCACACAAATCTCATGATGATGCCGGTCTTAGAAGACCAAGGGCCTATTGCACCAAAATACTTTGCAACTTTTCACTTTGCACTTTGCATTGCGACAAATTTCAAAAGTGAAAATTAATTATATTGCACAACATTTCTCTCAATATTCAATTTCTCCGGAGTGATTCTCACTTAGCACTTGACTTTCCACATCGCACTTTTCAATTTATTATGAATGCGTTTCGTGCAATATAATTCATTTGAAAAGTGAAAAGTTGCAAAGTAGTTGGTGTAAAAGGCTCCTGGTTTCATACGCCAGGATAGTATGGTCCCTGTTTTGCACCAATCTCAGCTAGGCACTTTTTTGTTTTATGTATTGTATTTTTTAGCTCTCAATTCGAAAGAATATACAGGGTGTCCCGTAAAGACCACGTCAAACGAAAACGGAAAGTAGATCAGAACGTGCTCTATCTGATGTGAAAAAATCGTTCATATGAAAGTCTCACAGTTTTCGAGATATTTGATGTTTTATGAAAATGTTGAATTTATTCACTTAAAATGTTTTCTCTCTTGCGGAAGCTACAATTAAATACTTTTCGAATCAGTTTTTTCCATAAATATTGTTGAATGATTACTTCAATTCGTGCAATGAAAAATAGCACAAAATATTATACAGGGATTCTGAAAAAAAATCTAAAATTCTTGTTTTGAAGGAAGTGTTTTTTTGTACTGAACTCTATCTAGAGCTTTTCTGCATATTACGTTAAAAAGTTGCCCACTTTGTGGGGATTCCAAAAAGGTGAAATACAGGTAATAAACTTTTTCAGAAAAAAAGATATTCGAATGTTTATCGAAAATGGAGCAATTCTGCAAAAAACTGATTTTTTCACATTTTCCACAAATTCTTTCATTTTGCATTTCCTGCTGAAAATAATCAATCAACAAATCAATAAAAAGTTATTAAGATGCCAATTCACTCACTGAGTTTTTTTATGTCTTTTTCTTTGCCTAAAGAACTCTCGAACATCGATATGATGTGATGCGATTCAATGATTCAATCTTAAGATACTTAAGGTATCTATGGAAACGTCCATCTAGTGGAAGTTAATGCGTAACAGTATACTTGGTAAAATGTCTTCAGAAAATGTTTCGTACACTGCAAGAGAATACGCTGACATGCACCTTATTTATGGAGAAGTACGTCTTAATGCTAGAGCAGCATCGAGGCTTTATTCAGAGCGGTACCCCAATCGCCGACATCCCAATTACGAAGTTTTTATCCGGACCCATAATGCAATTGTCGAAGGAAGAGTTCCTGGGAGTCGTAAAAGTAGTGGCTGGCCTTCGATCGTGGATGATGACACCATTTTGAATGAAGTCGAAGATAATCCTCCAGTATCAACCAGAATGATAGAGCTCATGACAGGCATATCAAAATCAAGTGCCCATAGAATCCTGAAGAAACACCAATATCACCCCTACCATATTCAGCGAGTTCAACACCTACTACCAAGAGACTATCCAGCCCGAGTAGAATTTTGTCAACAAATGTTGCTGAAACATACAGAAAATCCCGATTTTTTCAATAATATCCTTTGGACTGATGAGTCTTCCTGCACTCAAAGCGGGTATATTAATCTGCATAACCTTTATAGTTGGAACATCGAGAATCCGCACAATATAAGGCAAGATAGATCCCAATATCGATTTACGGTGAATTTATGGACTGGAATATAGGATTGAAAAATATTTGGTCCGACAGAATTGCCGCAAACGTTAAACGGCACCAACTATTTAAATTTTTTAAGGAACAGTGTACCCTTACTTTCAGAAGATGTAGTCTATGGTTTCAACACGACGGGTGCCCAGCACACTACAGTCGTCATGTTAGGGAATATTTAAACCAAACATATCCTCACCGGCGGATCGGAAGGGGCGGTGAAATTTCGTGGCCTCCCCGTTCACCAGACTTAAATCCTCTGGATTTTTTTACTGGGGTTTTCTAAAAAATGAAATTTATTCGAATCCCACAAGAGATGAAGCACAACTAAGGGACCGCATTCGTATTTCAGCAGCCAAAATAGCGGAGAGAAGTTTGTATGGTTTGAAAAGATCATTTCTCAATAGATGCAGGGAATGTATTAGCGAAGGGGGGGTCATTTTGAGTATTTGCTTCAATAACAATGCTGAATTTTTATTATTAATATTTTTTTAATGTTTTTTCACAATAGATTTGTTGATGTTGAAGGTCCTGTGCGTTATTACGTATATCATTGCAATTAATGAATAATTTCACTTTATAGGTAATTTAAGGACTAACTGACATTTTTCAAGAGAATTATTCAATAAGTTACAGCGGAATCTGCAAAATGAAAGTATTTGTGGAAAATGTGAAAAAATCTAATTTTCACAGAAATGCTCCATTTTCGATAAACATTCGAATATCTTTTTTTCTGAAGAAGTTTATCACCTGTATTTTACCTTTTCAGAATCCTCACAAAGTGGGCAACTTTTTAACGTAATATGCAGAAAAGCTCTAGTGTCTTTTTTTACACCACGTCAGATAGAGTTCAGTACAAAAAACACTTCCTTCAAAACAAGAATTTAAATTTTTTTTTCAGAATCCCTGTATAATATTTTGTGCTATTTTTCATTGCATGAATTGAAGTAATCATTCAACAATATTTATGGAAAAAAACTGATTCGAAAAGTATTTAATTGTAGCTTCCGCAAGAGAGAAAGCATTTTAAGTGAAAACATTCAACATTTTCATAAAACATCAAATATCTCGAAAACTGTGAGACTTTCATATGAACGATTTTTTCACATCAGATAGAGCACATTCTGATCTACTTGCCGTTTTCGTTTGACGTGGTCTTTACGGGACCCCTGTATACTATTTGAAATACTTTTTCTTTGAACTTTTTACCATTTCTGAAGGCCAACATATTTGAGACCCCTGTATAGCATAGACTCCAAAAACCTAAAAACGAAGGATTCGTATCTTGAAGTGGCAACACTGATGTTATGTTCTTAAGGGTTGCAGTTCGTGGTTGATGATTGTGAATCGAGGGTTGTATCTTTTATAGGGCAGTTAAGTGGGGCTAAACACGTTCAAGTTAAATGAATATTGGTCATCAAACGGAATATCGTTTTTGCGTGATTATGTGGACCCTCAAATAGAGCATAAATGCCATTTTGTTCGTATCTGGACGAAATGATGTTCTTAATTGACTTGGGTTGGTTGATAAAGGGATCGAAATAGCTGACTGAATTCATTCACCAAAGCTTACAAAGTGGCCATCCCATCATAATTTGGATTTCACGAGGATTTCGAGAGAATCGTTCAAAATTTTTTTCTCGAAATCGTTGGTAGATACGACAAAGCTACAAGAGACCGAAAAGTTTAGTATAATAACAAAGCTTCTTTTTACATATTTTCAAATCAACAGTTGCTCACCAAAAAAAGTTCTGCAGAAAAAACAGGTGACAGTGTTCCAGAAAAAATATCACTCTGTAGATCTTCTATCGAAATTGCCATGTCACGTGGTGAGAACTCTCAAATGTAATATCTATGCCAAATTTCAGTTAAATATCTTGTGAAGTGTAGATACTATGAGAAAAAAACTTGAAAAAAATTCAAACTTCAACACTCTGTATCTCGAAAACGAAACGTTTGCGACCCTATGTTTATGGGACTTTTTTTTCTTGAACTCACTTGAGGAATCTCTCCTTTCGTTTGTACGTTCAATTTAGGAACACCCTGTATACTGTGAATGTGATAAAAAGTTTGAAGCCAACATAGGAGGTTTTCACGCTACTTGACATGGAGGGAGAGTCCAAACTGCGCAAACTACCAAAACAAAACGAAGGTTATGTTGCTGTCAAATTGAACTTTAAAATTTTTGAGCTTGCGTAGTAGTGCTCATCCTTCTGGATTATTCTGACATCAATTTTCAGAGCGTTTTGAATAATATTCACAATATAGGTCTAATATATACAATGAGATGTCTGCAGGTTGGTAGATACTTTTTCCTATCTGTTGTTTTGTTATGGCAATGAAATTGTTTCTAATGTACTCATAAAGAGAGTCATGGTATATATTACTTAAAGGCGTTCAGCGTCTATCATCGATATTTTCGGCGACTGACACAGAAACTGATCCCTCCGATCGGTCAACATCTTCAATAGAAAATTTAAATCTTTTGAAATTTGCAGTCCAATTTTTCACGGTCTCATACGAAGGACATATTGAGCATATCTTCCTGAATCTGCTCACCTTTTACCCTTTTAAATAGAGGTACTTGATGATTGCCCGATAGTCCAATTTTTCTATTTTCACAATTTCGGTGGACGTTTTTCGTTTGAAATTTATTGCGTAACTGTGATGATTTATCTTTTCTACGTCAAACTTTGTATTGACATATAGTTTACACACAAAAAACACTGTTAGTAGAAACAATGGTATAAGCATTGAATTAATGATATACCTACTATGTTTCCTATTCCCGAATGATTACTATATTTGATTCAATGCTTATAATTATTTTACTTATTGATCTTTTTCATACAGTTAAAAAATCACTAAAATGCTATATTTGGGCCAAGAGAAGCTATAATTAGTGTCAATAAAGGAATACAATTAAAAGAAACCCAACATTTTTTCTATCAATTAACTATAATATTTATGTAAATTAAATATATTATTGAATTACTACATATTTTGATCGAATGCCTGATTTTGACTAAAATCAACTTCATATTGAAAAAAGAAACAACAGCCGTGGATTAAATATGATGCTGTTGTTAGAAATATCTCACTATGCTTGAATTAAAAGTTTATTACTTGTGGATTGAATGATAAGATGTATCGAATAAAATTATTTTAGAGGTCTTGAATTTGTTTATTATTGTATCAAAAAAATAACATATAGTATTTTCCAGAACACAATGAGTAACAACAAATAAATAGTAACTTACTAAGGGGAAAAACAAACAAAAAATTATTTTCTCTGATTTGAAGTATTTGAACACATTTTGACACTTTCTAAACTTCAAGAACTGCATAAGCAAAACCTTGTCTTTTGTTTTATAATACTAAGAGTGTGTTTGAAAGTTAAAATGTTAACAACTTGATAAAATTTTTACTAAGTTCAAATTCTGCAAGCAGTGAACTACCATTATTAGATTCTCTTACGTTAATATAGCGCACATTCACAATTAAACGGAAGGCCGTAGGACAGTGGCGGCTCGTGAGATTTCAATCAGAGGAGGCCCAAGACCACGCCACCAACAAAATAATTTATTTCGAACTGGGCTTCCTGTCAGCCACTGGCATTTATTATACCATTCTACGCAAACGAACCATTATGAATAGAAATAATAAATTTAACATTGCTGGTCGAGGTATCATTACTTGAGTTATGAAAATTTTATCATCGTAAGGCATTCTACTGAAATTATTATTCAAAAAAATCTACAGGATCTTGCGTTCACTACTTGCATTATTTTTGTCACTTCTTCTTTCTGTTTCCATCTTTCTTGCTGAAATATTGGAATCTTACCCCTACATACTTTTCCGAAAAATGTCATAAAACTACAAACCACACGCACGGTGATAAATGAAATGTCATTATTTCTTTGCAATTTTCAGTTCATTTTTGAGGTAAACCACCGACTTAATTCAAAATCAACGATTTGATTGCCCGATCAAGCTTTATAAAACCCACTGTAAAAGGATAAAGGATTAATACTTCGTTAATAAAAAGGGAGGAAATCAAAACAACAGCTGATCTCCATCCACGATGATCGGGGTTGATTCGGGCCGATTGGACGCCAGTTTCGGCTAAGCTCGTTCGCCTAGAAGCGGAAAGAAGGCTGCGGTGGAGACGGGCCTCCGGTCACGTGATATACCGCTTGAATTTAAGTGGTTCCCGCACCGTTCACTTGAAGAAGTTTGAAATGTTACAGGCTAACGAATCTCTACTCGTGGAGGCGAGCCTCCTCCGTTAAGAGATTTGCGTTACGTTACGTTACGTTACGTTACGTTACGTATACGTATACTACGTATTTTGTGTTGCGGATAATGTATGAATGTTTTAGATCGCTGAATAATAAACAAATCTTTATTAATTTGATGTTTGGATAGTAGAGAGAATGATGGATATAATACAGATATAGAAACGTTATTATTTTTCATTTGAACTTGAACTTAAAATTGAACAAAATGCAGTGAAATTAGGGGAGGCCCGGCCTCCTCTGCCTCCCCTGAGGAGCCGCCACTGCCGTAGGACATTATTAACATTATTATTTGAGTATGAACGTACTTACTATTTACTATAAAAATGGTGAACTAGCGATTCCATTCCCTATTTTGTCAACAGCTCTTTCACTTTCAACTTTTTGTTAGTAGTAACAGTCAGAGAAAACATACATACTAACAGTGAATACACACAAATGACGCAAACTCACAGTAAAAAGTAAATTATTTCTTACTCTGAGGACGCAAATCTCGCGATAGACCCTACTAAACCCTGCGCTGGTTGCAAACTTTATCTACTATTTTTGATTGAATTATAGGCTTCATTGGAATGAATCTAGTTGTTATACTGTTGATGTTCTTAGCTATTGAATGAAATGCATCAATTCATTCAAATATAGGTTATATTCAAAGCAAATATAGTTCTTATTAAATTCAATATTATTCTGATCAATTGATTCAAATACAAGACTTATTAAATGAATATGTAGTTCTCTCTTATTTCAAAATTATTACGACTAAATTTAAATGACAACCGCATTATTCGATGAATTATCTGAATTTAATTACTTCAAAAATAATTTATTGAAATGATAAGAAGTTTTATTAGCCCAATTGAAACTGTGTTGGCATCTTGTTTAAGGTACCGAAAACGCCATCTCTTATTCCAATAGAAAACCTTCTTCTTCTTCTTCTTATTTTTATATTGACACTCCTAATAAGTTATTGTTGTTGCAATATTTTGTTTATGCATGGAACTGGTTTATAGCCTTACCAGATATCAATACATCCTCGTTTTCCGACTCCCAAACTTTTCCTGTCATCTCTTCATCGCCCCTTTGAAACGAAAGGGAAATAACGAAGTCCCGTTTGGAATTAGAATAATTACCAACCGCGGAATTTCTAAAACACACTCGGAATCTGACTTCGAAGCGTTGTTAGACGATAACCGATCTCGACGCAGATCAAACAATCCGCATTAACGCCATCTTGGTTATTCGTCGTCGTGTCTGCGAGTGATGCGGTCCCTTTGTAACGGAATGAAAGCGCAAGGATCAAAGGCCGATGAGGCATTACTTGCATCAGTATCACTCACAATTTTAGGGCCGACAAGTATTCCGACTGAGATTCCATAAGGTCTGAACAGGAGATGGACGTTTGGTTTATTATACGGAAACGTTGAATTCAGAAGTGGAATTATTTTCACTCTTGATTCTGTTTTTTACTGTTCAGTTCCACCTCAGTGATTTCGGGATTATTATTTACACTATGATCCAACGAAAACTTAACACGTCGATTTTCCAACTTTGAAATGAAAATGAGACAAATTCTGATTTCCACAACCCAAGGAGGGGAAATGTAGCGGCGATTAGGGAGGGCCAAGGGGGCAGCTGAACCTGAACCTGAACCTGAAATTGATTTATATAGTATTTTTGGTTTCCAACACTTGTATACTTTTCAAACTGACACTTCAGCATCTGAAATCGGTGTCTTTTCAAGAAAGAACCATCATGACTCAGACCAAATTGATCGTCATCTCGTTCCAATTTTGGTTTCAAAATTCCAGTCAGAAAATGTCCACAACCAGTATTGTTAAATTTGGCAACGTCGCCCCTGTCGTCAACTTTGCGAACCTCAAGATTTCGGGGGTTCGTCACGTGGCGATGAACTGAGAGAGGGCGAAAGGGTGGGGGTAAAAGGTTTATAATGCGGGGATGCGGATAGAAAGGGCCTCTTTTTTTTCCAAGTTTTACAGCGTTTAATACCTGCCCGAGTAAGTACTTTTTGTGAAATAGATTTTAACTGTTTTGAATAAAAATCTAGACTGTATATTCTTCTCAATTTCACCCTACCAAATAAATTACTATCCCAAAACCAAATTCTGATTAGTCCACATTTTCGAAATCAACAAGTATGTATTCCCTAATTTGTTGAAGCTTCTGCAACTGTTTTTGATTATACCTGTGTCCAACGCAACGGCAGAACGACTTTTCAGTGTCTTGAAGCGGATCAAAAACTATTTGAGGAATGCTTCAAGAACGTTTGTCACATTTGGCTATTCTAGCCATTGAGAAAAGTGCTGCTAAAAACATCGAATTAGATGAATGCGCAGAAATCTATGCCAGGCGGAAATCAAGACACCTTGCTTTATTTTAAAGCGACTACACACTGAGAAGACAAATATTAGGTTTATTATTTTTATTTATACTTTAACTATTGTTTATTTTTACGAAATGTTACCTGATGAATTAGCAAAAAAAATCATGGTAATTAGGATTGCATTTAGTTTTTCCTCTATTTGCTGATATAGGACTGTTGGGGACTAAAAAATTAAACTAACATGAAGCAATTTTTTACAATGCCATTTTCAGTTTTTGTCTTACGCCCAATCGTCGCCGCTAAGGGGGGGGGGTGAACACAACCTGTTTACTTTGAATAGGAATGAGTGCCTAAACCCTTAAAATTTTGCATCTAAATTTAAGGATTAAATAGTACTCTGTGAGATCTTCTAAATGAGGGTTCGAGACACCCCTCATCCTTATTATACACCTTACAAAATAAGGAAGGAAGTTGTGCTCACCGCCGCTAGGGGGTCGCGGTAACGTGGATGCAAAGAGCGGAAAA
The DNA here is from genome assembly GCA_013421045.1 of Propylea japonica. Taxonomy (NCBI): domain Eukaryota; kingdom Metazoa; phylum Arthropoda; class Insecta; order Coleoptera; family Coccinellidae; genus Propylea; species Propylea japonica. Next base: position 49,260,527 of record CM024244.1, on the reverse strand, counting down.
GTTGTTATGAAAGAGCTATAGGTCTTCTAATAATACATGCTTTCAGTCCTTTTGTTATGGAATTGACCGTGTATTAGTGCGCGTCCACAACGGAGCACCGACCCTAGCCCATCGCACCCTCGCCCAAAGCCCTGACCCTCGCCCATAGCACCGACCCATGCACCAAGCCTTAGACTGTCCACATTGAAGCCCCGACCCTCACGCTTATTTCTAGGTTATGTATCTTTGTTTTTATTGTTCAAATCAGCATTTAAATCTTCAAAAACCTAAAAATGCATTTGGAAAGACTGTTTCAGTTAATTCAAACAACAAACCTTATATTCTGCGATATAATTCATAAAAGCAAAGCAATAGTAATAGAAGAAGAATGGTTGGATATACTTGATTTAATCATTTATCATAAAGAAAACAAACTGAATGCCTAATTCTTTCGTTGAATACATCGTGTTCTCAACATCAATCAATATTACTTCAAATGTGATAAAATGAGTTTTGAATGTTGAAACACTAATTTGATATGTGTTCTTTATCGAGTTGTAGGAGGCCGGTGTTTCGACTTCTTCATTGATTCGAACATGAACGGAAACATTATATAGATTTCATTGTTATTTCTTTACCACTTACTTTCTAATGAAAAAACCAAAACTATTCGAGGAATCAGGAATCATCAGTTAGTAGGTTGATTCTGGTAAGAGCTGTACAAATTAGTTATGTCCAATATAATCATTAAATTGAACAATCGTTCGATAGATATGTTCCAATATCATTCGTGTACTTTATATAACCATATCATTGATTCGTAGTCCTAGGAAAATAGTTCATTTATTTGAAGATTTCGGAAATATTTCCTTATTATGATCGGAAATTGAAATTTTTCGCACAGTGATTGTCCTTCAACGAACGAATACATCGTTTGACAAATATAAACACACGTAAATCTTGAGGTTATGTCATATTTGGTGCGTGGTGCTGTGCTTAAATAAATACAAAATGAATTTCGCTCGTTGGTGCGCTGGTCGGTGCTAGGTGAGGTGCGTAGGTCAGTGCTCCGTTGTGGACACTCGTATAAGGAAACATGCTTTATTTTTTTTTGAGGGGCGAGGCTTGGTGAGGTGCTATGGTCGGTGCTATGATAGGTGCGCCGTTGTGGACGCCTACTTAGAGTAAATATGTATATGAACCAAATGTGAAAGTAATTCTTAGTGGTTATTTCAATATTGATATAATCAATCAAATTATTGGTAACTTATTGTATAATGTATTTTCGCAAATAAACTATATTATTATTATTTTTATTATTATAATAAGGGAGAGAGATAACTTTTTCAAATTATCTTATGCTATGAATAACTTCGGATTAGATAATAACATTCATGTTTATACTAGGGTTCACCATACTCTTGATCATGTTTTCAGTATCTGATGTTTGCTACTCTGATCATAACTCATAAGGAATACTGTTTTCATCGAAGGATGAAACTACATATTTCCTGAAATTCAGTTGAATACAAAAGAGATTTCTGTCAGCATAACATCGATAACTTTTTGGCTGATATTTCTAAAGAAGCCTGTTATGAGGTTTACGAAAAATTTGATCTCAATGATTCCTTCAACACTCTCTATGAAATTTATTGTTCGTACGTCAATCTTCATTTCCCCTTGAAGAAGTTTTATGAAAGAGAAAGAAAGTAGTGTGTCAACGAGGACTGGTGACAATCTAAAGAATCTCTTCTCCACATCAAAGGTATTTCCCGAACCTAAGGATAAATATGTACAATTAAAACGTCAACGCGAGAGTCTAAAGGACCACCTTACACGGTCAATATTATTGACGCAATATACGATAAAAACGGCAGTCCTCACACGATTCAATAATATTGTCCAATAAAGTGTCAGTTTCAATTGTGAAGTCAGGGAGGATGGATCTAACGTTTTTAATAGGATCTGCTTTGGTTCTCAATAAGAGGAAAAAAAGAAAGCATAGAAAAGTGTGATTGAAAAAATGGTTAAAAAAGCGATCGAGTCATGGACATGGGGAATTGCTTCGAGAACTCAACGGTGAGCCAGATGACTACAAAAATTTTTTAAGAATGGATGAACAACTTTTTCAACTACTTGTTGCACTCGTTTCACCATTTATAATAAAACAAGATACGATTATGAGGAAGGCTATTTCACCGGCGGATCGACTTGCTGTCACATTAAGATTTCTAGCAACTGGAAACAGCTTTGAAGATTTGAAATTTTCGTCTCGCATTGCTGCAACAACATTTAAGCAAACACCCTCTACGGCGTGTCCAGAATTACTGAAATTTTATTGCACAATATTCTGTTTACCCCTCACACGGTGTCAATAATATTGACGGCGCCTCAATATATTGGCGGAACTGCAATAAATATAAAATCGATTTGATTCTTCTCAATATTATTGCCATCAATATTATTGTTTCAATGCACTCCTTATACGTTCAATATATTGATCAAAAACGATATTGCTTCAATAATATTGACCGTGTAAGGTGCACTTAATTCAGGATTCGAAGCAGAAATTATACCAGGAGCAAATCAGTACGTCTAATTATCCGACAACATAGACATCATAGAATGTTAATACTCAAATTGACAAACAAAACCATAAAGTGCTGTGAAATTTCAGCGATCAAACATGAAAATGGTAAGATTTCCAACCCAGGAGAAAAAATTGAGTTGTTGAATGAGTTTTTCATTGATAGTGTCCCTAATAGCACTGGCAAAATTCAGAGAATTCCTTATGGAGATAAAATAAGGATTAAAGACAACTCAATGTTTCTTTTTCTATTCGCCGAAGACCAATTCTTGTCATTAGTAAATAATAAATTGATATCCAAAAACTCTAGTGGTGTGGATGACATAACAGGCTTTCTTGTTAAAAGGAGTTTAGACTATATGAGCAGATCCTAATTGTACTTAGTGAATGGTTCGTTCTCGCAAAGAATTTTTCCAGACCAGCTGAAGATAAATAAAATCGCCCCTCTTTGCAAAAAAGAGACCACGAAGAAAACAACATTTACCAACCAATTGCGCTGTTGCCTGTGTTTTCCGAAATCTTTGAATATTTCTTTTTGGATAGACTCCTCAGGTAAGAGAATATAAAATTCTGAATAAGAATCAGTTTGGATTTCATCTTAATCATTTAACTACTGATGCTGTTTGTGTATTCTTGGTGAGTTTGTGGCCCACGTTGCCACGTTCTTTATTATATGATATACCTAGATAAGATTAGAATTAATAATATGAAGATTTACAATTAACTAATAAAAGAGTTACTCAAATTCTGGCTCAGACCGGGTCAGGTCAGGGTACATACCCTCGAAATCACTATGTGGCAAAAAAAAAGAAATGCTTCGTTAATTGGTTTATTACAATTAAATTCAAGATACTTAAATCAGTGTGGAATAACAATCTATCAAAAATCAGCAAATAACTTGTACAATTGTATAAAGTACCCAATCAAACAACATAATCAGTTAAAAAAAAATATCAGAAAATGATTCATGCAAGAAGACTTCTCATCATTGCCAGAATTCCATGACTTTATAATTTATAATATTGAAAGTGATAATGCAGTTTATGAAATTACACAATAACAGTTACAATTACAAAATAATAAAAAAAAACCATACGGAGGGACTTAACTTAGTTAGAGCGAATGTCTCCTCTTGATCTGGTCGGTGAACCTATTTCTGGTACGACAATAGGTAGGCCTCGAATGCTCTTTCAGGATTTTTCCACCAAGAAAATTTAATGGATTTTCTCCTTGGGAAGCTAGTCAATGGGCTGGTCGATGTCACCATTCAACGTTGGTCCAAATAAATTGAAGTCGAAGTTATTATCCAAATTATGTTTGTCCAGAATCCATAAAAGTAATTTTAGGCTATCCGAATTTAATCGATTTTGAATAATGCCTTTACAGCTGAATTTACCAATTAAACTAATATTCTATATCAAATTGACTTCTACAACTCTGCTGCAATTTACTATTTATGATTATGTCCGAACTCACGAAAATCTCTAAGAATAATAATATGAATTTAAAATTTGAATTTAACAGAAGCCAGATTTCAAAAGTTATAAAAAAAACTGATAGTGAACCTACAAGAAATACACAATAATACGCAGAATTAATTCAAAGGAAAATGAAACGGCTGACCAACAGTGACATCTACCCATGCATTGACGAACTTACCAATCTAGAAAACCTTATGTGCAAATTGAAAATGAAATCTATAATTATTAAATGACAGTGAGATGAAAACCTTAAACAATTAAAATTACAAACAAACAATGAGAATTTTAGAATTTAAATTTGCAAATGAACAATGCAATGAAATTATGAAATGGAATTAATTATGTTATGACAACGATGCAAAATTGAACCTGAAATTAACAATTCATGGAATAAACCAAAAAACGAGTTTTTTCAAACAATAGGAAAAATGAACCGTAACAACGTTGAGTCGGGAGTATGTCCAGCAGGAATATTCTGCGACATAAGCAGGGCTTTTGATTGTCTGGATCACCGCATTCTGCTGGAGAAAATAAATAAATATGGAATCAGAGGTAATCCTCGAAAATGGATTGCCAGCTTTTTGTATGAAAGAAGGCAATATGTAACCACAAAAAGTTCCGGAGTAACATACAACTCTGGACTTAAAAATAATGATTTTAGAGTTCCACAGGGCTCTATTATGGGCCCCGTTCTGTTCCTTCTCTACATAAATGATATAAACCTCTATGTTGATGACGCCTCTATAATAGTATCGGCGGACAATGTGCATAGCTTGCAAGATAAAACGCAGAAGAATCTTGATGCGTTGCACAAATGCTTCAGCAGAAATCGACTACGTTTTGCATATTTCATAATTTCAATAAGAATATAAATATTAACCTCACGTTAGATGGATCTGATCTGAAGAGAAAGGAAGCTGTTAGGTTTCTTGGAATTGAACTCCATGAATGCTTCACCTTGTCACCTGGTCGAGCGATGTGTTTCTTTGTCAGAAGAAGGTTGTGAGGTGTTTGGTCGGCGTGCCAACAATACGTCTTGTAGGCAAAACTTTAGATCACTGCTTATATTCAATTGAAGACCTTCTTCTTAGAAGAGAGCTTTTATAGCATCGATGAGTACCCTTTATATGGCAAAGGGCATTCCGTGTGACCATATGTTACATGTTAGTGTTTTTTCCTTTTGTTTGACTTTTTCCATATTGTATGTAGGTATGCATTCAAAGAAAATAAAGGTTATTATTATAATTACTACTACTAACTTTTGTGATTAGTTTTTAAAATGCTGAAAATCATTAACTTCCATGCAGTAATGTTCTGCTGAAAACTTTTATGTACATTCTTCACCATTTGTAGTAATTATACCAGAAATGTCAAATTATTGACGCCATTTAGTTCGTAAATAATCTAGAGTCAGCCTGGGTAGCGTAAATCTTGGATTTCCGGTAACCCGAAAGAAAGAGTCCAGTGGAGGTCAGGTGATCTGGATGGCCACTCGGTATGTCACAGCACCAATTGAACAAAATGAGGTGGTGCATCACCTTATTGAAAAATCGTTTAATGGTCTTCTGTGTTCTCCACGAGGGTTGAAAATAGCATTCTCCAATAGATCTAAATCCATTTAATCAGTGAGATTACCGAATATAAAAAACCGATTATGTGTTTACTACGAATATCCGCTAAAACATTTATATTTGTGGAAGCTGAGTATTCAGCTCACGAAACAATCTTGCACTGTAATCTGACCAATACCTACAGTTATTACGGGTTAAAATGCTGTAAAGGTAAAATGAACACTCGACCAAGAAAAGATATCGAACATGTAGTTTTGATTACCTAGGTACTGTTAATCATTTCGACCACTATTATACAGAACTGCGAACATTTTCATTCAGTTCCTGAACCAATCATAAGGATGGAATTTATGTTCTTCTCTGTGAAACACAAGATACATCGTTTTGTATTGTTAACAACATTATACAAATCAGAAGATTGCACGCTTGTTCGTGTTAGTAGGTAATGAAAATTCGTTAATCCTCAGAACAATTGTTTTCATTCAATTAATTTATGAATCCAACATTTTTCTTTGAATCCTTACTAATACGATTACTTCCAAAAAAACAACCTCAATGTTAAATTTCAAGTGTAGGCTCAAGATTTGAAAAGTGAAGTTGAATTCACGAATCAAGAGTATGAGAACAATAGTTCTCAAAAAAACTAAATTTGAATTATATTCAAGTGTGAACAAAAGCGTGAAAGACATAAGACAATTAATTCAACCCTGCAATCATGCCAGAAATAAAATTACGAATCGCCTCAATTTTTATATTTAATTAACAGTTCTAATTCAAATTTTTCGAGTCAATATTCCATGAAATCCATGTTGTTGACATCAGCTGAATTGGTTTATATTGTAAACAACATTATACAAACCAGAAGGTCTTTCACGCTTGTTTGTACAGGGAAAACAGTAGGTAATTGAAATTTTAAAGTCCTCAAAACAGTTGTTTTTATTCTTTTCATTTACTTTGTTTGAATCTTAAATATAACTCGAAAACTTTTGAAATTCTTCTCTGTGGTCGACCATTAACACTTCTAGAAGAAAAAACCTCAATATTTTGAAGTTTCGAGATAGTTTCAGGTGAAGTTGATTCACGAATCAATTGCATGAGAGCAAAATTTCTCAGGATAGGGTAAAAGCTATAGTGACTGACACCTTAAGGGCATGGATACTTTCACAAGCCCAATTGGGAACTTTATTTTACTGTGACTCGATGGTTTTAGTATGGAACAATAGTTGAATGTTCCTTTTTTGCTATTACCTTCAAACTTTCAAGGAATATCGATTGAGAATTCGAGGAGACACCAATTTCGTCGAAGTTACATATTTAACAGTCATTGCCATAATTCAATAGTAATTGACACAATTTCAGAGGTCTGAACGAAATGACTTAACTTAAACCATGTTTTAGATTTTACTACCCTAATATGCAAGAGAAAAAAGTTACAGGTTGTTCCTAAATAGATGGCGCATTTTGATTCGAATTTGTATCGAATATCTATCATTAAAAAAAAGAATGTAAAACATGGTAAGTTTTGGCTTATGGTTCATAAGAAATTATTTATTTATCACTGGAGAGAAAACCGATGGCCGATTAGTTGAAATAAAGAGGTTTCCGATACAAATTCGAATCAAAATGCGCCATCTATTTAGGAACAACTTGTAACTTTTTTCTCTTGCATATTAGGGTAGTAAAATCTAAAACATGGTTTAAGTAACAGTTCTTGAAAATTTCTTTTTTTTGGCGTGAAGAGAAAAGAAATAGCTGAAAATTCAAGACGAAAAACAGTTTTTTGTGAATAACTCAGAAAATATCCACTTTAGGGCAAGGTGTGATGCATACACTTACATTATTTTCCAACGAAGATTCAATATCTGCCATAAAAAATGAGGTTCTAATTTAAAAAAATTGATTTTCACGATTTTGTCATCCCTAACTTTGAAAGCGATTTTTTCACCCCCCTTTATCATGAATCCCGATTTCGATTTTTAAAGTGGATACATCAATTTTACATCTTGAAAAATTCCAAAAATGAAAATTTTCCATCCAAAAACCTCGAAGTTATTCTTGTTTCAGCGGAGCTCTATTTTTAATAATAATAATAATAATAATAATAATCTTTATTTCTGACTCTTAATCAACAAATGTTGGTGTCAGAGCCTTTATAAATTGTTACAAAAATAAACTTTAAATTCTAATATATATATAACACATAATTTTTATGAATTTTCCCGCTCAGAGAGAATTTTCCAACCAAAAATGAACAATGTTACATCAAAATAACTTGAAATTTTCTAAGGAATCTATTTCTGTAATAAAAAAATGGTGTTCTTATTTGAAAAACGGAAGTTGACGTTATTTCCGGAAAAACCGGAGGTGCTCATGCCTTGAAAATATTTTAGATTTCATCAGCATCGTGAAATACTTATAAGTGCTGAATTTCATGAAAATACGTTCAGTAGTTTCCCGTATAAATATGAGTGAGGTTCCTCGTGAAAGACCTTGTATATTTGGTATCAATCTCAAGTCCCATACAGAATTTTGAGTTAATAGTCCTATTGCTCCACTCTCAGTCTTATCAAAACCTATTTCGACATAACCTACAAAGAGAATGAACAGAATTTCTACACACGTCCAATTCAGTTCATGAACAAAAAAGAGGTTTATCTGGCATAGGTCCCTTCAGCGCAGTGAAGAGTTTTGACGAGATGTTTTAATTTTCTGGGCCACCGATTTTTCTGCTAATTTCATCTGATTTCCATTCCGAAGTTGGCGCAAAGTTCCGCCTGTTATGATCGGTCAGAAAGCAGAACTGGATGAAATTTCGGTAGGTACGAAATTGAATTGGGAGTGCCTGCCTTGCTTTTCATCAACATTTTGGAGGTCCTGAGAGATTCTAAGGAAGAATTTCTCGTGTTTTTTTCGTACTCGGATATTAATGTTTCGGGAAAGGATAACAGAAATTGTGAGCCTGGGGAAATATTGAAAAACGTTGTTATAATGGAAAGGTTTCGCCAGATTCTGAAGTATGTAATTGGTTTATAAATTTTCATCGAAATTTAGAGATGTGAAATGATAGAAAACCTTTGTATTTCATTAATAACATTTTATGTATATCATACTCCATGTATACTTGATGTTTTATTGTTTTGCTGTGACGTTGCGAATTGGCTAATGGGTCAGTTCACCTATACCTGAATTGACACATCATGAAATATACTCCGTTCACATGTTATTGAGCGCAAAGTAGGCGTTTGTTTATTTATCTGAGATTGGCAGTATTTACTGTCATAACGATGAACAAAGTCAACTTTGCCGAATGTACCCGGCCTCGTCCGACGAGCTTCCGAGTTCTCAGAGAACTCTATGTTATATTGACAACATTGCGTATCAATCTGACAAGAAAATAAACAACCTAACCTAAAATTTTAATATACACAGTGGAATATGCGAATTTGACACGGCCAACCGACGGCTCAAAGTCTCGTGGAGGGACTGCATGTGAATCGATCTAATACTATGCAATTCACAGGGTGACCCAAAATGTCCCATACAGTCAATACCTCGGCCTCAGACAAGCAAAGTAGTATTTAAATAGCAGCAAAAACTCAATCCGAAGTCGTAAAAATATTGCTTTTAATTACCTTCTTCAAATAATTACCATCGTACATAATATATTAAAACAATTTTTTATCATTTAACGTAGATTTCACCCTTCAAAATAATAATTGAAAATTGTAACATATATACACTTTGTTATACATTGACAACTAATTTAATTAAATTGTTTTAAATATCAAGTTATTTTATTATGTTTCAAGGTGCTTTTTATGTTGATGCTTTGTTAATTATGTGTAATGAATATTTCAGGACATTGAAGAAAATAAAATTATAACGATAGATTCTGATGAATTTTTGTAGACAAAAAATACTTTTTAGAACCTAATTTTTCTCGAGAAGGGAAGAGTAATTTTTTATTCTGTTGACGTTATTTAGTACAAGTCAATGTTGACTTGAGATATAATTTATGTGTGGATCATAATGGCCGTTGTACAGGGTTGTACATGTTTCCTAAACATGCGGCAAAAATTCAGGGGGTTGTTCCTTGGACTATTTTAAGCATGTTTTGTCCTTTGATGATTTTTGAAAAACCTCTTTGTTTCGAAGATACAGGGCGAACAACATTCCATATTTTTAAAATTAATAATAGTTTAAATAAAAATGCGTACCGCACTGTGTTTACTAAGTAGGTACAATTTATTTTTAAATTTGTTTAACAACATTCCAATTACTAAAAACGGCCAGTTTTTTGACTTAAAATTGATGAGTTCAGATGGTAAAGGAATACAGATTAAACACGGTTTTCATTTGAATTCGTTTTTTTGGCTAGAGGTGGTCATTTTCAACAGTTTTTGTAGGTTAAGTTGAATTTTCATGTAATTTTTCATGATAAAATGTTATTATCTGAAATTTTGTTTCCCCTGTATCTTCGAAACAAAGAGGTTTTTCAAAAATCATCAAAGGACAAAATATTCTTAGAATAGTCCAAGGAACAATCCCCTGAATTTTTGCCGCATGTTTAGGAAACACCCTGTATAGAACATTTGATTCAACACGTTCGGTTTGTTATTAAAGAAAAATATTGTTATAAAATATAATATTTGATGAATATAATAATTTAGAACTTGTTTGCTAAAAAGTCCCTTTGATTTCAAGAAACACAATCATTTATATGCAAATGGAATAGAATAAACATAAAACACGCTGCAGGTTACTGAGGGTAAGATATCACCCTGTATTTGTGTAAATACAGACGACCATTTCGGCTTTTGTTAGTAATAATTGATGTGCTCTTATATTGGGAAAACTCAATTTTGAAGTTTTTTCATTTGAGAGAGCATCTAATGCCTCGGACAAAATGAGGTAGGAGAATTTGGACCACGCAAAAACCTCGCACCGAAATATTTGTGGATATTTATATTTTATTCTTCAAAATGTTGATCACAAGGGAAATTTATCCATTTATTGAATCAACAGAATACAAATCTTCTGGCAATTTGTCTGATGATGAAATCCGGTACCTACCTGTATGCATAAAGTTGAGCACTCTACTCTCAACCCTCACATCACATTTATGTATTGATGAATGCAATGGTTTAGCTGAGTGAATTCTGGAAATTAAATCCGAATTGACTTACTTCAGCAAAAATTTTTGAGTGATTGAAAGGAACTTCACTCCTGCATTTCGAAATTTGGATATCGAAACCCTCAATTGGCGAAACAATTGCAGTGAAATGAAAGGAATGAAGGATATATCTATACTAGATGATCAAAGAAGTATCCTACTGTCAATACTCGACTCTCAGACAAGGAAGAAACTTGTAACAGCAAGTATTCTAAATGGCAGCAAAAACTTCTTCAGGATTGGTTGTTCAAATTTTGTTGCTGATTATCATAAACAAAACAACCACTTGTGGATATATTATTTTAATTGCTCCCTTATATTTTTTCCAGTTGAACGCTTTCACAGTGAAAGAACCTTTAATGAAAGATGTTTCCATTATTTCAAGTGAATTATACAACCTTGAAAATAAGTTATAAATCCTACGCATTCACCATTTTGCGATTCATGGTGAAATATTTTTGCTGCCCCAAGATATTCAATACAGAAAATGAAATAAATTAACACAGAATAAACTTTGAGCCGTTCATACAATACTTATACAATGCTGGAGATAACGAAACAGCTAAATGATAAAAGAATTAAAACAAAAAAGGTGTCAAAATGATAAAAGCGGATATTTTGAAGAAATGATGAAACGTAGTTTCAACATACTTTTTTTGTGAGAAATGTTTCAGAGGAAAAAAAAGTGTGCAATTAAAAAATATCTGGGGTAATTCTTTTAGGGGTGATAATCAGAGAAAAAAATCACGGCACATTTTGATAGAGTTTTATTGGCAGTTGAACGAATTTTTTGTTGAAATTTCTGTCATGTCTGAGAGCCAAGATATTGGATATAGGGAACGTCTCGAGACACCCTGTATATTGTTAATGTGCTACCTGAACCGCATCGTCCGTCACGCCATCCGCCTTAATTGTATCGTGTTCTCTGGTTTCCGGTGGTTCTAAGTTTCGCTCCTATTGTTTGGAGGTATTAAACTATTATCGGTTTATAATCGTAGGACGATAACTGTAGTTTCTACGTTATTATTGAAGTTGAGACATATTGCGGGGTCTTGCTGCCCACATTTAGAAATATTTCGCCTTGAACTTGGGTAGTTGATGAGAATCTACATTTCGGTAACATGCAATTCTGAGTTTTGCATCATAACAAACAGCTGAAAAGCCCGCAATTACTCATTCAACTAATGAAGGAACGTATTGTATTCTTTTGAAATGAAGCTCAACAGAATTTATCGTATATCAAATAATGAAACATGTGAAATTTACAATAGGTATCAGCAGAGTGGGAGGTTTGTCTCGACTTCGTAAAAACCATCTCATCTGGTACACAGATGGGGCATATACGGTCCCAAATACAGGGAATCGGTGCCGTTGGGAAAGCCAATAACAACGCTCCAAACTGAAATTCTGGCCATAGAAAGATGCGCCCAAGTCTGTCTGTCCAGACAGTACAAGGGAGCCAGAATCTGCTTTGCCTCTGATGGCACTGAGGCAGCTTATGGCCGTTGATTGTAGATCAAGGACAATTTGAGCTGCAAACAGTCCCTCAAAACACTGGCGGAGTACAACAAGCTAGTTTTAGCTTGGGTACCTGCCCACCAGAACATTGAGGGAAATGAGAGAGCTGATGCCCTTGCAAAAAGAGGAGCAAACACACCCTTCACCGGACCCGTGCCCTCCTGTTGGGTATCAGCTACACTGATGAGGGCAGAGGTCGGTGTTTAGGAAAAAAGGGAGAAACACTCTTACTGGAAAAACACATCCGGTCAAAGACAAGCAAAGAGACTAATCGAACCTTCCAAAGAAAAGACACAACAAGCTCTATCGTTGTCAAAAAACGAGTTAAGGCTGCTATCGGCCTTCTCACAGGGCCCGTGAGATATCCCGTGAGATATCACCGTCACAAGATCGGTAAAGCAAAATTCCGACATTTGTAGGTTATGTGAATCGGCCACTGAAACCACCGAGAGCACATACTATGCCAATGCACTGCGCTGGCGCAAACCAGACTTACTCTACTAGGTGGCGCGTTACTCAGAATAAAGAATCATTATTTTATATATATTTTATATTCTATGGCGCGTTATTAACGCCAGCCGACATAAAAGCGAAGTCTCCTAAGGAAGTAACCAGCTTTGCAAAGGAGGTTAGATTCCTGGGAAAAACGTAGTTTTAGCATGGTAACGCACAAAAGACCTTATTGGTCGCAGTGCAGAAGGGTAATCAACGTGCCGATCGACCACTATCTAATCTAATCTAATCAGCAGAGAATCTGTGAAAGGAGCACCATAAACTTCTTTGTTTGAATGTTGAAATAGACCAGACTTCCACAGAAACTCCGGCCTTCACGTATAGGTGTAGTAGTTGGGTGAATTCTTTTTCATTGAAACAATTTCTTTTTCTTTCACAGCTTTTACTGAATATTTAGCCAGTTCACGTGTAAAAACAAAGAAGAAAAGGCAAGGAAGTAGTTAGTAATATGAATATCACATGCCTAGCACCAACTACTGTCATAATTAAACTATCATACTTGATATTTTTTCGATATTCAGCAAAAGCGACTTCACGTCTAGTACGATGCATCAACACAGGACCTTTCTCTCCTAACGGAATATTTCATTTCTCTAGATATGTACCGGGTTTTTCACTATAATTTGACCCCCCTTTAACTCTGTACTGAAGGAGATACAAAAAATGTTTCGTATAAAAGTTTCACGAAATCAACTGAAGTTTTTTGATATCAGTCCAGAAACTGAAATATATACAGGGTGGCCAACATATTGATGGCAACTTCATTTTTAAATGGAACACCCTGTATGTTTTTCCATATTGGCTTGCTCTTTTTCCCCTGATTTCGAATATGTAACATATGTTGGTCTATCTCTTTCATTCTGAGAACCACAGAGTTTCAAATTTTAAGAACCACCTGCCAAGATCTGTGATCATTTTACAAGTGGCAGAGTGCGTTTACTGAAAATGCTCATTTTTTGAGTTATAATAACGTCAATGGGAAGATTTACAGGGTGAACAACATTGAATGCAACTATATTTTTTCAAATTGTACACCCTGTTCTGTATATTCTTCCTTTTTTTGATAGGCTATTTCCTCCTGATCTCGAATATAAATGCGTATGTGGATGTGTCTCTTCAATTTTCAGAGTTTTAAAGTTTTGAAATGATGACACCCGAATAAAAAAATATGTGAAATACTTACGAAATCTTTATATTCAAACAATCTACTTAAAAGTATCATTTTAGAATGAGTACTTAACAATTACTTTTCCAATGGAAAATGATAAACTATGGTAGTATGGTAAGAATAACATCAACTAAAAAATATCTCCGAATGACCACCTTCATTCATACACATAGTTCATATAGTTCTCTCAAGTTGTTTAGACTATATTTGATAGCATTACCTATTATGGCTCTGATCAAGTCAGGAAATTAAAGCTTCAAAATTTGTTTCTAATTACAAATTATCATTATTCTTTGTGCGTTTATGGGATTAGTTCCGAATTATGGGTTTAATATTGGTTGATTTTATATCACTAATATATTCTCCGCTTTCATTGATTGTCATTATTGCTGAAGTAATTTTTTTCCTTAAGGAACGGCTATAAAAACGTGTCCAACGGTGTTGAATCGGGACTTTTTGGTGGCCATAAAATGGGAGCGCCATTACCAATCCAAAGATCAAATTGACTACTTAATATTCACGAACTCCCCAAAACGCTATGCCAGATGGTTCTTGAAATTTGGAACTCTGTGGTGCTCAGAATAAGAAAGATAGACCAACATGTGTTACATATTCGAAATCAGGGGAAAAAGAGCTAACCAAATATGGAAAAATATACAGGGCAGGGCGATCCATTTGAAAAAAATGAAGTTGCCATCAATATGTTGGCCACGCTGTATATATTTCAGTTTGTGGAGTCATATCAAAAACCTCAGTTGATTTCTTGAAACTTTTATACGATACATTTTTTTGTATCTCATTTAGTAACAAAGTAAAAGGGGGGTCAAATTATAGTGAAAACCCGGTACATAATTCACAGAAATTGTTGTGTACACATAAAAAAGGAAATAAGAGAATAATACGAATCATAAAATCAACCAATATTGAACTTATACTTTCGGAGCTTATTCCATCAATGTGCCATTGTGAGAAGTTTTTGAATATCCAATTAGAAGATTTTGACTCGATCCAATTTACTAGTTCAGATGGATGAAAATTAAAATCATGATAATACGAGAAATATCAGACCCAATTCAACAAAATCAAACAAGACGTTCAGACCTCACTTGACTATGGAAACTTTCAGTTGCAAGCTGTTTTCTTTCGAGTTAGAGTATTTACGAACGGT